>KB670836.1:533080-615580 GCA_000349105.1 Anopheles epiroticus
TCTATTATATTCTATCTTCAAAACTTGAGGTAAACGTGTTTCCATTTGTTCAGAAGCATTTGTTTCCCTTCCAATTGTTCCACACCATCATTGATTTTACACATCATATCTGTGTTTTTACTTCACTATTTTGAAATATGCTTTTCTACTTTGCCTTTTAGTGTGTTGTGATTTTGCTCTTTTGTATTTCGAGTTATTCGAAATCATGTTTGCTTATCGATTTATGTTCGTGTTGCTGGGACAAGGTGATCTTTCCACTACTTTTATGAATTTACATCGGGTTTACATTTACGTACGTATGTTTTCACCATACATGTGTTTTTTGCTTTTGTTTTCACCAAAGTATGTGCTACCATTTACTACGCCAATTAGTGGGTGGGGGAGGGTGGTGGTGAGAGAATAGGTTGTGAAAGTGAAGGTGTTAGCCTAAAAGTGTTATAATCTATTATAGTTTTTGCCTTTACCACTGTTGATGTTGTTGTCCGTCCCTGATTGATTATACAATGTGTAATGATAACTTTAAAATGATAAAAAGCACTAAAAACTATCCCATCGTCCGTGCGAACTGGCAGGCGGACGTTTGGTAGGAGATGATTTTCCAACTGTTGAATACGTAGAACGCTGTCGAAAATCCATTTATCTGCAAATATTACAATCAAAACGTTCGAAGGAGGAGTTTTGAAATTAAATCATTTTTTTGTTGCTTTTGAGTCGCTTTTAATGTAAGTTTTTTTTTGTTATACTGTAACACACATTCACACAAATTTTGCAGAAAATCTTTTTCCTTTTACCTGATTTACTTTATCAACTAACACCGTTTTATGGTTCCTTTTTCCTTTTTGCTTAAATCACTGTATTTTTTTTAAAGGGATGAGAATAATTATGCCATTCTTGTGTTTATCTCAAACTTATACAGCTTACGGGTAAATCGCCAATTAAGATTTAGTTTCTGTTTTTCGATCACCTTGTCTCTGATTTTGTTACTGGTTACACATATTTAATTTTTCAGTTTCATGCTTCGTCTCGTTCTATGTATTTTTTCTTTCATATTTTCGCGACAAATTGAATTGCTGCTGCTGGGCTTGCTAATCCAAACTTTCTATTACTACTATGCTGTCTAAAGGAGCATGTTTTACGCATTAAATTTTGAAATCAGCATTTTCGCATCCTTGATTTTCACTGTTGCTTTCTATTTTGTTTCTCCCTTCTTCGTGTCTGGCAGTGATACATGTGCTGTGTGTTCTACGGGGTATGTTTGATGCGTGTTATCCAATTTCCCCAGTTTGTCAGGTTTTTTGTTTATTTCCTGTTCCATTATTACGCTTTTCGGTTTTCGGTTTTCGGTTTTCGGTTTTGCGTGCGCTTTCAGTTCCTGTCAAGCACGGAGAGGACTGTAATTGTGAAGAGATTGTTATTACATTTTTGATATTTTCTTTTTTTCTTCATAAACTCTCAACATAATCCGTTCGGCTGTTATTCTTGCACGGTGATAGGAGTAGAGGTGGCCATAATGTTGCTTAATGCCTTTTGTTGCCTGTCCATTCAGCGGTGTCATCTTTCTTTTGTGGACGCTTGCGAATCGGTTAGATTCCTCCAGTATGCCATTGGTTTGGTAATTTTCTATGTTTTTCTTTTTTAAGTATTGTTCAGCTGGGTCGAAGTTGAGTTCGATTCTTTTGACGCGGAGCCATAATGTGAAAATGAAACAACACTTCATGTATCTAAGTTTTTGTACATATGCATGTGTGTTTGTGTACGTGTGTGTGTGTGTTAATTCTTTTGTTGTGCGTGGTGAACTTTTTCGGGAAGCGAACTAGTCGGTTTATTTCCTTTCTGCAGCAAGTCATTGTTACAGTGCTAAAAAATGTCGCTCAAGGTATTAGCTGTTTTACAAATTGTTTTTCCATGTTTTCCAAGATCGGAAACGGTTCAAAATGACCAAATATCTCTCGAAGTAAATCAAAGAGGAAATTTGCATTCTAAAATGTGCTAAACATATTGTTTTGCACTGTTGCGTGTTGTTTGGTACCAAACTTTAGGGAATAGAGATGTGTGGCACATCATAGTTGAGTGCAGTAAAATAAACAAACATGATGAAAAAATTAACTCTTCATGTATGAGGCAAGCTTGCTGGTTGAATATTCCATTTAATCCGTTCAAACATCGGTAGTGTGTGTGGCTTTCAAACGACCTTTTTCATGGGGCATTGTTGCTAGTCAAAATGTTTATAGTTGTAAACTGATTTTCAAACATTTAAGGCGAAACATTCGATTATTATTCGAACTTTGAAAAGTCTGTATAAATAAGTGTAGAGTAAAAATGTTGCTTTGAATCCGGTCAGAAGATTGATTTTTTTCCTAACTTCCCCCGTTTTGGGAAGACTTTTCATCATGCCCCGCGAGCCAAGTAAAACAAACAAACAAGTAATTTTGACAACATTAAATTTAACCCTACAAAAAAAAAACAAAACGCACTTTTCAAAAGCTTCTGCCTCGTCATATCACAACACTTGGAAATACTAAAAAACACTCACACACTTTGCGCACTTTACCGCCAGAAATACAAGCTAAACTTACTTACACGATCCTTCTCTTTGGGAGCCGAGGGAGCCTAGTGTGTTTGAGACTCTTGTTTTTTGCTTTTTTCCCCTTGCTCACTAAAAGCTGTTTCCCTCTCGTCTGGCTCTCTGTTTCTCTCTCTCTCTCTCTCTCTCTCTCTCTCTCTCTCTCTCTCTCTCTCTCTTGTTTTAAACCCTGCGATTAGTACTATGTTGAGAGTACGCCCTTACTCGAAGATAGAGAGCATGCTGACTCAAGTATGTACCTAGCTGTTGGGTGGCGTTGCATTAATATAACGCAGCGCCATCTCGCGGGAAAAAATCCGATTCACTACCATCTATTCTTGAGGTTTGTTTTTCTAGTTAAGTGGCACTCTTTGTTCGATTAAAGATAAAATAATTTTTACATCACCAACACACGCGTTGTTGTTTATCCAAGGAACCGGAAGGGACGACACGTCACACGAACGCACGCTTGTTGCGTCGTGTTCGCCATGGAGACCAAAAACAATATTACTGATGGGTAGCCTTTTTTTCTCTAAAAATTCAATTTCCCAGATTTACACAATCTCCACACAACAAAACCGTCACCTTTGTTAGAGCTCTTTTCTTCACTCAGCACAACACACTTTGCAACAAAAAAACTGATTCCCTTTTACATTCAAGTTCACGTCCATTCCATTTCCTTCGTTTTTATGTTAATACCCATTTTTGCCTCACTCCTTTTTCCTTTACAAATATTCAACGACACTATAGCCTCTAGCATTTTCAATAAATAGTAAAGTTGTTAGCTAAATATCATCTTTTTGTGTTCACTTTACCTCGTGCCGTTGCGCGCGTTCTAGTATCTTCTCCGCAACTCCGCACCGTTCAAAATCACCAACACTAACCCCCTGGTTTTTTTTCTTCCTATCGATGGGCACACGAAAACTTGGGAACAACACACACTTGTACGCTTTGTTTTTTTGTTTGTTTCGTTCCGTTTTTCTTCTCGATTGAACCTTCGTCTCCAAAATGAAACAATACTTAATAAGCAAACCGATGTCGACTCTCTCTCACTCTTTCACCGCGAACGTCGCACAACACACTGTTACCTCTGCTTAAAATACTTAATGTTTGTTTTGTTTGTCCACGCTAAACAACACTGGCTTTCAATAGATTTCTTTTTGTTTTCTCCATAAGATCCGTATCTCCATATCTCATTTTCTTCTTCTTTTTTCCTTTTCCGCTATCTCGCTCTCTCGCTCTCTCCCCCACTCTCTCTTTTTCTCATTCTTTCTCTCTCTCTCTCTCTCTTTCTTTGTTCTTCTCCTCAAATAGGTGTATATATAATATATTTTCAATATAATATATATAATAAAAAAATCTAACAATTCATTTTTAGTCACTTTGTCTCTCTTGTTTAGTGTTTATCCATCCCTCACTATCTCCCGCGCTCTTACAAACTGTCAGTTTCTAAGTGTGTTTTTTTCGTTATCTTTACACTACTATGTTTCTCCTTTCGCGCTCCTCTGTGTACAACAATGCACGCTCTGCCATTGTCAATTTCACCATGCGCTTGCGACCAACAGAGAAAAAACACTGTTCACATACACACCAAGTACTCGAGCGCCCGTTGTACACGCACCGCTTCTAAATAGTAGAAAAAACGAACAAACGTCACACGTTTCAGTTTTTTTTCAGTTTGTTTCACTCTTTTGGTTTTCTTGTTCTCACGCGCGCGCTTGTCTCTCAGTTCAACGGTAGTTGTATGTACTTGTTTCGATTTCATGTTTTTCTTCATTTTTTGTTTGTTTCTGTTTTAGTAGCTTGGGGCTTTCACACTAAGAAATGCGTTGATGATTTTGCTATCGCTTCTTTTGCGCTGGGAGAAAGAGTTTTGTATGCTTCTTCTTTAGATGAATGGTAAAACAATTCTCTTTCAATTCATAATGTTGTTCCACTGTACAAGCACATATGTTAAGGTTAAGAGCTTTCTCTTTTTCCTAATTTTATCTTCTTTTCAAACGCAAATGGCCTATGTCTTTGTGTTTGTGCTTGCCTAAATTGAATCGTGATTTTGTTCTTGTTTTATGCAATATTTTTCAGTTGATTTGGAATATGTTGCTGCTGTTGCCCATCCGAATATTGTGACTATGCGCCGCTGAGTGTGCTAGGTACGAACACCATGTAGCTGTATCTCCTTTCTAACAGATTTCTATGCACATTTACAGGAATATTTAGTACAATTTGTTTTATGCTGATCCCAGCACGCTTACTTATTACTTTTACAGCGACATCATTCGTTCGCTTTTATAACATTTTCCCTGATTTATGAGTTTTACAATTAATTTCCCCTTCCACATCTGCATGGTTCAGGTCGTTACCATCTTCGTGTTTGTGTTTTAGAATTTTCTCTCCATGTGTGTTTGTGTTTTTTGCTCTCTTCTGTACGCTTTTAAATACGCCACCGTACATTGTAGAATTTCAAATCTGTATTCTTGTCTCACCAAATCGTAGCCAAAATTGTTTTGCCTTGTGTGTTTTGTGCGAATAGCCATGCTAATGAAATGTGCCAAAAAAAATCCTGCCCAATTGTATAGAGTAATGTGCAATGTCGGCACATCTAACCGATTTCATTTTACTATCACTAAAGATATCTTACAGCGTTATTGTGTGTCTTTTGTCGAACACAACATCGCAAAGAAACCGAACGTAATACATATTACAAACTATAAGCATAAGGCGATATTCATTACCACTCTTCAACAAACTGAAACAAGTCCTGTCATCCCTTACATACTTTTTCTGTGGCGTGTAGTTTGAGATTAAATTAATCAATCTACAACTTTATTGACATTATAGCGTTTGCAAACGGTAAAAGCTATTGTGAAAGAATCCTCCATACTCGTACAAAGCTGTTGGAGACTTACTGTTAGGTCTGTGAGTAATATGGTTCTGTACTATGGGATGTGTAAATATCATTAGAAAGACTATGTAAAAAAACAAACAAAACATCAGAACGGCACACAAAAACCTTTGTGGAAACAAAACTATTTTGATTATATATCTGCCTCTTGCACTGCCAGAGGAGTCAACAGGGTGAACAAGGCTAGTAGAAAAAAAGAAAACGGTATGCAGGGGCACAACAATTTCAACAAGTTTTACAAAAGTGCCTAAACGTACGAGGAGGCACACCTCTGTTACCGCTCGAGGGCTCAAACAACAATAAGTTAATCAAACAAGACGACAGTGGGCAGCCTTGCCCCGTCTTAACTCTGCCCATTGCGCACATTACACGCAAAACAGGTACGCATAAGTTGTATTATGCACCAAAACAAAGGCTAATCGGGATGGGCCCTTCGAGCAAAGAAGCAAAGAGAATCTTTAACATTAGCACATAATTACGCAGGAATCGCTTCATTTTTACCTACACTTGATATTCCTGATGCTAGACGGGTGGTGGTGGTGGTGGTGATGGTGGTTTCGTAGCATCACTTAACACTTAACACACTCTCTTCGGGTTACGATTCGGGAATATCGGTGGCAATATTTTGTGTACGCTTCTTCCGCTTGAGGTAAAGAGAGGTCTCTCAAATTCGTTGCATTTCCTTGTATCGCCTTCTTTTCAACCGGTGTATCTTATTTTGGCTACCCCGTGGCAAAAAAGCTTCCAAGAATCCCTTGGACCCGGGGTGTGCCGATAGGGTTCTGCGCATCATCTTCTGCAAATGCTGCTCACCAAATAATGCACTTTTTCGTGAGGTATTTTAGGGTTTTGTGTAATCTTCCTCTCTATATCTCTCTCTTTCCCTCGCTCTTTACCGCACGGTTCCCCGTTTACTTCTTTTCTGGTAGCAGTCCTGATCCTATGATATGACAGATTAGCAAACCGCCGATAGGGTGCAGTGTAATACACGTGGCTGAGCGCCACGTGGTACGCAAAAATGTGCGTCAAACGGGTTTTGGATTTGGGCCGTGTATCGTCGCGTTTGTACCCCGCTTTTCCCCGCCACCCCTCTCCGATCCGCCAAACACGCACGCACGCACGTACTCAAAAAGCAACGAATTGCTCATCGTCCTCAACGTTTTTCTTTTTGTTTGTTTGTTTCGTAATAAATAGTTAATAAGGCATGTCCGGGCACAACTGCCGTTGCTACTTGTTCTTCCGGGCAGATTCGTTCTCTCGGCAAGGTGGTAGTTCTGTATGGGTATGGTCAGAATTTCTGGACCACGCATACATACACCCCGGCCTGCGAAAACGTTGTGTTTCATCCTCCTCGCAACAGCGCCCTCTAGCTAGCTTCTTATAACTTAACGCGCCGGTTTGCATCTTTCTCTCTCTGTGTCTCGTCTCCAACTACTGATGGCAATTTGTATGAAGCCTTCATCTACCCTGGCTGTTTGAAATGCGTTCTTGATCGACTGCTGTGTTCTGCGCCCTCTGGTATCTGGGGTTAAGAGATGTGATAGAATGAGGGAAAGTGATCAGTGCGAACTTGCTTCTTTCAGTGTACTTAGTGCACACTACCCTTCTCTGCTGGATTTTAGGTATAAGTTGGTAAAGAAGCATAATGTACTGTTCACCCCCGTTCATTTTCCCCCACAAACGGCTCACCTGTGCCGGTCTGTCTCATTGGTATTCAGCAAAACAACACACTTACTCTCACGCATACATTTGTAATCGTTTTTTTATCCGATAGTCTTTGGTCAACCGCATCTACCCGGAAGAGCGGTAGAGCGGCAGCGCTTAGCATATTCGATGCAGCTGCGGCAACACAGTGTCCGTCTGTTCAGCACTTGATCAAGTTAAAAAGGTAAATGCAACCCATGCTAGATGACGAGCATGATCGTCCTTTCCTTGGCATCCAAACACACACGCACACACACACACACATAAGCGTATGGATGGAAGGTGGGCAGTGTGGCAACACGGCTGATCGCGGCTGTTTTTCTATACAATTTAAAAACACAAACGTCCGCGCACCGCAGGAACTTGGTAAAACAACAAACCCAACGTCCCCATAAAAAGGACCCCGATGAAAGAGGTAACCAGGTATCCTCCTATCCACTTCTGGCGTTCTTAAGCGTGTCCTCAGATTTATGTTTTGTTTAACACTCTGTTTTGTCGCCTCTGTTTGTACCTATCTCTCTCTCTCTCTCTCTAGAGCCTAGTCGTCCCTAAACGTACACGCTACGCATAGTCACGTCCATCCGCGTCCCGAACACTCGACCCACTCACACATACTGTCCCGCGCACACTAATATATCCTTTCGCACACAGCTTTTTCCCATAAAAACGACCTTCTAAGAACTGAACAAAAAAAAAACATTACACACTAAAGTTTTAAATCTCTCATTGCGCGATCGTTTTTAAGACAAGACAAAAACATATCCTCCCGTCGGCGACTTACATACTATCAAATACACAATCCGCAAACCGTGCGTTTCTCGCGCGGGTTCTCCTGCTTTCTTCCCGTGGTGGCGCAAACATTCGAGATTAGCTCGAAGTTCCTATCATCAACTGAATAAATTAGCAAAAACGCACGTTTTCAACAAGCTTAACTCATAGTACCTTCTTACACGTGTATTGGCTTCATTTGTATTGGGGGTTGCATGTTCGCTACTGAAACTTCCCAAAACGGTCCGTCTACAATTTTCCTCCTGCTTTTGCACACCTCCAATCGTGTAGTGTTTGAGATTTTTGCCAGTAGGGGGACACACAAAACGCATGGTCAGGAGACAACTAACATTGTTTGTTTTGCTGCCGCTTCCATGGATGTATAATTCACATCGTCCTGCTTTGCTCGGCCAAAATGGTTATCTGCGCTTTTGACGTTAACAATTTCGTAGGAATGTTCTAAATGATGCGTTTGCTTTCCTAACGCTTGTTTTGTGCAGCATGAACGCTCCTGCTAGCAACTCCTGAGGACTTTTTGAATTCAATTTCAGCCGCTACAACACCTTTATGCCTTTTTATCTGTTGCTTGTGTCTAAATTTTGTATGAAACGACCAGGGTAAAAGCACTGTTGCATTGTTGTAAGGGTCGTTGAGCTGTGTTGCTTTGCGTCCGGGTTTATTGGATTGTAGAAAGTCCCAAAATTTTCTTCATCTTCCACATTTCTGCGCGCAAGACGAAATGTTCGTACCCCTATGCTTCTTACACTCTATTTTTTTCATGTGAATTATTACATACAAGGTTAAACTGTTTTGCTTGTTTTTACTGGATTCGCTTTTTTCTTTTGTGGTTTGTTTTTATCCTTACTTGGGGCGGATTCGGTTGGTCAGTTCCAAATCGATCCATCCTCTTCCACATGCTTTGTGGTACAGAAATAGTATATTATTTATAAGGTCGGGGTATCCTGTTGAATATCTGGATGTTTAGGGATTTGTTTCGTTTTTTTACAATGTTTTGAATTTGAAACGTTTTTGCAAATATTATCTTCTCCTGTTTTTTCTCTTCTTCCCTATCTTTCGCTTTCGGTACCTGTGAGGATATTATGGGTGACGAGGATGCTACTGGGCGGAATCTAAGACTTAGATTGGTTGGCTATTTTGATTATGGTTTGCTGTAGTAGTAGTAGTAGTAGTAGTAGTAGTAGTAGTTGATCAATGATCGGAGGAAGAGAACTCCTTTACAATTAGATTAGGAGGTTGTGCTTGTGTATTGGAAGTGTGCAGCAGTAGTACCGATCCAGAACACCTTAGCAAAATCATGCAGAGGACGGTAAAAGGCACTACACTTTTCCACTGTAAGTATTCATACATCTCTCTCTCTTTTTCTATCTCTCCCTCTCTCTCTCTCTATCTCTCTCTGCTTGTCTCTCTCTTCCCTATCTTCTCTTCCTCCAGGTTTAATGAGGCTAAACTGTGAGACCCTTGGGGAATCGCGATCACCTCGCATTTTTATCTATTGCAATAAAGGTGGGATGTATATTGAACAAAGGAACTGGGCAAAATAGTAATAAAGGTAAATATAACAACATTTACAAGCTAATATATGGAAAAAAAAAACAGATTGTAACGTCCGGCAGCAAAGCGGTCACAGGCGTGGTGTTGGTGGTTTTGTACTTTCGGCACCATCTCTCTGGTACACCCAGACCGCTCCCTGCGTCGTAACAAACACTATGGGGCTTTCCCGATCAGCTGTAACTGCTGATCAGGATGGTGTGTAGGAATGGGGGGTGGGGTGGTGGTATGTTGTTGGCTATTGCAAGATTTACTATTGGTTGATGTATTTGGCTTCAATGGTTTTGTGTTGTTCATCCCCATCTCTCGTAGTGTCTCGTCGGTACTCTCACTTTTTCTCTCTCTATCTCTCTCTGCAGGTTATGTGGTGGCAGTGAGGCTTCCCTTATGGCAACACTAAACACCTACTGCCCTAAACTCCCGCTGCACTCCGCGCATCGATTTTATCTTCTTTTCCCGCTCTAAACACCTTCCGACCGTAGAGAATAATGATAAAATTAATAAAGTTGATGATTTTGATGATGTAGATGATGATGATGGTAGTAGTAGTAGTCGTAGTAGTAGTTGTGGTGCTTTCACTATTGCTACTCTTGCCGGTACCACGCTTTCCTCCTCACTCTTCGTGTACTTCATCTTTTTCCGGCGCAGGGTGACCACATTTTGATTACGCATTCGTGCTGGACGACTGTTGCTGAGGAGGTGTCGTCGTTACCGCGGCAGTAGCGGTCGTGGCTGCAGTTGCACCAGCAGCGGGTGTAGTCGCTCCTCCCGTCGATCCGTCCTTTGCCTTCTGCGACGACTGTCGCTTGGTGACCGGTGGTGGGTTCGTGGCAAGCATCATCGTACGGATACGCCGCTGTGCCGACTGTTGTGCGTATTGGGGGAGGGGAAAGGATTAGTATAAGAGCATCAGCATCATTGTTCAAGTGAAAACCCGCGTTATGCTTATGGGTTTGAGTGAATCTTGCTAATCAATGAGTGGATCTCCAATGAATTAAACATCTTAAAAGAATCGTGGACCAACCACAAGTCTTCATGATTTCCGAAATCTTGGGGCATTAAAATTATCCAAAGATGCACAGGTCGTATTGTCCTACACACTCAACGCTTGCCAACTTACCTGTACACTGAAGAAGGGACCAATAATGTGGACTGTCGTTTCCTCGTCCACCGGCGCACTGGCGGTGTGTTCGGGCAGCTTAATTATACTGCCGGTGACACGCTGCAGCTCCCGCACGTTCTGGCCACCCTTGCCAATAATTCTTCCCACCTGATACATAAAAAAAACAGAAAAAAGGATTTAGAAGCATCCACACCAACCTGAGCTCAACCTGCAGCACACTTACCTGTGCACTCGGCACGAAGATCTCCACCGTCAGCCTAACGTCGTCCGTGCCGGACACGAAGCCCTCCTCGCGCATCTTCTCAAAGATCAGGTATTGCGCCTTCCACTGTGCCTCCGGCGTGCCGATAATGGTAACTTTACGCTCCGTCTGCTGCTCCTGCGGCTTGTCCGCCTCGAGCGGGGCAATCTTCACGGACGCACCGGAAAACCGGATAATGTTGCGAATGTGCAGCCCCTTGGTGCCGATGATCGCACCGACCGCATTGTTCGGGATGTAGAGGTAGGTCGTTTCCTGTACCTCGCTCGAGCCGGGTGGGACCCCGGCCGGCCCTCCGGCCGGCGGCTGGTACATCGGGAAGTTGGAGCCTGGATACATACCGGCAGCACCGCTGCTGCCGCTGGCCGTCGCCCCGCCCGCCGTACGCCCGGTAAAGCCCATACCGTTACCGGCAGTCGACATCATGGCCATCGGGTGCAGGCCTGGAAACATGATGCTCTGCGGGGCGAGCGCCTGCAGATCGTTCTCGTAGCTCTGCCGCAGCTTGGCGCTGATCTGGCTCTCGCCCTTCGACATGTTTTCGATCGTTCCCTTCACCGTGATGATGCGCTCCAGGTTGAAGCTGCTAATGTCGTTGATCGAACTGACCGTGATCTTCGTGTCCGTGTCCTGCATTATTCGCTTGATCGTGTTCCCGCTCTTGCCGATGATGCGCCCGATCAGATTGTTGTGCGCCAGGATCTTCAGACAGATTTCGCCCTTGTTCGTGCTGTTCGCCTCCTGCTGCATCACCTCCAGGATCTTCTTGCACGCCATCGTGCAGTTCTCCGGGTTGCCGTAGATAGTGATCGCCTTCTCCACCGAGCCGACGTTGTCCTTCCGGTGCACGTCGACGCGCGCACGGCTCTGCTGGGTAATGTGCCGGATCGTGCTGCCCTGCCGGCCGATGATTGCCCCGACCATCTCGCTCTGCACCAGCACGCGCAGCGGGAAGTCGGTCTGTCGACCGGGACCACCGCCGCCCGGCATCCCTGCACCGTACTGCGACCGGTTGCGCTGAGCCCGTCGGGCCTGTTTGTTCGCCTCGGACAGCTCCACCAGCAGCTTCGAGCCGTCAAAGTCCACACCGTTCAGGCCAGCCACCGCCCTGTAAAAAAGAGATGAAACGAATGCGTTAAAAGTTCGTACGAATCGGTGGACTGCCACCCTCTCCTCCACTCACCTTTGTGCTTGATCGTGGTTCTCGAAGGTGATATGGACGGTCTGCGTGTTGGGGTCTTTGCTGGTGCCCGCCTCGCAGTGCTCCACCTTACCGTACGGCTTCAGCAGCGGTTCGATATCGTCGAACTTGGCGTGCTGCGGTATACCACTGATGACGATTTTGGCCGTAGTGCTGGAAGAAAAGCGCAAGCAAAACAAATTCCACCGTTAATTCACCACGATCTAAATGGGGAAGAACAGCCAGTTCCGAAGGCGTGCAAGACCACGACACAACTGAAAAGGCAACGTCGGGAACGGCCCGTCCGCTCCGTACCCCTTTGTTCCGTACACACTCAACTCGCTCGCTAGTGTCGGCGTCGATCGTCGTTTGGCCGATCCAAGTTGGGCAAAAAAAAAGCGTCGAGTTTCCGGCCGCACACAAAAACCGGAAGCAAACACTCGCAGCACGCGACCACACACACAGAAACCCGCTAGCGACCGCTAACGAACGCGAATGTGCAACGATTGTAGTATATTAAGTGGGACCAGTACACTCCAACTGCCCGCACGATGCGCGTAGGGCGAACTAAACTCTCTTCTCTCGCTCCCTGGCGGTGCCGTCCCTACCGTAACATTTTCGCCACAGCAAAAAGGAAACGTTAGGGGAGGTCGCGAGCAGCACACAGCCGGGGGGCCGGCTACTGTGTGTGCAGAAAGTTATGCTTCGTGCACCACCATCATAAGCACGATCTTCTTACGGTGCCCTCCTGCTACGGTGCTTCCCTCGGATCCAGCACGCAGACTCACACACATCTACATCCTGTTTCGCGTCTCGGCCGCCGTTCGGCATCCAAGACTCCGACTTCCAGCATATGCTACCAATCTTATGCCGCCTTTCCAAGCAGACAGCTCGCCGATCAGCACACCGATACACATAGGCGAGAGATCCAGAGATCCAGAGAAAGGCTTCACATGGGCATATGTGTACAGTAAAACTTGTGTTTGTACAAAGAGAGCGAATAAAAACCCCTCGCCCAGCCCCATGGACACGAAGCGGAAGGCATTGAAGAGGCTCTCAGGCCGTCCAAGAGTTGATGGGGTGCTTTATGAATTGACGACTCTTCACCGTCGACCCGATTAACATGTGTGGCACATACTACCGAGCATCATCATCCCGGCGGCATAGTCTCGCGGATGCTGACAAAGATTTCGCAACGGAGCACCACCAACAAAAAAACAATCAGCGAGAAGAGAGCGTTGGAAAAAGCAGTAGAAGGCCCCCCATTCATGATTACTTTTTCATTCATCTCTCCCAGGGCGGGCGCGCATAGGCACGACCCGACAGTGGGCCAGGGTGCGGGAGGGGCAGGCGATAAGGTTTCTCGCGTGGTCCAAAGGAAATAACAGAGCTTCGTAGACATAAACGGGGATGTTAAAATGGCGTAGAAGAAGGGTACTCTGAAGAATGCGGTCAAAAGGAAGGAGAGAGGTCGAGTAAGGGACGGTTACGAAGCGATTCCTGCTGCTTCTGCTGATCTTTAGACTCGCCGGTTAATCTGCGCCCTGGGACGCCCCGGGTAGTGGAGGGTCCGGAAGATCCATTGGCATTCCTGCTGCCCTATAACGCATAACGGGTTTGGTGTGGGATAGCGTGCGATTCGATCTACTAATGAAACGGGTTTTCAAACCCGTATCTCGGCCTCAGTGTGCTTCCCACAGTACACAGATCCATCTGGGTGTTATTGGGGAGTTCAATCTGATCTAAGCGGCGTCTATATCTTGAAAACAGGGGCCTTTGATTGGACGGCCTTTTTCAGATGGGGCAATAATCGCGTGGAGTCGGAACGCAGGGTGGCATCTAAAGCACCTCCAATAAATTCCAAGTTTTTAGCCTTGCTTTGCAGTGATATTCTTTCAGATAAATGGTCGTAGATTTCAATTTTAGCAGGTATTTCCTATATATCTATAAAGCTCCTCCTTTATATCTAGAACTTCAAGATGTTGTAATAATTCTTCAACATAAATAAGATCCAAATGAGAGCTAAATGAGACGCGATGCGAAACGATCAACAGCAGAAAAGCGGAAAACTCTGTAGTTTGGAAAAAATCCTTCAAAGAGTTCTGGAATAACTTGATCGGTGGATACATGTTTTAAAAATAAACAAATACGCAAAGAAAAGAAACGCCCGAAAGTGAATGAACTGTTGCTCGGTGATGTTTCCCCCTAGAGTCCCCGAGTGACAAACGATCGCGCAAAACCCGTCAAGCGGCCACATAGTTGTACAAACATCGTCGTTTATGCTTTCTATGCAACGTACAACTTATCTCTGTCTCTCTCTTTCTCTTTTCTCCTCTCTTTGTACACTTTCTCCGTTATTCTCTCTTCTCTTTTCCATCTCCATTCTTGACTCCATGGTCATCCTCCTGCTCAACCCCGTCCCTTCAGCCCGTCTACTAGGTTTTTTCCCTTTCTTTTCACCAATGCATTTCAGTGCGTACGTTGAGAAGTTTTTGTTTGTGCGTTGCGACTGTTGATGTCATTTTACTGCACGTTCTCAATGCCAGCAGAGCATCCCCCTTCTGCCGTGTGCTGGACTGCAGGAAGATCTTGCTGAGACTCAAGATCGCAGTCTTCACTACCAATACCCTGCTTGGTATCATTCGATCTTGCTTAATGACTTCTTTGGACTTCGCGTTGTGTTTGGAACGTGAAATTCCACACCGGAGATATGTCTGTAGCACGATCAGACTGAGAAGCCCCAGGTCAGATCGCATCTCGGAAGCTGAGAGACAGAGAGAGAAAAGGCGAGAGTATGTATCAGGACGGAAAACTATAGGCAAAGGAGAGCATTCCGCAAACGTGACTTGAAGGAGGCGCACAACGCCGATGGTTCCCTTCCAGATCACCAATACCTCAAGATCCCCTAGTCACCCTATCTCTTCACTGACGTTACCTTCTGGACAGGGGGAAAGACCGGGAAAAATTCTTTGCCGACGTGATCTGCACCGGAGACGCGGAAGAGTGTCGACTTTCGCATCATGGAGTCTGAGAGTGCCTCCGAACAACGACACTCGCCTGCTTGCTTGCATGCTGCCTTGCGCGAGACTATTTATTTTCACTTATATACCGTTTCCAACTTCGGATTCGCATTCTCTCGATGTCTTGTCGGCAGACTAAATGGACTTTCTTTTCTCTCCGTCTGCATTGCTGCATGTTTAAGCACTTACGGGATATAAAGAGCTCTGCAGCCACGGTTTTCTTGCGCTAAGTACATCCGCCAGCCAGCACTGCACCTTGGGGAGCGCACTGTGGCTTTATGGAATGTTGGCCTTCGACCGGAAGCGTAACGTCGTCTGAACGCGCAATAATAATAACGAAAATAAACATACACATCGCAGAGCGCAATGCTGCATTCCTGCACGAGTTGCCAAGAAACTATGACGTTGCCGATATTGGAGATTGCTATTCCATTCTGATGGTATGTCCGCTGCGTCAGAACCATAATACACTCAGCTGAAAATTAGAATTGTCTCTTTTTTTGTATGCTAAAGGGATGGCTATTAGTCAACAGATGTTTCCGGTGCGAAAGAATCATCCTGTCCTGCACGAAATGGGATATGCCATGATTAATAGTCCGTCATCTTCGCACTAGCGCCTGACTAAACATAGTGGCGTTGTATAATTTTATGTGACTAAACAACAATTTCGCATATGCCCCACTCTTAACGATCGTGAGCTCAGCGAGTTTAGTCGTTACTCATCACCCCTCCACACAGAACCTTATCGGCACGCCACAGATGAATATGCCAACGGACTTCCGCAAATTCTAAATTTGTGTAACGTTCGAAGCATGGCCGGGGATCCACAACCTCATTTCCACAACAGTCACGTGTCGGCGGCATAACGCTTCATAGTGTACGCATCACAAGCATTTCAACGTGTTTGTCTGCACGCAAATATCGCGTCCGGATTATCATTTTCCAGCTCCATCCAAGCTCCCAACGCAGTGACTTCCAGCTCAGCGAGAATCTTCCAATCCACTAAGGTTTGAACCCACCGGTACAGCAAACCTTGGCAACACATCCAACCGGCAGGAATGGACGAAACTATGCGGGAAACCGTTACGTTGCAAAGACGGCGGCCGCCACAAACGAATGCCGACACGCAGGAACCTTTTTCCCCGTCAGTGACCGGGCGAGTTGGGTTGTACCTCAACGGGTTTCGCAAAAACCAGCCAAGCCAAAACATCGCCTAAGACGTGGAGAAAGAGGACGATAAAGGCGACTGATAAAGCCCGCCGTACCGTACGCGAAAGGAAAGCAAGACCTGTTCGGGAAAGAAAGTCTGTTGTTTTTTTCGAGGCGCAGACGGAGGCATTCTGTGGGAACGGTACGACTGTGCCGTCGGGCCTTCTGGAAGGCAGACATAATCCAACCCATTAGCTTACGGTGCGCGCTTGGGAAATTACTTCAACAGATCGTTCGACAGAAGAAGAAGCGTTGAAAACAAACATGTTCTGCGATACCTTTTTTGCAACAGGAATGGCACGTCTGGGTACACCAAGGTAAGGACTGTCGTGTGTCAGACGTGTACGTGCGTTTGCACTGGATTGCACCCGAGGGTGCACTTAAGTCAGTGAGACGCACGTTATCCTCAAGATGCGTGACGGCTCGCTACCGCATCCTCGCCCATCCGGGCCTGCTACCCTACCCTGCTGGTAGCCGCGATCTTCCTGCAGACGATCTTGAGGGATTTTGTAATGCAACGCACAGCACGCGCGTTTACACCCGGCGGCAGGACTGACAGGGGAGCAGGCCCCAACCGCTATGCCCGAGTCACGGTGTTTCTGGAATGTCATACAGTCCCTGTCAACCCCGAGGCAAGTCGTCAGCACGTTGTCTGTCGCTCTCCAACTACACTACCACCACCCGTCTGCCCCTGACGGAGCTGACATACGCTGGAGTGGAATGCGCAAACATCGACGCCCGCAAACGGTGTCACACCGCGGCGTCCGGGCGTTCGAAAGTGAGGAATCTTTCGACGAGCGATACATCTTGGCAAAACAGACGCGATTGTCCCGAAGCGAGTGTCTGGATCGTTTGCTCATTTCCAATTCCAAGCTGGGCCACCAACATTCCGTACGCTGTGGGATGAGACGGACCGATGGGCTACAGCCAAAAAATTGCAATCAGTAGAAAGTAGGGAACCATAGGATGGGTTTGGTAAACACTGTATCCTTTTGGTTGCCGGTCCCGGTCGTGTTTAATGGATAGATATGCAAAGTATTGGGTGGCCGCATAAGTATCCATTGCTGCATGATCAACTGGCTTAAATATTACTATTAAGCCGATCGATCTATCTGAGAAGGTATAACACGGAAAGCTTGCGAAGTCTTAACTACAACAATTGTTTTTAAGAAATCTTTTCTTTTAGAAGTCACCAGAGCAAAGCAATAACATATTTAAAACCGATGGTAGCAACATCATTTCATCTACATGATTTTAAACACGTGACAGTTCGGCCTGACTATGAATTGTACAGGGTTTCCTTAGTAACTTTCCATTCTAAGCAGTATAAGCTGTTATACATTGTATGCTAATCACAAAAGTGGTCAACATGATTTTAAACACGTCGTAAACCAAAGTTAACTCGATTTGACATTTGAATCCTTTGTTTCCATGCTCGAACGTTTTTAACAGCTCGTAGATTAATTAATAAAAATACCAAAGAGGTACATTTTATTAACGTTTAATATTTCACACGTCCACCTTGTATGACGTGTACCTACATTAAATTTCGTGGTAAAAAAATTGATTGCGGTGGAAGAGAAATATTTAACAACAACTGTAATGCTTCTAATAACCAAAGCAAATAAGCGGACCAAGTCTCAAAGATTCTTTTACTTATATTATGAATGTTAACAATATTATCGCGTCATATTATTTCAACACCATATTCTACATTAATGCCGTCAAGCAACACAAATACAACAAAATTGTTTTTCTTTTTTCATTCCTCGTATTGCATTTCCGCTTTCGTTGTAAAATAACAAAGCACTTACATCAACAAAACCCATCCATCCGCCCACACCCAATGCATCCAGTCATACAATGTTGTCATCACCGTTCGCGACGCGCACGTTTCCTGCGAACACGCGCGATTACCATCACATGCGCACTGCCCATTGTCGCCACCACCAGCGGGCTGCATTTCCTGGGTTTGCAACGAAAGTGCATCGCGCTTTCTATTGGCATAACGCACCCGCTGCACTCACCCGACAGCAATACGCCCCAATCGGTGAATGAATCGGTGAAGCGAAAAGTTCGTACATGGCGTGGAGTTGTCGATCGCCCCTGCACACGGATCATTGGTGACCTCATTTGCTTCCTTCCCGCGATTTGTCAACGTAAACACACATCCGTCTGCGTTTATTTTAAATTTTGTTCAACAAAAAAAAAACGAAGAAAACAGAGAGTATAAATTTAACAACAAAAAAGTAAACACGCAGCAAACGGGCGCTGACAAACATTGTCGCAACACTAAAGTCATTGTTGTGCGGGCGCCGTGCGGTGGAAGTAGTTCTTTCGCTTTTTACTGTTCCTCCTATTTGGTTGCAACAAAGTGCAGCGTGGAGTCGTCTTTTATCCGGGCACTGGTTCGTCACGGATTCTGCGCGCATGTGTGTGGTCGTGGAGGATGATAGCGATCGGTAGAATGGAGGTGGTTTAACCTTAGCAATACATCATGCATACGCGCCGAGGTCGAGAAAAATTGTACAGTGCGCCGTGCTGGAGCTGTATAATGCAGCATGCAATACAGGGTTTACTAAGCCATTTTGTGTGGTTTCCGGTACCAATTTTGATTAGCGTTCGATACATCGCTTGTCCCAATTTAATTTTCCAATATAACCCACTGTCTAATATGATTTTCGACACTTCAACAAATAGGCTGTCAGTATAGCTTGTTGAGATAAAAGAATGCACTATTTCAAATACAGTGCTTATATAAACCAAGAGCATTATAATGTACAGGTCCAGGCATAACACGTTTCTAACCCATCAGTAAACCCTGCCAATTTGACAGTTAGATGTAAAAAATTTCACATACAATAGAAGCTACGCCGGAAAAAAAAATGAAATAAAAATCCAACGCGTTCTACGTCGTAGAGATGATATTTTTCATCTAACTGTCAAATAACATTCCCACGAGTTTTGAGCTCATGTACAGTGTGCTCCGATTTTTATATTATCATGTCCTTGACATAAACGGTTGCTTTTATCTACATTGACATGTATAACTCAGCAACTAGATTTTTGAGTACATAAGTCTTTGAACAGACTTTACAATCCATAAATTCGCTTTGTTTACATGCTGTTGAGTTTTGACACTAGTTCGAACGCAAGCTCGAACTATCGATCTATCAGACAGCTAATCTAAGACATCTATAAAACTTAAAAAATACTTCAAACAAAGTGACGCGGTAAACCCTGTATTATTTGGTAATTCGTGAGTCCGTTCGAGTATAACGGATAATCACGCTGGCAGATCCATATGTAAACTATTCTTAAATACAACGACGAAAACCCCCGTTAATAATGCGTTTAATTTTGTGCCCGCATCACATCGCACTTCTTTTCGGTGTTCATTACTTTTGGAAGCCACTGCAACTCAATCTCCTTAAAGTAGTACGAACCAGTCAAACATAACAAAATTAAAATAAATCGCTCCCAACCCGATATGGAGAACGCCTCGAGGCGTTCCCATGCGTTTGCTCTTCGTTTCTTCTACCTTGCTTTCGTTTTTTGCTGTTTCGGGATTCCATTTTACTCTCGCGCCAAAAGCAGGAAAACCGAAAAGATGCACTCATTGGAATGCAGTTCGGCGGCTCCAAAATGCAATAAACAATCTCACCAACGGATGATGTCTGCGTGTTAAGTGTGTTCGTTGAGCCCTAAAGTAGCAGGTTCTCTGTTTCCAATAAAAAATACCCCTCACCCGTCTTCTCATCGCTTCCTTTCCACCGCTCCTTAAGCAATCAGTGACGAAGAAGCTCGTTAGAATTGTATATATACATGCGAGTATATAAAATGCTCCTTAAACGATCACATAAAAGAACCAGTGCATCAGCAGAAACGTTTTTTTTTCGCTCTTGTCAAAACTCATCGCGCCGCGAGTAGGCGAAGAGGGAACGGATGCAAGCAGCAAAGTCCTGTCCCGCCCTGTTTGCCCATCGCGCCCATGACTTCCATGATGTGCTGGAATTAATGCTTCTTAATAATCTCTGACGCAAGCCGCCATACATAGCAGACACTCCCTGCGCGCATTTCCTCTTACGACCGATGATTTGCTGTCGGAATTTTGAGCGTCATGCAGTGTGCATTTGATGGCAGCGAACAGCGCAGTTTCAAGATGCACCAAAGCGTCTCACTGAACTCAGACAGCGAGTGCGTGTATTTTTGGGATTTTGAACTGCGTTGCTTAAACGATACATTCTGTCTGCACCAACAGGAAATAGACGCCAAATTACTATACAAGCTCACTAAAAGAGTGGTACAGTTACGCCACTGTCCGTAACCAATGCTTCTGCTCTCTATAGCTATCTCTCTCTTCCTCTCCATTTACTCTTTGACCTCATGCACTTTCATTCAGTGTCAAAAGAACGCTTAAACATAAGCCAAACCATGTTCCTTCCTGAGAGTTCAAGCTAACTCAATTGCATATTTTTATGAATGAAACCATAATCTTCCAGACGATCCTCTACCACTCATGGCACTCGCCTTTCCTCCACTTCCACGTTTTGATCGCCGCATTAATTCTTGCCCACATCTTGCATCGTGTTTCTGCCGCGCGTTGCTCGTTCTGACAGCACGCTAACGCACGCGCAAGCAGATGTGGCGGCACATCTACAGGACGCCACGACGACGACACCACAACTACCCCGGAAATTGTAGAAATTGTTACATTATTGATAACAAATGTTTACTTTTCCTCACTTTTCTACACTCTCAAAACGCAGCGTTCAGAAAGTTGATGCTGTTTCGTCGCTCTCCGTCCCTCTCTTTCTCGGGTCTTTCTGGTGTTGTATGGCCACAGGCAAACAACAAGGTCGCCTAGCTACGCGTCACTATTGTAGCTGATATGGGGTTCGATTCCATCATTGAATAAAATCTTCCAACAACGCGGCTGACGAAAGTACACGAGGTAAGGGTATGGGTCCGGCCTAAACAAATACAGGCCGCGTCTTTTCTTATTTCTTTGTAACGTCTTGCTATATCAGACGAAGGCGAAGTGACGAATGACTCAAGTGAGCAAAGTCACTCTAATACATAGAAGAAGAAGACGAAGGCGAACACGTTACAAACCTAACCTTTTCCTTGTAATTGCAAGAGAGTAATAGCGTAGTAGTCCATCGGAAGCGTTAACTCAAAGCAGGTTAAAAACAACCATCCACTAGCGTCTAGACGATGGCCCCCAAACGGCGGCGGTGCACCAGAGATTACCTGGAGTCGGTTTTGATAAGCGCAGTGTAATGGTACCCCGAACAATTTCAACTATTTCCTAAGGGCTCTTCAAGCCGTAATCGCGAGCTTAACTGCCTGTTTTTTTTTTTTTGCTGCTTCCCCATCACGCAAATTGTATTAGCGAACCGTCGTGCGTCCACACTGCCTTAGAAGCGTTCCTTCCTTCTTGCCTTCAAACATTGCTTAGATGCCTATCTATGTAAGAAGGCGCCACTGTGGTTTTGGCGCCACCGTGCTTCTGACGATCGTACTCTAAAAGTAACGCTGTTTTGTTTGCAATTCTACCAATTCGCGCACTGGCGATAACAGTCCTGAGGTGGGTATAACACCCTTACACAAGTCACACCAAAAACCCCGGAGCGAAAGTAGGTGCAGCTGTCGAGCTGTTTCCTTCTCTAATCTGTGAAGCGCAGTTGTGGACGGTATGTTTGACGGGTTGATTCACAGCTGATCAAATAGCCACTAGCTGGAGGTTAGTGTAACCGAGCGAGAGTAGTCGCTTGCTGCAAAGCACCTACTGAAGGGCTCTTCAAATATCTTTATTCCAATAGTTTGATGCTTGGATGGCAGCCTTTCCACAACAAAGTTTAGATGATTGCTTACCTGAAATCAGAAAAAAGAAAGAAAAAACACACGTTAGTCACAGGTAACAACTTCGTTTGAATATAATAAAATTAATTAACTATAGTAAGATGTAACCTTCCCCTAAAGTGTTCAGCATTTATTACTATTCGCACAGATACCCTCATATTAGGTCCGCAGACATACCTAAACACAGGAGCGGATGAGCTCACAAAATTATCACGAATAATGAACTGTTCATTCTGCTCGTTTCGACTATAAGGGCGACTGGTGCGTGTTCTACCACTGCCAGCAGCGTGGCTACTACCAGCGTTCTGTGGTGCTTGCTGAGCGTCCGGATATTGGCTGTACACTGACCAGAAGCCTGGTAATTCCGTCGGCATTAACGAGTGACCATAGTCTACGCCGGGACTGTGGAACTGTGATATCGGTTGGTACTGGTACTGTTGCGGTTGCTGCTGTTGCTGTTGCTGATACTGATGCTGGGCCATATTACCCACCGGCGTGAATTTGTGGGAAAATTGTGGAACCCGATCGGAATCGTGACACGTGACCGGTGTCGCACTGGGTTGAGGTCCCGTTTTGTAACAAACTCTTCGTTAATTTTCACAACACGTTCATTACACACCGAGGAAAACTTGCCGTGACACTTCCGAATCCGGCACCACTCTTCTTATGAGTTGCAAAAATCGAAAAAAAAAGTAATGTCACGCACCGTGAGTCAAAGGGGGCGACGTAGATGGAAGGTAAAGGACTGGACTCAACAAGTATCAGTTACGTGCAACAAACACACTACGCAAAGGCTCTTATCTCGCACTAGTAATGTAGGGTAGCAGCACCAGTGTGTAAGAGGGGCTACAACAACCCAGATAGACTGAGCAACTGAAGTCCAGAGCAGATTGGTATTCGAACGACAGTGGGCAACAATGTTGCAGGCCGCACACACAAACAAAGGGAGAGAAGGAGGGATATAGAGAGAGTGAGAGTAGAAGGGAAGGTATGGAAGATAGATGGATGCAGAAAAGCAGGTCACTTTCGACTACTGCTGTATGTGCTTAACCGTTTACATTTAGGCGCCGTCGTGGCCCCGGGGTGTCTTCAATAACAAAAAAAAAAAAACACACACACACACACACGTCACAAGCAGACGGAGGCCATCAGCGGAACACACACTAAAAGTACTTCACACTTGTGAGTTGAGTAAAATCGTGGACGCGGGTGCGCGGGCGCGAAAGACGAAAGGGGGTTTTATCAGTGCGGCAACGGCAACGAGAACACCGTGAAATTACGTACGCAAACCAACACCACACCACTGATTATGGATTCGATTTGCGTCGCTCGGTGTTTGGTTGCTGCTTCAACGCTTAGTAGGCTGTGCACTATACGCAGTACGCAAACACGGATCTTCCATATGGTACCGCTGCACTAAGATGACAGCTGTCAGTGCAGGATCACACACGGTCCACACAACAACAGGTGAACTTGCAGTGGTGGTGGCAAACGCTTTCTTCACTCTTTCTAGATTAACGAATTGAAGTGAACTACAAGTAATCACCACACGGATAGGTTTGAGTTCGATTAGTGCACAGACAAACGCAGCAAACGCACTAGTACAGAATCAATCTGTCACCCGGCACGCAACGTGCACTATTATCCCGGCTCTTGCAACTACACCAGACTCACTGCTCTGATGATGGCGCTGCTGCTACCGCTGCGGCCAGTGGAAGACGATGATATGGCATAATGTGTGTTAAAGCCACACCAATACACGTGCCGGCATCGTTGAACGTAGGTCCGTTCTCGTTGAGTTTAAACCGGGCAATAGCCGGGACGGAGAACCAGAAAGAGCACAATGGTGCGGATTTTAGTACCTTCGGTCGCTGTAACCAAATCTAAATCCAACGCCATACATGTCTGTATGTGTGTGTGTTTACGTAGGGAGCAACGAACCACACACACTGCGCTTACACTCTCCCGCGCTACGTCACAGTCGCGCAAACCACACGCAGGGCGAGCGAGCAAACGCGCGCGCGCTAGTTGACACGGTTGACAGTTGTACGGTGGCGAAGGGCCGTGCGCGCGAAAACGGAAACCCGTTGGAGGAGACGGCGCGGGTGCGCTTTAATTGGCTTGGCAAGCAAAACTATTCAACGATCGCGCTTGTCGCTAGTGTATCCGGCAGGCACGTTGAGCGTTAAATCGACATAATTCACCATGCGTCGTGGGCTGGTGCGGCAAACCACCACTCACACACACTCACACTGCACTCGCACTGAAAGGGTGCTGTTTGTAACGTTCGGTTGCTTGAAAGCATCACACAGAGTTGTGCTTGGGAAAGTGCTGCGTTTGCATTTCGGGTGTAGTGAAGATATTGAAAACACTGCCACTGGGCCGACAAAAATGTGCTGACGTGCTCGATACGAACGCTGCAATGCCACCGAAGGCGTACAGTATCCAATCACACTCTCACTATGGCAGTTAATGTTTTATTTACTTTCTGCAGGAACATGTTATCGACACTGCTTCACTTTGCAATCTGTCTTCCCGGGCCGACACTGGTAACCACAGACAGACGAAAAGTGCGTGCATCCGCCAGCGAAGCTGCGATGCAAATAATAATAATTCCAGTCCGAAAAAGGCTTCCCACGTCGTTTCCCGGCGTCAACATACTCACACAGTGAGAGAGACAGAAAGAGAGAGAGAAAGAGAGAGAGGGAAATGAACACGCTCAAGCGCATAAAACTGCAACGACGATGCAATGGAGTGAGTGGTGGGGGTGGCGACGATTTCGCAGTTCACCCCCTCACACCCATACTTGTGTGTACTGCTCGCGGATCGAAAGGGCGAGGTGTAGTGAGATGGGAAACCGGTCCAAGGTGCACGCTTCGCCAACAAAGCTCCCTGCCTCGTGTGCGGTCGTCCCCAATGTAGTAGTGTAGCAGTAGTGGCAGTAATAAAAAAACAATGCAACATTCCCTGATTTGCACATTCAGATTGTCCATGCTGGCGGATGATGCTGCGGTGTGGGACAGCAGGAAGAAAAAGAGATGTGGCACGAGGATGCCGCGTGATCTTGAGCGCCTTGCCACGAAATCAAAACAGCCAAGGATCAAGGGGGGATGAGCTTGGTTTTGGGAGGGAGAAGATGGAATGGACAAGGGTGGTTACGTTGGTTAGCGTTTCTTTAAAAGGTTTGTTTTTTGTCTTCTGGGTGCGATTGTTTTTCTCAGCTCGTACATATGATGATAGTCTGTGAAAACTTTAGGATATGACTTGAGTTAAGTAGCAAAAATAATAAACAAAGAAATAGAAGAGTATGTGTTAAGTAAAAACAATTCTCATATAAAATATGTTGCATAATTTTAAAATTGTCTTGCATACCACTTCCATACTTCTGTTAAAGCATACTTTTTTTCTTAAGCTACATTAATTTCTACAAAGCATGAACGAAATCACAAGATAAAAGATACGTGTAAAATCGACTTTCCAGTTTATATAGAAAACTGGAGCATCTATCTAACTAGAATTCAAATGGGAACGCTTTCCCATGCAAATTGTATGAATGATTCTACTTTTGTTTTCTTTTTTGTTTTCTTTACGTCATCTTCAAGCAGGAGCTGGCTCATGACTGATATATTAAAACAAAGACTAACTGCGATTAAAATTATTGAATTTAAAGAAAAGAACACCTTTAAGGATCTACGAATTACTGCTCTTAAATTCTTCAAGAACAAGACTTCTTTTCATTATTATGTTTCAATACACCCTGATTGTGTATATATATCATAACAGACAGGATCTTTCTGTGAAAAGGTAGTCCGAATGAAAATATAGAAGTTTTAGACATCAATTACAGAAAAAATATTTGTGAAGAGATATAGGATCTATGCTTAAGGGTTACTTTTTCACATTGCACACAAAGAAAATCTAAGCAGAAATAATTGACCAATCACAATTCTGATTCTGTTCAACCAATGCTGGATGCAAAAGTGAATGTTTCGAAAGCATTAATTTGATTCTATCTCCAACACCTTGAGCCAATCAAACGCATCAATCATTGCATTCACTCTGTGTTGCATGTCAGAAGGGAGGAAGGACTTAACGCAACCCGGAAAAAAACTGCTGCAGAACGGACATTAAAAGCTATTTTTCACTCCTCTATTTATTTACACACATTCTTTTTGCCAAAAAACCATCCCTTATAGCAGTACAGAACTTAAACAGACCGACAAACATAGAAGAGGGAAAGTGAGAAAGTGAGACTGTTTTCCCAGCGGCGGTAGTGAGAGACACACCGCCGCACGATAACGATCGAGACTGAAAGCGGGGGAAGAATATCCAGACATCAGACACAATCCATCTCACCCGCCTCAAACGAAAAGTAAGGGTGATTTGTCGACGGGCACACGCTGACGGATCGACCCGCCACCACAACCAACGACCAACTGTTGCAATTTAAATGCGATAACCACCCCCTCTCGCTCTCCATTTGCTCCATTGTTTCTCACCAGGAGGTGAGGTGAGCATTCGCGAGACGATGCACACAGCACACATGTGTGTTTGTCCTTTGAACCCTTATCGCAGCGCTCTGCCTGTTGGATTTACCCCCTTTTTATGCTTTTTTAACGCACAACATCCCTTGCAGAGGGAAGGCGAAAAAACACACAGAAAGGGAAAGGGTTACATTGCATTGCAAATTGCAGCAGCAACCAGGCGCGCGGGACCTGTTGCATCCGGAAATGCCATCATTATACACACACACACATACATACATACACAGAAACGGACAAAGGGACTAAATTGTTGCTCTCGTACCTTTCAGGCCTCTCGCTCCCTCTCTTTCGATCTCACTTTTGCACAACTATTGACCCACCACGCCAAACCGTCCCTTTCTAATGGGCCACAGAAGCGCAGCAGAAAAATGCTCCGCCCCGAAAAATCTTCCACCCCGCCATGGACGGAAAAGCGCGAAATACATATTTTACTAGATGAGTGAGTAGTGTGTGTTTTCCTTTTTTTTTCTTTCCATTTTCATAACAGGTGCATCGATGCAGTTGCATCACATCGCGCACGACCGAGAGAGGGAGAAAGAGTAAGCTAGTGTGAAGACAAGAGAGAGAGAGAGAGACACACAATGAGCGGAAAGGATCATGCGCGCGAGAGTTTAATGCAGCTGCATTCAGAGGGGAAAAATCATACACTGCGCTCTTTTATGCACTGGAATGTAATTGTTGTTTTTTATGCTTTGCACTTTCTTGCACAAGGCAGGACACTACTGCATCGGAATGTGGCAATTTCATTCATAATTTACATCGACTTGCGTGAGTGTATCGGAATGGTAGCAATAGAGGTAACAGTGGAGCAAAACGGACATGTAACCTACATTTAAATGCTCTAGCTCTATTAATATAATGTAATTATTTTAAAAAAAGTTTGTTTAAATAAAGTATATTTTTTCAGACAACTAATTTTGATTAACTATTTCCATCAATGACACAGTCCGTGTAGACAGGCAATTCCTTTCTGTAGAAAGCATCGACGTGGCAAAATGAAATAAAAAAAAATTTATTTTATTTTCCAATCTTTTTTTTATTCCATTAATACGGAAATAATTCCAATGTCATTGCATATACTTAATGTAAACATAACATAGTTCACCCGAAATTATTCTCAACATCTGCCAAAACAACAAATGATTCTTCCTTATTATTTAAATAATAGATTTATAGCCTATCCAGTAGCTCTTACTAGAGCCAAAGCCTTTGAACTAATATTATGATCAATTTTTCTAATTTGTTCAATCGTTTATACTTTTATTCCATTTGATTTCTGCTGAAAACTAGCTTTAGAATGACGAGTTTGTGACCAGCCTTCACCATGACCACTTCACCCCATGTTCCGGTACATATATACAGGATCTATTACAAACAGGCTGTTTGATATGCTAAACATGTTAATGGGAAATCTAATATCTCACATTATTGCATATATGAGGCTGAGAAAATTATCTTGAAACCCCGTGCAAATGAAAAATATGAAAGCGACAGGCAATCTACAATAGACGCAATCACCAACATGAAGTACCGCTAATTATCCATAAATTGAACGCTTCCAGCTAATGAACCACCCATTAACGGCGCTTCGAATGACATCCTTTAAATTGCAAAATGTAATAAATCGTTTTCCGAAAGTCCTGTGTGCTCAAGGGCGAACGGAGAATGGTTGTTCCCATTTGCAACTTTACTGCTCCGTACTTCCCGCAGGCTGGGCTTCAGTTGCGAATTGCCCATTGGAGGGGCCAAACAGCTCCACTCAACATTTACATCGAGCGTTTTGCTGAATGAACTCAGACGACTCATTTCTCGTCTCGTCCAAATTCCCTTCCTTCCGTCTTACCACCCTTTACCATCAGCATCACCATCATCATCAAGGGGCTAACGCGAATTTTGGCAATTAATAAGAAATTGCTCGTCCACGAACCGGCAACTGCCCAATTGGACAGACACGACAGCGTAGAGCGCCGTCGTCGTCGCCGGTGGGGTTATACTACTTCCTTCATCGTTAATCTTGAGCGTTGGGCAGGAAAGCGCAAAACGACCGTGAACAAAAACGTGCAATGGGAATATAGGGCGCGCGCGCACCTTCTCTCTCTCTCTCGGACGCACGCACAAACTGATCTCGCGGAACGCTGCAAGATCAGCCAAAAAGAGCTTGCCAAAATCGAGCAAAATGTAGGGCGAAAACAATTTCAGGAAAGCCCAAATTATGAAGATACAGCCAGGAGGGAGGAGACACACACACACACACAAACACACACAAGCACGCACAATGAGCAATTGGCAATGGCGGTGGAAGGTTGCTGCTTCTGCTGGACAGTGCGCCACCAAACTATGTTAAAGAAATAAAGGAAGGAAATGAGCACAAACAGGAAGCCGGCAGGAAATGAAAGGAAAAAGAGGAAAATGCAAAAAAGAAGAAAAAGGGAAAGCGAATAGAAAGAAGCCAATGTTAATAGAAAGAAAAGATAGGTGCAATTGGTGGCAAAGAAACAAGAAAAAGGAAACGGGCAGGTAGAGTAAAAGAGGATAAGAGAAGAAAGCTTAGAATTAGTGCAATCAACAAAAAAAAGGGTTCAGAAACTAGGAAACAAGGAGAGAGAGGGAGGGTCATCGGCTAACGCAAGGCGCATAATATAATAATACGAAAAGACAAACGCAAGCACACATACACGGAACAGGGAATGTAAAAAACAACAACTTTTAGGGCACATACATGGTTAACATGAAACAAGGAGCAAATGGAACGACATCAGAATACGCCGCCCTTCCTCCCTTTCCTTCCCTGTTTTTTTTTTGACGAGCAACCGACCAGCAACAACAATAACAACAAAAAATTGTATAACCACCGATTCCCTCCCCTTGGCTCACTCCTTCCCACTTTAGCAATAGCCGAAGCCGAAACGAAACGACCGGGCGAAAAAGAAAACCTGGAAGCGAAAAAAAACCCCTTTTTTTCTAACATCCCATCATTCCCGCGCGTCACAATGCGCTTGTAGAACATTTGTATGAATAATAATCGAAAAAATGAGGCCGAATCCTTTTCCCTCTTCTGTCTTTCGTATGCATACGAGAGTACTGGAGCACGGGGTGGAGGAGAAGGTTGGGGAAGTCAAGGTGCGGTACAAATAAAATAAAACAGGCCGCAATCAGGAAGGCCTGAGCACGTAGACGGACACGTACACACGAAAATTGAAAGGAAGCGACGGGGATAAACTACAAATAGCGCGCAAGCAGAAAAGGATGTAAGGAAAAGAGATAACACACTTTTTTGAGGTGAGGAATAAAATAGGAATAGAGTGCGAGAAACGAACAGCTAGAAAGGACAGTGGACGATCGAGAGCCTCTGGACTGTTAAAATGAGACGATCAAGTGACACGTATGCGGCATTGATGTAAATCGACAGTTGAAATTGGTACCACAACATTCTGTTGAAAGGAGGAACTAATGATCCAATTAGGCTGCGTTCTCTCATCTATCGAACAAGTTCGAAGCAACAAGACTCTGTTTGATAGTTTGATCTCTCATTGCAACCTCAATACTCAAGAATTTACAAAAAAAAACAAATTGCAAACTTTATATCGAGTTAAATAATTTATAACACACATTCTCAATACAATAGTATATGGAATCAGTGTGTAAATAAACGATCGTACTAGAACAGTAAGCGCTTTCGTCAGCGCAGAATAGATGAGTATCGAGCAATCAAACAACATCAAACTAGTTTGTTTAACATATTGTTGATTTTGCAATAAACTACTCTAGAAGTTTTTAATGTCTTATGTCATGTTTCATGGTTACCAGAGTGCTACCTAAGCCTCATTATACCCACTGTTATCAATTACAATTGACAATTTACTTAGTTTTTCATTTTATTTGCCTTATGGTGCGGCATTGCATATTTTCCACAGTATTTACAAAACGTTTTGATATTATTTAATTACTTTTTTACTTCCTGCTCTCTTAGCTTTAGGCTTACTTACTATATAGGACAAGCTAGTACAAGCTCTGGATCGCTTACCTGTAACGATAAAACAAAGAAGAAAACATTAATTTTCTATATCAACTTATCAACATGACAGAAACATCGGAGGAGAAATATTTTGTCCATCATTCATCCCTTACATACACTTTCCGCTCGCCCGTGATCTATTTACCTCGCCAGAAAGATTACCAAAATGAAACCCGTTGGAAAACCGTTGGGAAGGTTAACGATTTGTCCGAAAAACGAGTCAAAATCTGCTACGAAAACCACTGCCAAAAAAAACGGTGATTTTCTGTTTGTCGATTACGGAGCTTTTCCCTTGTTTTTTTTGCACAGCTGTTTTCCACCGGCAAACACACTCCCGGCCATTGAGGTTAATGAACCATTATTTACTTGTGTGTGGCTCGTGAGCTTGAGGAGTAAAGGGGATTTCAATCTTTTTAGTAATTTGTGAGCATCACCTGGGAAGGATTCACCAATGCTTTTGCAGCCAGGAAAATGCTAATGAACACTAGAGTTATCAAAGTCTCATCAATCTTGCCTATCGTTCAAAGCACCTCAAGTCGACAAAATCGTTGGCAAATAACCTCACGACCACCAAACCTTTACCGTAAGTGAAAATCCCCACTGGAAAAGCTTGACCGCTCCCCCGGGGAAAGAAAATGGCCGCAGCGATAATAAAACTGAACCACCCGGAACGGAAGGCGAAAGTCCCGTTTTGCGCCACGGTACGGTACGGTTCATGAATCACGGACAGGCTGCAACCTCCAATAAAATTCGTTGATCTCGACTGCCCTTCTTCCTTTCCCGCGCTCGATAAAATCCCAAAACCTCCAAAACTGCTCGCCACTCGTAGCGACGTGGGCAATATAAACAATTATGCAATGAGTCAATTCATTGCCGGTGAATGAGTTTTACACTTTGGGAGTTGCTGCCGTACCTTTGCCTTTGCCATTAATTGGGATCGGACAATCGAACCATATCGACCATATTGGGTGAGGCAGCAGCACGAAAAGGTACGCATTCAATTAGTGGAAAAGCGGCCACCGCGAAATAAAACATCCCAAAAAAACAGGAAAACCCATGAGTGCGGTAGAGAGCGAGAGAGAGAGAGAGAAAATTTCGAATAACCGAAATAGTGTAAACGGTTATTGTGGGTTGATGGAGATTGAATGATTGAATATTAATTAGTTACAATTCGACAACTATGAGGCATTGCGGAGTTGCAGCGGAAGAAGCAAGCGGTTCTTTCTGTAAAAGGATTAAAAGTTTGTTTTAACATGTTTGTTTAACATTATTTTTCTTTCCCTTTACTTCATCAAAATGCCAACACACAGAAAACGTTTAAAATAAATGCCGATTTATCACACTTTCCTTTCAGCCTCCCGTAACAATCCGATTCTGCGGAAAGGTCATCACGAATTTTCTACACTAGACACGAGCAAAGGGGATAAAAGTAAGCGAGTGTCTTCGCTTTGGCAGAGGGGTCGGTGTTCCAGGGGGCTTTTTTCCACGCTAATTGTGCATCACCCTTCTTCTGCTACCAAGAGTGCATTCCTGCTCTGTGACCCCGCGTGTTTTCCCGCTGTGCGCAACAGAGCGCACCTGACGAAAGCGGCAACAAATTGCAGTGGGTTTCGGTCGGACGGTCGTAACCTAGGATTATGCTGGGAGCAGCGCGCAACAAGCCTATGACCTTTTCCCACCCTTAAATGCACCGCTCGAAAGCATCGCGGATGCATTTCCCTGCCCAAACTGATCACACATTTGCCTCTCGTTAGCTCCTCGTTGGCTTTAAGGACATCGTGAGATGGCGCAGCGGCAGTACCTTTCATCACGACTGTAACCTCGTGTCTCCAGAGGCGACTAACGATTGGAGGACAGCCAAAATTGGTGTTGCTGCAATGGAAGAGAATCTAGGCATTTCCGAAGAATTTGATTGTCTAAACAAAGCCAAAATTGGTGTGTCTTGTGGATACATATTTTAATGCGATATTAACGATGAAGCAATTTATGATGTTCAATGCTCCAATGAACTCCTAACTGTAAGGAGAATCTTGGTTCCTTAGACTCGTCTAATTAAAACATAGCTTTAAGTAGTTAGGCATAAACAATTGACTATTAAAAATTATGTATCTTTGTGATTTACTTTGAAAACCTAAAAACTCAGAATTTCTCAATCCTCACTCATCTGAGCACCCCTCCCAAATCTAACAAGTAGCCCAGCAATTCAGAAGAAGCCAATCGAAATACTGGAGTATTTTTATTTCCCTGAAGTATTTGAATAAATTTGGTATTCTTGAAAAACTAAACTCATATTGTGCAGTACATTATTCCAATAGCGATATCCCCGATGTCTGATATCCAACAGGACCAGGATCTCTAAACAACAGGAACAACAACAGGAACAGGACCTCTAAAATAACCAAAGCAACCAAAAGACGTAAACTTCAACTTCCGATCCTCTATCAAACATTCGAACATGAAGGCCATAAAGACACATCCTTCTCACAAACGAAAACAATGACCATCCGAACGTTCCGATAATTGCTCACGTCTATTCTGGGTTTAGTTTCTTCCCTTAGTTCAGGGTCGTTTTGTAAGGTTTCTTCAACAATTACCACGGCTACCTCGCTGTAAAAGTCGTCAAAAAGGATCGGCCACACCAATTCATCGGTTCGCTGTCGCTGCAGACTTCCTCGGATCGTTTTGGTCCGGGAAAAACAGCATGAGCAAGATTCTCAAGGACTCCTCGTTCCGTTTCCTTACCCTTTCCGGCATTGGTTCCGGATTAAAAATCGATCCCTCATCGATTGTGCTGTTCCCTTTTCCCGCTTGCTTCCTGGCGCAATTACGACCGGACGTCCGCTGGAATATCCGCGAACTGTATGCCCCGTGTGCAATTCCTTTTCAAGCTGCTGTTCGTGATGGTGGCAAACAGTCACACATGGTCGATTGGCTCGGATTCTAAAAGCCACCAGCTACCGGGGAGGTGTGTAATGACTTTCCAATACGCATTTGCAGGAGTTGGGGTTCGACGGCTTGACTTTTGGAATCGCTTTTCAATCGAGAAAGATTATCTCCAAAGCGCGTTGCTAGAAGGACGATATTAAAAATCGCTCCTTCCTCTATCTAATCCCTGGATCAGCTAGACCCAAACTCGGTCCCGCCTTCCTAAGTAATGCACGTTCTGTCGCTTCCCTGCATCTCTTTTACATATTTCCATCACTCCGATTCCCCGGTCGCTTCCACTTTTGTACGCCGAACAGTGAACAAATTTGAACAACAGTTTGTCTTTGACCGGTCGCGCGCTCCGGCTTGTCCTCGGCTTGACCATCGTAACAGGAAATCGTTTCGCTTGCACGAAACCGGGAGATAGGATATCCTAAGAAGCTGATCATCCTTTCACAAGCCCTAGCGAAAGAACATGTCGATCCCACGGCGGAAGAAAGAAGAAGCCCCTGCGACGAGCTGCGCAGAGCGACTGCAACAAACAAGACGCGATACGCAACAACAACAAAAAAAAAACTCCTCACACACGTAAGATCACTCGCCCGTTCCGATCCAGTGCCAAAATTTGATGAGAATCTGTCCAATTTCCATCACGTACGTGTCCTCCCCGCGCTCGTGCCGCTTTCCTTCCCAGAAGCCCGCCGATTGCATTAGGCTCCGCTCACACAACTGCTGAGAAATCCTTCATACGGTGTTGTGCGCAAACCCCTTACGCTACATCCGTTCCCTTTTTGCGTTCGCGCAAGTGTGTGCGTTGCTGGCTAGCGTACAACACAAGCCTAAGCAAATTCCACCACACCGTACCAGTTTTGGGCCAGGGAAGGATCTAAATTCGGCGGCAGATTTTCGGTTGTAAAGGAATTGCAACGGAGGGAAAGACAGAGAAAGAGGTAACCGAAATTTGGTTGCCAAAAGGCTTTCCCCTTTTGGTCTTGCGGAAGCGAAGATCATCGGCGGTCCCCGGGCAGTGCAGGCAAGAGGCAGAGCCCTCACTGCCGTGCTGAGGGGATATCTGTTTCCTGGTGCGTGTAGAGCGAGAAGTTTCGGCAAAAAGCCCGGTTCGGTGGGAGTGCTGGAAGGGGTGAGGGAAGGCGGGCGGGAAAAAGGTAAGTTGGCCCCTTTGCGATCCTTTTTGCACAACGAGCGATGATTGACACTTGAAGCATAATTCGTTTCCCTTTCTTTAGAATAGCTGCAACGAGTTACCCTTTCTCTCTATCTCCTTGTTTTCTTTGTTTTTTCTTCATTTATTCTTTTTTCTTGTATCCTTGTTTTTTGACAAATTCTAGGTTTTGTTTTCAGGATTTACTTAAAGTTTAAACTTTTATGTGTTCAGCACTTTGGTATTTAATGGGTCGCTAGGTTCATTCTAATTTATTCTAATTCTAAAGCATTCAGTATACACTCAACATGAAATGAAATGGGAAGTCTTTAGCTTAAAGTGAAGGAAAGCTAGTTTGAAATCGACAGCAGTTGAATATCTACAGATTTAAAAGTTGAATAAAGGCAAAAGAGGGTGACTATTTTGCATTAAATTACAATAATACATTTTTATAGTATTGTACATTATTTGAGTGCAGTTTAACCTTCGATCCGTCAGTATAAACGACATGGTGTTGATTGACCTTTCAGTCTTTCGTTTAAGGCTGGCACACGACTAAGTCAATATGCTAAGTAATACATCTACACTAATCAAAACTTCACCAAAATATTTGGTGGTCTTATCAATTCGAATCAGTCTTCTGAGTTCTAAGTAATTCACAGCCTAGAGGAGTAATAACACTCAAAATGGTGAATGGATCAACCGACTTTTTGATACAAATATTTGATTGGGATCTACGGATCTTGGAGCACCTCGAGGATCTTTGCGTTTCCCGCCAGGATTTGTGTTTACGCAGGCCTATTGGAAATCCTGTATTCTCGCACAATATTATGTCAAATTCAATGCACATTGGACTTTTTAATTTAATAAAATATAATATTTTGTGTAGTGTACAGTTAGAGAGAATATCATAAGCCCACCAGTCTATGAATATATCCACTTTCGGCTTCTTAGGCTAGACAATGTAGAAGCAACACATTAGAGTTGCTATGTGTAAATAGAAGACAAAGATTAATGAAACTCCAACTTCTTCTACGATATGCCTTTCATTGTTTAATATTAACACGATACCTTTAGTATTCACTATGTTAAATAGTCGTAGCTAGCAAATTTGAAGGATCATTTATCTTCCAGTTCTACTTTGATTTTTTGTTCTTATTACTACCATTTCCAACTACTGCAATTTCCTCCAAACTGAATATAAACGTTCAAATTCTTTGACTCCAAATGTCCGTTTTGTCTTCTCTGTTTTGACTTTTCCCTAGCTATGCGTCGCATGACACCTATTCAGTAACAAAATCCGTTGCACAGTAACATCACGGACAGCTATCGTCCATCTTCCGTGCCATGCTCGGATGAACCTGATGCAGTGGAAGCAGGAAAATTAAACGCACATTCAAAGTTCGTTCGCTGCCATACCGAGCTGTCGTTGCAAAACCATCCGGACGATACGTTTGGAATTTAAAAACCCAACGCAAATCACAACAGGCACACAACACGGGAGACGGGCAAGCGCAGCAGGAGCGGAGAGGAAGATAAAAACATAATCCAATCTTCGCGTTGACCCTTTTCCACGGACTGCAACTCAGCGACTGCATTTAGGGGAGGGCGAGAGCACTTTAGTTGCAGTTCTCCGTAGCCAATTTTCCCGAGAAAACGGGAAAAAGTGCAGCGTCGCACCGGAGCACAGCAAAGGAATGCTCGTGGGCTCGTGGCGTAACGATATACTTTCGCGGTGGGATCCACTTACATAACACACAGACACACGTGTCCATTCCGCCCCTGGTATGGGTTTAATTCTATCATCGGCTCTCCTCCACTGTCGGATGGATCATATTTTTATGCCAGTGCGGCAGAAACAGCTCGGCGAAGTTGCAACGTGCAGTTGGTCGTTAAGTGTTGGGTCTATCTGCACAAGAATGCGCTGCAATTGCACTTTCTCGCTGATAATGCGTTTCATTTGCTGTCCCACAAAAAGGGCGGGAAAGCTGATAGGCGTTGGATTTTTAAGAAATCGCGGTAAGCGCGCCCGCTACCGGTAAGCGAGAGCCTCAATGTCTAATGAAGGTCAGTTTCGAACCACGAATGCTTCGAAAGGCGATCGCGAATGAATCTGGCCTTCCGCTAATTATTGGCTGACCGTTACAATTATAGAGTTATAGGCGGGAGGGATTGCGCTTGCTTTTACGACTTCGAACGAACGAACAAACGAACCTTTAAAGCGGATCATTTCGATTTCGTCCGTGCGGCCGGCGTCCCTGGGAAACAGCGAGTCAAACAAACACGTCTGATGGCGGCGTCGTGTCCCTGGGAGAGCATTCATCGGAAACTTTAAATCTTGCACACCCAACGAAAACTGCCCCAGCTTTTCAAGGTGAACTTGTCTTCCCACAGCCTCACAGACACACGCGGGTTGCAGGATGAGAATAAAAACGCGCTAACCAGCGGCAAACAAAAAAAAACACAACAAAGATCTTCCAATTCTCGGAAGGATGCAGTATGCAGCGCCAAAACTGCATCAGCTTCGCTTAGAACACCCAACAAAAAAAAACGCAAACTCCAAAATCCTCCCGCCTTTTTTGTGTGCGCACACACAGGATAGACGCTTCCGAACAGTTCGGCGCAACACGACGAACCTAAAAGAAGCTGCTGCTGCTGCAGCTTCCCGCACAACATGCTTCCGAGCTGGGAAGCCTTTATGCCTTCCTCCACCGTTGCACCGAACGCTGCTGTTGCCGTCGCTGCCGTTCGATTGTCTGAGTTTCTCTCCAAAGTTTCAAGGTTAGAGAGCGAGCCTGCATCCCTTCTTCCCAAAGGCAGCTAAAATCTTTCCAACCGCGACAACAAACCAAGCCGAGAAGCGTGTGGGGCAAAGAACGGATGATAGTAAAAGTGGCGAAAACCGGTGCACGAGGTTAGCCGTCCGAAGAGATATTATTGCGAAACGCAAAGCCGCGCTGCAAGCAAACGCAGGTCCTGGGTCCCGAAAAAGACGCTGTGTCAGGTGCAGAGGGGGCCGCCGGGCGGGAAGTTGTTTTCTTGCTACTGTTGCACCACTTTCCGACTGTGTTCACTTTCGGTGCGAAACTTGGTGCCCTGCAAACTACTTGCAGACTCGAGCCCGCGCAAAATCCTCATGAGATGCAGCGAGCGACAGACAGAGCGCTAAAAGGAAAATCGATTCCCTGTGTCCGGATTCGCGACGGTTTTCGGCAGCTCGCCAGCCGGCGTTTGCCAGAGGAACAGGAAATGAACAGGTGATAAATGTAAGCCATCGTCTCGCGACGTCTGGGTTCTAGGGAATGCTTTTTTTGTAGAATTCTTGTCGTTACCTCCTCTCAAAAGATTCTTCTTTTCGTATTCTAATCTTCACTTCGGAACCTGGTTTTCAAACTTTTGGGCATTGTTTTAGATGAGAAATCACAAGCCTGACATGCGGTGTTTAAAGACACATGGGATGTCTATTAAGAAACCATCCCAAGTAATTCCATAATTGCAGTACCATGTCCGTATTTTAAGGTTATGTGTAAAGACCTAAAACATTTTGACGCCGTCCAGAACTGTCAAATTTTAGTGTTTGGTGGCGCCATCTACAACAAGTCATTAAAAGTTGATGAGTGTATGTTGGAGATGCCAAGGTACAGAAATGGATTGCCTGTGATCTTCCGAAACCCTCCAAGGCCTATAAATCATCGTCCAAAACTTGGGTGAACCTTGGCACCAATATTTTTTATGCATGCAATTTGGCTAACGCGTTGCGGTATTTAATTTAAAGTCCAGACATCTTCACCCGAAAGATCTGCGAGAAAGATCGTCATCGATCAAGGGTACCCTAGGAGCAGAAGAACTTGTGTGCGGGGTGGTGGTTGTTGAGATTGGACAAGAATGGGGTTTGGGGCTCGGTATTTCGAGCCCTTCGTTTTACCCTCATCTTCGCAGAGATGTGGAACGCATGAAAGGTACCGTTAAGGGTAAAAAGCAAGCATCATTTTTGTAGCATCTTGCCATCCGCCGAAAGATTTCTTTGCGACAGCGCAGCGGATCTTCTCCGAAGCCTATCTCCGCCAATCCTTCTAGGAAGCGAAGCTCTACCTCTGCTCCATTTAAGGGGATTCGGTGATGTTTTGCTTAATTAATTAATTGAAAAGACAATTAATTATTTTAATACCCTTTGGCAGCAAACGATCGCCGCAAGGAGTTTGTATGGACAACGTTTATGGCTGAATAATTGAGAATCATTCGAAAGGACATGTTTCTTCTATTTCGTATTGCCTTATATTTATTGCCGACAAATAATCTTCATATCGGCTCAGAGATTGCAGTATGATGTAATTGCTTCCAGGTTGATTATGCAATTCATTCCCTCTCTTTCTCTTCTTTGGAACGATTTCCTCCCGCTCAAGCAGAAAAAAAACAATGTCCTCCCATTACGTCCACTGCTTTACCAGAAACACAAAGATTCGTTCACAACGCCCCACATCAACACATCGCACATGAAGGGCGATGAGCGCGCTCGCGTATGGAAATGGAAATTTGAGCAGTTCAGCCAACAACAAAAAAAGGCATAATCCCCGAAGGTCCTGTGTATTCTCCAACGATATGAAGGCATTTGTGTAAGGGCTTCCTAGGCCGAGAGGAGCTCGAGCTACGGGACAAAAATTCGCGAACACTAGTCGCTGGCACCGCAGAGCAGCAACCTTGAGAAACGCGGTTGCGAAAACCGATGCCGAAGTGTATTATATAAAGGTTGGGCTCATTGGGTTTTGGGCCCGGAGATTCCAGGACGGGCGGTTGGTAGCGGTTGACGCAGGGTTTCTCGGAAAACAAGGAACCCTGTGGGCCGGAGGGATGAAACATACATTTTGGGATGAAATCGGCCCAGCACGGGAAACCTTGAAACGCTTTGCAGTAGAGTGAACGAGAAAGGGCAATCGTTTAGGATTTTAAAGCAAATTTTCGGATTTTAGCACAAGAAAGGAACCGATCCCGGGCAGGATGGCCTCACTGCAAAAGGAAGGGAGGCAGTATAGGCAGCAATAAAAAAAAGCAATCTCCCGAAGGGGCTCTTTCAAGCGAGAGGAAGGCGCAGCTCGTAGCTGCGTAAAGCAAAAAAGCAAGGCAAGAAAGGTTTTGCCGCCACTGCAGCCCGTAAAGAATACGGCGACCGTCGTCAGGTAGCGCGCGGAACAAACAATCTGAACCTACACCGCGTGCGCGCTCTAGGAACTTATCCGGTAACATCCGAAAAAGCAAGGACAAGCTGTAGCCGTGTTGCCAGGAGTGACAGTAGGGGAAAACCCAAGAAGGTATACACCGAGTAGAGTCGTTAGTCTGCACGAACCAGAACGTGAATATGCGAGTTGAAGCGATTTTGGAATTTGGATGATTCAATGGCGTGGATTGCCGAGGAGGATTCGTAGGTCTGGTGCGCCGAAACAATTTTAATACCAGTGATACACGGGCACTAGGTTGCATCTTTGGAACATCATTAACGACGTCTTTCAGATTCGTTTCCCTCATATGTATCACCCAACAAACGTACAGAATAAGGAATCTCAAAGATGACGACTATTTGCTTCAAGTATTATTTTTTTGGTCTAGAAGGATGCTGTCCTACAAGATACTGTAGAGATGTTGTAATGGATCATGACAAATATTCACCTGGCACCATTCTGTGTTTTGGGCGCATCCAACGGCGGGTCGAAGATCTGCTCGCGATCTTCCTTCGATAGCTCCAGCTCCGAGAACTGCTCCAAGTTTGACGCCATCTTTTACACCGAACTACACCGAGATGTTATCGATCTATCAAATTAAATTTGTAGCTTCGTTGTCTATTCTCGCTAGCGCTTCGAGAATTCGTGCCGCCTTTATTGGAGCTGGGCTGAACAATTGTTGCCGGCGTTAAGATTCTTGGATCGATCGGGTCGCTATTTCTTCCCTGAGAGAGAAGCTCTGATACACACGCAATACACGGCACAGGCACCACGGTACAAATACACAAACGCACACAGAAACACGCACAGGACACGATGTCAGCCGTAAACGATCACTCGAGGGCAAACAAGCCTTGAAGGTAGTCCTTTTTTTTCGCTGGGCCCAAACCGGAAAACAAGATGAATTCTTCCAATGACACCAACACACTTTGGGGGTAGGCTTCGTTCCAGAGGGATCGAGGGTTGCTCGATGCAAAGGACCTTCAGGACAGACACACACTTCAAAGAGCACACAAAAGTATCGTAACGACTCGGGGATCGAGGAACGGGAAAATAGATAAACGCGCGCGCGCACACACACACACTGGGCCGAAATGGGTAATTTTGACGAGTCGAAACGAATCCAGTAGACTTTGTCGCCCTAGTTTGATCTGGCGCGTTGGTAATAGTGTAAATGATGCCAATTATTATCCTCCAAACCGGGAACTCTCGCTCGCTCGCTAGTAGCTGTCATACGTTATCTGCTGCTAATATAGCACATTGGGGATTACTAACACCGCTCGTACACACTCACACGACACTCGATTGATTTTGGATGCTCTCACGCTCCCTTGCTCTTCTTATCTCTCCCTCTCCCTCTCACGCTCTCTTTATCTCTCTCTCTCTTGCTCTACCAACTCACGTTTTAAGCAACTTAAAACATTAATAACAACAATAGTGATACTACTAATAATAATGATAATGGTAGCAGTAGTGTAATGATGGTAGATGTTGCTGGGAATAACAACGTCGAGAGACTAATTCTCTTTCGCCTAACTTTTCCGTTCGGCCTGGAACGCTCAGGTGTCACAGTCACGCGTCCGCTCGTGTCACTTGCGAACACTTTTCGTTTTCGGTTCCTTCTGATGATACTGTTTCAAACGTCGCGTTTACTTCGAACGGGAAGTAGCTTAACTTGTCCTACGCCTTTTAGCTATAAGATTTGATGAAGAGAAGAAAAAGAGATGTATAGAGAAGAAAAGAAAAGGGGAAAAGAACGCGAATAAACAATACGATCAGATCAGATGTCAAAATGACAGATTTACTAAGGCACTAGGTACACGTGCTACAAAAAGAATACAGATTAAAACACACTCCCGCAGAAATATACCGTAATATCGTGCAAAGAAGTTACACGTAAAATATTGCTAAAAATTGTCCTCACTAGAGCCCAATGGAGGATGAAAATATCACGAAGAGGAGTAGGGATAGTACACTAAGAAATTACCAAGAATTACGTGTGCTGTAGAGCAAACAAAAACCGAGATTTTTACGGACATCTTTTTTCCTAAGAAATTTACACCTTAAAACACCTCTCACAGCGGTTCTAAGGTCGATCAAACAGATGAGAGCTCTTTCGCGGCATGGACTTCGTTCTACAGTATCTCCACTATTGACACAGCAGTTCAGCTGCGGCTTGGGTGTGTGTTTATCGAGACCTAGGGCCTCGACACTGGAGTGGCGCAGCAGACACAGGCAGGTTTCATACATCCATATCTATCAACTCTGAGCTGTAGTGAAACGACCACAGTGGAGTGAAATGATGGCTGTGCCTTCCTGTATTCTAAAATCAAATATGGATGATAATTGCCCCATCAAAATGACCAGGTAAACGACCACGCAAAAGTATGGGAGCCACGCACACAAACAGACTAAAATGATGCTGAAGACTATGAGAGAGTACAGTTTAGTGTCATCTACGGGATGAGCGACACAGAGCTAGCATGTTGACAGATAAGATCAATCTCTACCCGCACTACTAAGCCGGCGTATTAGTCAAGCACGCACCCTCACTCACACCGGTCAATCGTTCCTCATAATCTTTCTACCCATTTACGAGTCGATCACCTCTGCGCGCTACAGTGGTGACGCGTGTTCTTTCGTGCTACATAACTCTCTCTCCCTCTATCTCTCTTCGTTCACTCTCGAGTTCTGTCACTCTCTCACGCAAGCACAAGCCGGTACACCTTATACGGTGATGGTGTTTTTACACTTCAGCACGCACTTAGTACCCATCTGATTTGTGTGCAATATCTGTACGATATGTGCGTAGTGTGTGTTGTCCCATGTTATTTTTTGTTCTCCTTTTTAGCAAACACACAATAAAAATCTACGTTTTTGCAACAACAGAAAAAAGTACTGCAAGTTTGCCGGTTCAAACTTTCACGCTAGTATGGCTAGTAGTATAACAACGACGAAAGCACTCACGCGATAGCAAAAATTGGACAAACCGCCGAATTAATATTTACTGCAACAAATCACACTAAACCACCTCGAAAGCACGCACACAACGGCCGTAAATACTGTACACGAAAAGAAGGAACACGCGGCACGTTTTTTTGAAGCTTAAGACGACCGACGAAACAGCAGCCAGCGGGAGTACACACGAATGAATCGTAATTTTTCTTTTATCGAAATACGTTAAATCTTGCAGCTCCGTGCTCGATCGAGATCCGACGTCCGGATGTGAACATTTGGTAACACTCTCTCTCTCTCTCTCTCTCTTTCTCTCGGTCGCTATCTTTCTCTCTCTTACTTGCTTTAGATATCTTTGTGTTAGCGTCGCTCTGCTTAGTAGCTGCTTAAGCGCTGCGTTCAAATGGACGGGCGGCTTCAAATAAAAACCGCACACTACCCGCGGTAACAACCAAAAAAAAAAACAATGACCTCCCGATCGAATCGAAACCCGAATCGAACAACAAATAAACAATCAAAATTTAATTACGAAAAACTAGTACGGGAAAACAACGATTCGACGTCGGGTGTGGGAAAACGGGCAACAACGCGCACTCCGCACTTTCCGGTGGCTGGTCCGTGGCTGTCGCTCTTCGGCGTGTGCTCTCCGATCGGCTGTACTTTCGAAAATAACTGCAGAACTTTCTGACTCTCTGCCAGGCTGCGCCGATCGAGCCGTCAACGTTTTACGCACACGTACACGGCCTAGTCATGCGCACAGAAACACGCACGGACACAAATACAAAAACGCGCAGCGATACAAGACGCGCCGCTTCTATCGTGCCTGTCGTGTAAGGGAGATCTTTTCCCAGCGGAACGGAAGCGAGGAGCATCCCCTCTCCCGGGCGGCAGAGGGGTCCGGCCCAATGGAAAAGGGAAATATGAGAAGGCAAACATCCCGGACTTCTACCAGCCCGCTCTCTCTCTCACTCGCTCTAACCCTCTCTTATCTCTTTCTTGCCTTCTTACCCTCTCTTTTTAACGTATAGTTACATGTTAAATAAAAAAACACGCACACAGCGCCACGAAACGAGTGTGAAGGATTGCCAAAAAAATACCCGAAAAATATTCCATTCCAGCACAAAACAAAAAAGCCGAATATTATAACGTGCGGTTCCTGCTCGACGGAGTGTGTGTATGTGTGCTTGTGAGCAAACGAGAAGGGACGGGATGGGTGGGAGCGATGAGAAGCGAGGAAGGGCTGCGGCAAGATTGAGAATTTCGTGCATGAAGCAACTTCCAGCTGTGTGTACACACGTCCGGGGCCCAACCAACGCTGGGAAGTGTGCGTTGAAAAGAGCGCTACGGGAAAGAAGGAGCCGGCACACATAAGGAAGCAGAGAGGCAAGAGGAAGGGCCAGGGAAAAATGGAAAATGAATGAGTGCAGGGCGTAGAAAAAGGGAGCGGACAGGCCGGTCAGCTAAAATGCCCACAAAACGAAACCCTCGGGGGGCAGTTGGTCTGAAGCAGATCACAAATGGACACTGGCGGTGTTCTCTTATCACACGCACTTGTTGTTGGTGGACAGGGGGAGGGTGTGGGGAGACATTAATCGATACAGTGAAAGAATGCTAGATTGATATAGAAAAGTCAAAGTACTTCTTTTCTAGCACGAGATTTGATCAAACCTCCCGCTGTTTCAACGGTGGTAGACAATTCGACCTGCAAATAACGAACAATCTCAACTAACAGCTTTTTTCCCATTTTTGGTTAATTTAGCACAACTATTAAAAAAAAAACAAATCTGGAATGCGTTGCGCTACCGACCCGCAATTCGTTGGAGATTTTGTGTAGACATTTCATTCCACAAGGCACATGGCGGTTCATTCACACACGCTCGGTTATCTTCTCACGCGCGTGAGATGCGAGAATACTAGTGGAAATGTACTCATGCGTTTCTTCTTCCGTTCATCAGCTCACCATTCTTATCGGAACCAAAACGGTATTTGTAAAATAGCCAGTTGCTAGCAATACATTACAAGTCCTTAGAAATAATGGATGTTTTCTTTTTAGGGTTTTTGATAAAATTGTCATTTAAGCTAATTTTTGAATATGAAAATTGAGTTCAATGTTTCATTTCGTCAGGACGCTTGTCTAGTTATTTCATGTGTTCGTTGGTCCATAATATAAAAGATCCTTAAGGGTTCTTGATCATACAAATGTTAGAACTAATGTATGATCATCCCACCAAGGAGATGTTAGAGACGTTAATTTATAAAACACGAAACACACGCGCAGACTTCCATGTCATAACGGTTCGTTGAGCATCTAACGGGTTAGAAATAGCGCTAATTGAAAATAATAGTGCAATGATAACCTACGACGATTCAAACTAATAAGCACTAAAAATAATAAGCGAAACAATCGATTTAAAAATAGCAACTTTTTTTAAAAACAGGATCAAAATAAAGTACGATCGTTTTTAGCGAAATGCGCAAAAGGTTCGTCGCTTTGCCAATATCTGATTGAAGTCTCCGAACCGTTGCTCTCGCGGCAAACGGGGAGCAGCAACAGATAAGACACGCTCGCGAAAAGTGTGAGCGAGAGTGAGAAATCTCGCACGTGAGAGCGCAGGCATGGCTCGATGCGTGTGCGCTATGTACTTTGCGAGAGCTCCACCGAGACGCGCGCGCGCACACCCTGCTTGCGTAGATGCGCTCTCATGCGCAACGGTAGACCCAGTTGGAGGAGCTCTCCAATGGTGTTCTGAGCGAGCGGAACGGTTCACATGGCGGCGGTGCCTCAAGCAAATGGCGGCGGCGTCTCCCATCCCGCAGTGCAATCTCAGTGCTCGGTACGGGTAATGCGCCACCACCACGTGGATGAGCAAAGCGGTGAGAACGCTGGGAAAACCGTAATCAAATCATAATTCGATGTAATTTTACAATTAAAATATCATTTACAAGGCACGTGGAAGTCACATTCTGTTTTTGTATTATGTTTTTGTTCCGTCGAAAAACAACCAAATGGTCATTTTGCTTATTTTTTATGAGTTAAAAATATTGTATAAAATATTTCCAACAAAGTTTCTAAACTGAAATCTTCAATCGAAAAAAAAGGTTTTTTCTGGGATCTTATGAAAAGCTCCTGTGTATTGTTTGTTAAAGTATATTAATAAAACCGTTTTAACTTTTAAACATTTTAGCGCTTCAAGCTAAATTTTTACAACACTTTGCCGTTCGCTACACATGTCTAACGAACTGCCTTGCTGGCTGTTTTTTTGTCTACCGTCTTCAATATTTCTTTTTCAAGAGTCTAATGTCCCTTAGCAACTAAAAGCGAACTTACTGAAGCGTGCGGCTTAAACACGTTTCTCGCATAAAGAAAAGGAAGGAAGGAAGGAATCTACAAACGTGAAAAAAAACACACAAAAACACACTCACACGCACTAGCGAACTATAGCTTTTTTTTTTGCACCAAACGGACTACGCTTGTAGAGGGCATAGGACCGATGGAGGGAAAAGCAGTGCGTAGGGCTTTTTTCATTTGGTAGTTTTTTGTGGTTGCTGCTACAAAAAAAGGACCCTAAATAACCTGACAAACGCGTACGTACGAAAGGACAATCGGAGCCCTCCACGGGCACTAACCGTACGGTTGTCGCTGCCTCCGTGTGCTTGCCAGCAATAGTTTTCTAATACGTTTCGGGGGGTACGGCGAAAACTATATATCCTGTTTTACTGAGCCAAAAGGAGAAACGATGAGTTTGGTTGGTCTCGATGTTATATTAAGAACAGAATATGTTTTAGTAAAGATTAGGCAAAAATAGGAAAGAACATAGAGTGAATTGTTAATTAACATAGTTAAAAATTCAACTCAATTTGCCATACATTTAGTGAGCTTTTCGTAATGAAACCATATTTCCATTTGGCTCAAAAAATTCTCCATCAACCTTAAACAAATCACCCTTATGTTCGCTAAATTATCATTCATCAATGATTTATGGTTCATCAGCTCCAGCGGCAACGCATGTTTGCTCCTCCCCAGCACGCGGCCTGCCTTGCGTAACATGAATAACATTAAATTATTTTACGATCTTCGCTGCAAAACTGTCCGCACAGCTAGGTACACCAGCTTGCTTTTCACATCCCAATGCCACTATAAACCAGCGTTCACAAGAGATATCGAATTAATTTCCCACTCCTCTCTCCCACACACACACACACACAAGCATGCGTTCATATACATCCTTGAAGCTTCTCTTTCCGCCCCCCAAAACTCAAACCCAAGGGATCAATAATATTATGCCCACTCGGAATGGATAACACAGGCGCTGCTGGGTTACGTTCGAATGTGCCCCCACTGGATGCTTCACGTAACGTCCCTGTATAGCCGGAAGTGCGTAAGCGAATATGCAAATCAAGTGTATCGGGGCAGCAAATGCGTAAATAACCGCCCCGGGATCCAACGTTTTTCGCCCCGCAGGCAGCGCGTTAGGATATATCGCAAAAAGGATATCTCACCCTTCCCTGACGATGTTCGCTCGAGTGCGTCTTTTGAAGCTTTCGGTGGGTGAAGGAAGGAATGTTCGACGCACTTTGCTTTAAACGAGCAGTCACCAGGCATCCCTTGGAGGAGAGGAAAGCAGGGGAGATAGGGGGGGAGAGAGAGAGGGAGTGGAAGCTAACAACAGTTGCTTTGAGGGTGGCCCGTTTCTTGGCGACGCGCACATTAACGAGCACTAATTTCGGTACAAGCACCACACACATATCCATGGACCCCATTTAGACAAAGGAGCAAAGAAGGAGTGTCCCGCTTTTCCACGGGAAAATTACGCGCTGCTAATTCGCAAAAGTATGAACCGTGTTGTTTCCACTTGAAAAGGTAGCATACGTAGCACAGGACGTGTTGTGTTTAAGGTTAACATTTTGAACAAGATGGTTTAGGAAAGAAGTCATCTAGTCATAATCCCAAGAGATGCTCTTAGTGACCGTATACTAAGACAAGAACCAAAGCTAAGGCTGACTCCCCGTGTATTTAATCTCCGGAAATTTCTTCCGGAAAAAAAGGAAACAGTATTTTCTGTTTTTCAAGCACAAACGAAATTTAGCCCAAATTAGAGACTAAGAGTTGGGTTTCCTTGGAAATTCTCGTTTACAGTTACGAGTATTAACAAAATTTTACTGATAGTTTCTTAATTTCTGAGACCATTCCTGGTATCAACTGAAATACTTTAAAGCTCTCTTAAAGTTGCACACTCTTATCAGCAAATAATCTTCCTCCCGCGAGAGGGTGTGTGTGTCATGTTATCCTTGCTCGTAGCTGCCTGTGTTTCCTACCAAAAATGAACCTTCATGCTGAATTCGCTAATATTTTGTTAGGTTGCTCCCACTTTACTTGCTCCATTTTTTTTTTGTTGTTTTGCTAAGCACAAACAATCGCCCCAAAACGTTTAAACAATCTTTTTTCGCTTTGTTTACTTTTCCACCGGGGTACGACTAACGACAATGCCACCGGTCGTTGTATTTTCCCAAGGAAAAAAATGTAAAAAATGTAATGTACAGCTCCTCCATCCATCGTGTGTCCCTCGAGGCGGAATATCTTCGCTCAATTACGAAAAAGATTACCAGGCACAAATCTTGATCTCTGTCCCGGTGTGCTCTCAACATCTAACTAACAGCGGCTGGTGCCTCCTTTGCTCTTTACTACAAGATATGAGCCATCCCGATTGCTCACAGGTGTACTTGCCTGCTACCGATGTGCGTGTATGTGTGTGTGTGTGTGTAGCACACGCGTGCGGCTAAAAAGAAGGTACAGCAGTGGCAGCAGCTCGCCAAATCCCATCAATCAATACCCGAATTACATAATTGACAGCGGCAGCAAAACGCTGTGGTTCGAGCGCATTTTAGGGAGAGCATCGGATTTTCGGGAACTAAACCCCAAGTCGAATCTTCCCGGGGGCGCCCAGTGGTTTTTGCCGCTTGCAGTGGTGCGCGCGGCATGTTTTTCCTAATCGAATTATCGAGCCGGACAGCATTATAACAGCAATTACAGGTCAGGCAAATGAGAAGCGACCGAATTAACTGCATGCAAACAGGAAGATGAAGAGCAGCGTAAGTGGTCCAATGGTTCAAATGCTCGTTTACGGAGCAACTGCACTATCTTGCCGGCCGTCAGACTCGATCTAACCACAATCCATCATATCGGAGTGCAGCGAAGGTCCTCCTGTGGCTCCTCGGCTCCATGTGCCGCTGTCGTTATCCTGCACGCTTAGCTCATTATCGAAAAGTCGAAACAGTTGGAAGTTGCCAGCCGGACGGTGCAGAGACTGCTGAGGCTGATTTTGTTGCACACCGCTGTGGCTGTGGTCTTGCGGTCAAGCTGGACACGTTTCACAACAAACAAACACAAAACACACATGGTAAGTCGCAAGGTGTACAGCAGTCTTATCGTCCTGCACCTTAATGAGTGACAGTCTGCTCACGCGAGTTGTCTTACGTGTGTGGCACTGCTGCTGCCGCTGCTAATGACCTTTCTCCAGCCCCGAAAGGAGTTCATCGGCCGGAACTGCAACCACGGTTTCTTAGATGGCAACCCAAATGGTGCACACACATTTAAGCAAATAGCCCACAAGGGAATCCAAAAAGCACTTAATTACAAATTACAATTTCCACCGCGGCGGTGGAAGGTTACATTTTTATAAAGAAATTAATTAACGACCCTTTAAAACGTTTCTAACGTCACAACGATAACGTGAGGGTAGCACGGGGCAAAATGCTCAAAATATGTGGACCAATTGTTTTGTGAGCCATCTAATGATGATCTTTTTGATTTCATTGTTAAATGAAATTTTTAAAAAATGATTCTTCTAAAACTGATGCCATTTGAAACACATGCTTTAAGGGTTATTTTTAAACATGTCCGTATCAGAATCAGTTTTCAATTAAACGATGCATTCTTGCCAAAAATTACCTTTTAATTTAATTTTAATCAATTTGGTGAGCAAAACATGTCAAATGTTTCCATAGATGTTTAATTCGTAAATTTTAAAAATGTAATTATAGTTCATCCTCACAAGAAATATACACATTACAAAAACACATCCTCATAGCATCCTTTTTGGACATAAAATCGTCCTAAAAACGAGTTACAATTTCACATATAAATAAGGTAGAAGATATAAAAAACTAAAGATAAAGGTTCCAAGGAATATCCTTGGTACGATCATTTGGCCCCATGTACCGCTGCACATTAAAATGTGCGAGTGCTTAATTCCGCATAAGAGACGACAGCTTTGTATCGTCCAAGTGTTTGTCATTGGCACCCGCATTCCCGGCCCTCTTTCCCTGCCAGGCCTAACAAAACAATTAGATGCAGGAAAGCGAATGAAATATCCTTATGAATATTGATCACACCGAAAAAAAGGGGGCCCGAGACGACGATTGGACGATAAACGGAGCGATAAATGGCCCGTCCTGGTGTCGTCAGATTAAGGGCCGTCGTTAGTTTTTCTTCAGTTGTTTTGTTGTTTTAGGTTTCTTTTCCAAGAATTCCTAGCAGCTAGTTGACATGATTTATTAGTATCAATATTCTTCTTCTACGTCTCGTGAAAATACAATAAACCGGAAAGGAGCCCCCATCTGGTAACTGGAAGGTCCGGAACTTTGAACTACTTCAACTTCCAAGGTACCTCATTTCCTCAGTTTTAAGTAAGTTCGCCCGCGAAACGACAATTTCACTTCCTACACCAAGAGGAGCACGAGATTGCTTCCGTACGCATGTCGACAATGAGCAATGTTTCTTTGATGACAATCTCACCGAGGCTCCCGTTTTCCACCGCTTTTTATCATCTTTTCCATGTATTGCTTCCGAGAAAAACAGTGCACACCGAAAGTCGAGGAAGCCCGTAATTTCTTTGCCACCTTCGACTCCACTCGGAAAAGCATGATTTTCCACGAGGTGTGCTTCTAGGACAGTTCCCCTTCCGCGGTATAAGTCATGCCTTCGAAATTGGGTATATGTGTATGTGTGAGAGCGAGATGGCGAGCTGAGGGGAAAATGGTTCGGAAAACGCGTAACCGGGTGATATGAAGAGGGAAGTAATCGGAATAAAGTCCCGAAAAGTGCAGGATCCTTGGGAAAAAGCCAATAACCTCGAGTAGCAACGCGTTGATTTTTCACATCTTTCTCTCTCTCTCTCTTTCTCTCTCTCTCTCTCTCTCTCTCTCTGTCTCTCTTTCCAGCTCTTTCGCTCCCATCCACGCATACACATACAGCTTTCACAGGCTGATTTTCACTGTACCGTTCTAACACACTCACCAACACACGTAACACAACAGTGGAGAAAACGTTTTACGCGCGTGTTTGGACCGCGTTTCCGAGCAGTTGAACGGCGCGGTGTGGTTGTCCTTCGAAATTTCACGGCCCGGTCGTCGTACCGGGACCGGATCTGTTTTCTCTTTCACTCGGAAGCTCGCATTCATCCCCCCCCCCTTCCCGGGCTTAGGGTTCCAAACCCCAGGTAGGCCGATGAACCCTTGCCCGACACGGAACGAAATGGAAAACGCGCAATTTCCATGCCAATTCGGACCCACTCAGAGTCACTGGCACGGGTGCGGATGACCCCCAAACACGATGTGTTTGTGTGTGTTGATAAGTATGTTTCCCTTTCGTTCAAAGTTCAACGACCGTTCGATTTCGATTGAACCAAAGGCATGGTATAGTAAGCTGGAACACAGTTTTCTGCAGAAGTTCACAAGAATTCGCAAAACGAAAAATTTGCTCTGTCGCCCCGATTTCCGTGCTCATTGATTTGTCGTCGATGTAAGATGCGTCTACAGGACATCTTAAGTACATTTTTGGGAAAGATGACGAAAGATGAAATAAAAAACATGGCGTTTTTAAATCGTTATATCTGATCGATGACGTCACGAAGCAGGGAGTTTTGCTGGTGGTTGAAGGTTTTCCACCGATGAAACACACTTCTCTAACACCCTAAAACATGTGTTCATTTCCTTCTATACATTTGCGTGTGTGTGCGAGTGTGTAGTATTATCTATTTCGTATCCTTATTGCAGAAGGTGCAGCTAATCGAACGTAGTCTGTTCGTGGTGATTCGATTCGAACGACCAAACAACTTACATGCAGTTGCTCACACTCGAAAAGGCAAGGATGCTGGCAAATTTTTCACACGACGGCTGCAACAACCGCAAACCAGGGAAAACCGCGCTTGGAAAGCTTTCAGCAGTAAAAGGGCCTGCCGAAACACCTTTACACACACGCTCCACACAATCCGTCACTGTGCAGCGGTGAACACTTTGAGCGCGCAATTGCTGTCACGTCATATGCACACACACCACACACAGGGACACCAAACCCGCAACAAGGGAAAATCGAAGGTGTGAAAATGCACTGGAAAAACCAAACACGCACCTCCGCGCGCGACCCCCACCGCACTTTCCGCTCCCTGTTTTGCGTTCGGTACTGCCGCGTGTAATGAAACTAGTATTACTTTGTTTTTATGGTTTTGTTTGAATAATTTAGGATGCTTTGTTTTTCTGCGCTGCTTACTCGAAACGGGCTTTGTTGTTCCTTTTTTGTGGGGTATATTTTATTGCAGGAGATTTGCGAGAGCCCCGCGCGCGTCCAGTGTGTTGCCGAGTGCCGAAGAAACTGGCGGCCATTTTCGACATTCGTCCGGCGCGTACCTGGGCTACGCGCGTCCTCCTTGCTCGGGACGATCGGCAACCCCCGGCCAGGCCAGTGTGTGTGTGTGTGCGTGGTGCTAGTATGGGTGAGTTGCTCTATCCCTTTCGCTCCCTCGCACACATAGATACACGCACACACACACGCACACTACCGGCTTTTTCCCAACGGCTGCCTTTCGGGAAAAGCGAGAGTGAATGGATTCTCGCGCGGGCGACCCGATCAACGACCCGCTTTTATCGCTTTTCAATCCTTCCTTCCACCTGCTTCCCTTTGCCCGGGACAAGGAAAGTGGTTTTCATGGTGCGTGATAAGAGCGTGCCATTGCCGTTACGGCGAGAGTGGCGGAAAACGGGCGCATATGGGAAAGTGTATTAGATTTTCCTTTGTAAGAGTATTGCGCTCTCCATCTCTCCTTTGCTCACTGTTTCGTCCCATCGTGGAACACATTCTTATTTATTCACCGATCGTCTACATCCATCTACCGGGACGCACCAACACATGCATACACTAACGCGCACCACCGGCACAGGGAAGCACACACGGGCCCCTTTGGTTCCTGTGCCGCTTTCGCGGGTATACGGCTAAGGTTCCGAAAGGCAAGGACATAACAAACCCCTCGAAAACCTCGAGATGGTTCATCCGTAAACCGTAAACGAAAGGGCACCAATAAAAAAACACATACACACCGAAATACGCTTCTAACGCACACCACCACAAACGAACACTAAACGCACAAGGAAGCAAGGCGCCATGGCAGGACGACGCACCAAACTTCGAGAGCGTCCCGCCACCAGCACCGCCCTATCCGGGCCGTCCGCTGGGAAACGGTTCACCCGGGGCCCCGAAAAAAAAAGGGACGCCATCATCGCGCAACACACATACACGGGGAACGAGGCGCAACCAACGGACATGCGCAGTGCCAAAACGCTAAACGAAACACACCAACGAAAAAACGTAGGCCCGCGACAACGCGACGGAGAAGCGGCACGAGCGGCGGGGCGGCCATGTCAGCGAACCGGCCCCGAACTAACCGAAACCGCGAAACGGGCTGAAGAGGCGGAGGGACGGTGCCGGATGGGTACCGGATTCTCATGGTCGTCGTTGTCGTCGTCGCCGTCGTGGGTCTTGACACACAAAACCCCGTGAATTTGAAACCACGCCACGTCGTCCGTTCGTTCGTCCACACGAAGTTTGGACGACGGGATTAGATTTCAAAAAAAAAAACCGGGAAAGTTAAGGATCGTGCAGAACGCAATAAAGGTGCAGGTTAGATCGCCGGGCAATCGGCAAAGCCGCGATATTAGACGGCAGCACATTTGGGGACAATCGGGTCTTTTTCAAACAACAAAAATCGCGCGCACTACACATCCTCTGGATCGGTGAGGGTACCTGCGCTCCGTTGTGCGATTTGGATGTCCCAAATGCCCAACAATGCCCCCGAGAAGAGGAGGAAGAAGCACAAAAAGGTTGCTCCAGGTGTGTTCCAGGGTTTTGCTTGTGAACTTCTACAGCGCACTACTTTGTAATGTCTTGCCGCACGCTCTCCTTACGCTGACTGACAAAAGCTTCTGCCAGCTCGGTGGACAGTGTTGATGGTTTCCTTCTCAACAAGATTTCTCAAAACCGACAAGCAAGATGACACAGACTGCAAACGACGCACAGCCTCCTCAGGCTCACCTGTATATCACGAGCGCGCGTGTGTTTGCTGTGGAGAAAGTACACAACTGTACCTTCGTTTCGGGCGGGCAAAGCGGCCCGTTCTCGATCTCGGTCAACTTTCTTCTACGCACACACATACACACGCTCACGAGTAGATGTCAGGCCCATTCTTGTACTCACACAGCTAAGAAAGGAAAAAGGGATAAGATTTTTGGTGCTAGGAATAGAATCCGAAGTCGCGTCTGTTGCTTTCCCATCGTCCCAAGCCGGCCACAACGCAACGGTGAGCGGCCCTGGCAGCGTTAAGACAGCTCAGTTGCTTTCTCCCAACTTGCTGCGCTGCTTCAAGGCTTTGCAAGACGTTCTCTACCAGAAGCAGTGGTCTCCAACCAGTGGCCCTTGTCACAGAACTTGATTTCCATAATTTTGATTCTATTGCTGCGTGACATTGACGAATTTAAAATGTATGAAAACATCATTTTTTAAAATTGAAACAAATTAAGAATCACATATTTCGTAAGGGAATGCAGGGAAAGATATTCAGATCAGGCACAAGTTCTGCAGAAGATTTTGAGTTAAAGAAAACTGTGATCCATTTTCACTTAAGGAATCAGAAGTAAATTTGATGTAAATATAAATGGATTCACCGCATTTTCTCGAGTATAGCGAAAATGATTCCACAAAAAGGTTCACACAATGGAAAGAAATAGTGAAGGCGTTAAATATCATGAGAAAAATTATAACCATGACTTACCAAAAAAAAAACACACAACACAGACAAAACAACTGAAAATTACGAAGAGAAAACGATAGCTTGAAAGGTTGACGAACACTGTTCTAAAGGACGAAGTAAGAGGGCTAAGGAAAAAACGATTCATTGTTTATGGATTTTCCCGGACGATGATTCATAAGCATTTTTGGATGACTCCTTTTTGGATGGCTCCAAAGTGAAAGGTATTCGAATCCAATATCTTGGGAAATGCATCAAAACTGCATTCCTTTCCGCATTGTTGCATTCAATGATTCATGCAATTTCTTACCTTTCCGCGGGTATTTCCGCCCCGTACACCGTGAAGGTATGTGATTCATTTCACCTTTTAAAGCGATTTTCCCTTCTTGATAACGATGATGCGTTTAACTCTTTTCGCCAACTATCTATGTTCTTTCCCTTTTCACCGAACGCCCACGTTTACCTCAAACCTCGCCATCACACACGCTCTCCGACACGTTCAGACATTTCACACTCAACAGACAATAACTGGCAACGACTCATCGCTTCCTTTCGCTGCAACTTGCAGAACCGGACGAGTTTTCTTTCGCCTTGTTGAAAAGTGAAACAAGTCACATCTACCGCCTGGCTTCACTCTTCGGTTTGCTTGTTCCTTAACCTTGAAATCGTCGATTTTTTCAAGATCATCCGCGCCGCCTGCCGGCTCGTTTGCCGGCTTTTGGGGATCTCGTGTTGCCACGCGGTATGGATGAGTTTCTGTGTTTTGTTTTAGTTTCGTTCTACTCCCTTCGGGAACCCTTTCGGCACAATGCTTCAACAGCTCTTGTTATTTTTCGCTTTTCTTTCGGTGCGGAGTGGTAATGCTCCTTATACTGACATACACACTCTGTTTTGCAGTTTGTTTAATGCCACATTAAGCGTTGTACTTTAGATCGTGCATGCTGATCAATGAAAATGCTTATTTCATATAGATGTAATGTCTGTCGAGATGAGTATCTGTTAATTTTACGACCATGATTTTACTTTCATGATTTAAGCTTTTACAAACCTACACAATTCATCAGACAATAATTTGTCCAGTAGGAATGAGATCTAGAGCGAGTAAAAGCGTGAAGCACAAATTGGCCAATAACCGAATGGCATCATCGGTACGTCCCATCCATCTAACTTCCAAAACTATAGCACCATCAAGATATCGGAGGAAGCCAGAGCACGAAGAAGAACTTTACCGAACCAAGCGAACGAAACAATCGAAATTGCCCACTACCCCAACCGGATGGTGCCGCAGTCTGGTGCACTCCGGAACCGAGCAGAACAGCAGTCCTTCCGCAATTAGGTGGGAGCTAGCAGCAGCATTTGCGTATCGCGCTGGCCAATTTGTGCCTCCCTGCCTGACGGAACAGAACCGAACCGAGGGAAAACGCGGTTTGGCGTTTCCACCGCACAGCCGCGCCTTTGGCGGCAAAGCAATAGACGAAGAAGGAAGCGAACTCGAACCTTGGAGGGTGCTTCTAATGCACCGTCGTGCCCCGTGTCTTCAGAATGTGACGAAGCAGTACGCGCTGCAACCGCTGCAGCAATCAAGAGAGAGAGAGAGAAAAGGAGCCCAATAGAAGGGTGTTAGGCGCGGAGGCACTGGCAACACTGGAATCGAACGAATGTTTTTGGGGTACTGTTTCATTTTGCAAAGATCGTTTGAAGAAGGGGGCTTTTCTTCGTTTGGCTCCGAAACGGCGATGAATTAAGTGAAGTAGTTTCCCAAGACTATTTTCTTCGATTTCAAAGTGCACACCGCAACCATGGCGGTACGGTCGTTGGCTTTGTACGTTTTTGCCGCCTAGTTTTGTTTTAGTACAAAGGTCGGTGCTTTTGAGGTTAAAGCGCCTCTTGGTGCTGGTAATAACCAGAGAAGGGAACACACTAAAGAAGCACAAAAAATGAAGTAACTTCAACATTGAGAAAAAAAGGAGAATATTCATGAACATTCTTATAATACATTTATGTTTAATCCAAGAGTCGCAAACTTTGGATATTATTATACATCTTCAACTCTTTTATACAAGCTACTTGAATTATTAACCAAATTAACATTTTAAAATCCAAATATTTCTTATGTTAAATTCGAATTTAATTGCTTCCAAGCTAGAAACAATTCGCTTTTAACTTTAAATGATTTTTCATAATGTAACTTTAAATGATTTTTCATAATGTGACTTGTAAAATGCTCATAATTGTACTAAAGACGGTGCAACGGACGGAGAATACAATGAAATTATATGAAATTGTATGAATTACATCCTTCCAAAGACAATTCTTATTATAATGCATCCCGAAAAGGGCCTCTTGCGGCAAAAGCTGCCAAACTAATTAAAACAGAATTCTTCACGCTAACACATACAAGGTTCTAATTGACAAGAAGAAAAAAACAATTACTCGTTACCTGTTGTCACCGTCCGCAAAGCGGAACGCAAAGACGTGCAACCGAACAAGGCGAAAATCTTTTGCAGCCGTCGTCTACCGCGCGTCGAAAAGGTGCATAAATCAAGCGAGCTGATCGAGCAACAAATTGCATTCCAAAGCGTGTTCGAAACCTAACCTTCCTCTCTTGTTGGTTCTGCTGTTACCTGAAGCAATTTTTTTTTCGACAGAATTTCTACTTGAGTCTATTTCATATTTTGACTTTAAAATCATTTCATTCTCTCCCTTTCCACAAGCTTCACCAGCCTTGTTCCAGCAGTTCGTCCCATCAACATCTTTTAAAACACACCAACTCGGCGTGTCAAATCGCTTCTTCTTCATCTGGGCCATTGGATCGTGCGCAAAATGTAATTGAAATTAGTTGCTGCACTTTCGCACCGCAGCAGCGGCAGCAGCCCCAACATGCACCTTCAAAGTGCAATCAACCGAAAATGGGGACCTCCCGGCCGCAACAGCAGAGGCCAAGGGATACAAGGCCAAGGTTTCACTCGGGCTGGAAATCAACGGAAGGTGGAAGTGCTGGAAACGCCAAACAAAAAAAAAACGGATAAAAAACATCGGACAGACAGGCAGACAATGCGCGCAGATGCACTTTTATCGCTTCGGCGCGTGCCCGAAAAATAACGAAAATATAAATAAAGAAAGCGTTTGTTGTTTGTGTGCAAATGGGCAAAGGGAGGAGGAAGTGCGCCGAACCGGCCCGGCGAGCAATGCGAATAAAAACAAGAAAAATTAGCGTAAATAAACCCGCACCACACAACCCCTGCGTCGAGGTGCATAGAAAAGAAGGAGAGCAAAAAAAAGTGCATTCACCATGCGGTGCATCTTTGTGGGGAAAAGTGCAGTGTGTTCTCCTTCCTTCTCTCTCTCTCTCTCTTCACGCCTATCTCGCTCTAATTCATTGAAATAGTTGATTTCCCCTCCTGGCCGAATGCACCGTCCACCAATACACACAACACACAGTTGCATCCTTTTTGCTGGAACTGCATCCTTGCACACTACGACGCATGCAGCGTGCACCCGCGCGTAAGTCAAGAGTGCGCCGATGCAATCCTTTACATGCTATGGTCATGCACGGGGAAGGGGTCGAAAGGGAAAGAGAACATATCCTGCCCTTTTGCGAGAACGAAACCGAACGACACTGCCCGAATGCAACCACGAGAGTGCATTGTACCTTCCTGCTTTTTGGTGGCGGAATTGCACTGTGCAGCCGAATGCACAAACCCAATTGGTGGTGGTAGGTTGCTTGCATTTGTTGATTTTGCATTTCTCTCTCTCTCTCGCTCTCTCTCTGTGAATGTACGTTGTTAGGTTTTCCTTCGATGCAATTCGTGATATTTTGGCTCGTGCGCGAAGGCCGCTTAAGTAATATGCCTGTGTGTGAGACTTTACACATGTTTTACGTTCCTTGTTTTCTCGCGACCCTTTCCCACTCTGTTCCCCCTCTCGCCAGTTTCCTTTGGCAAAGTTCTACGTTTCTTTTTCTTAGTGCATGCTTACCAGCATTATCGTGTGGTGTCATTTTCGATGTGTCATTACTCCCGGCTCGGAACCAACGAAAAAAAAGGGAAATGACCGGAGTATAAGGAACACGCAAGAATCAACATTTCCCCTTCGATAGCTTACTTTTATCGAAGTTCAATTTTTCACTTTTTGTGCATTAAAAAACACGTATAGTTTTTTTTATGAAAAATAAAATATTGCATGAATGTAATAAAACAACTAATGTAGCAATACAAACAGGTTATAATCACTCAATTGAATTATTCATAAATCGACAAATAGGGCTTAAACGCTAACCACGAAGCGTGAAGGAATGTGCAACACTGATGCGCACAGCAAAATTACTCTATTTGCTGCATTCCTGCGCAATGTTAATGATAATATACATTGTAGAAACACGAATTGTGCAGTCGACGAAGAAGCAAAATTGTACCCATTATGCACGCGCGCCCACAGCGTGCATTGTGTGTGTGTGTGTGTATGTGTGCTTGCGCGACAGTCCCATTGGCCCGGTGCGTATTGAATTACACGCATATTTGCGTTGCAATTTCTGTGCCTCTTCCTTCCCCTTTGTATTGTTGATGGTGTGTTGCACTTTTTTGCTTAATTTACTGTAAACACTTCCCAAGAGTTGCCACAGTTTGCTGCAACGTCCTTCTCGTGCTCTCGCACAGCTCAGTGGCATCCCGAGCACGTGCACACACCGCACCCTTGCGCACACAGCAGGGCTGCGCGTGTGTTTTGTGAGCGTGAACGTTGCATAATGCTACCCACAGCAAAACCTAACGCTCTGATAGAGTGACAACAGTGTAAGATGTTCCAATCCAACCGAGAGTGTCCTTGACATGTGCTTCGTCACCTCCAACACGTCCTGCACAAGTCCTTTAGCCTCCTTACCCAGGATGTTTGAATGTCACAGAGGAGGCTTTAAATATTGACATTCAAATTTGCATAATTTAACGTTGCGTATCTTCTCCTCGGGGAAAACACATCGTTGGTTTTTTTTTGTGTGTTCACTGTTGACTTTACTATGCTTGACCGAAAAATCAAATATCGAAGTTTTTGAGGCCAATATCTTCCACCACAGCAGAAAGGAAGAAGGGAGAAAAAAGGTGCATCTGTTCTCACTTGTAAGGGATGATTAGATTCGGTGTGAATAAATTATCGGAGCCTCGGACGGTACCATCTTTCAGCTCCGGTCTGGGAAGGTCCAGCGATCCATAATTTGACCATAAGCAAATTGGATGATGCCAATAGGATGTTTTTTTTTTTCAAGCTTTCAGGCAGAAAAAATGCAATTTCTATATTTAATAAAATAACGTATGAGTCGCTTTCCTTCTACAATGATTTACATACAAAATATAGGTATTTAAAAGCATTTTCAAGATAATTTAACATTAAATCTAAATAATGAGTGAGCACGTGCCATAGTACGCAGCTCCAAAAAGTAAATACTAAAAAAGCCTTTCCGATGTTAAACATTCCATTAGGACGCATGTTTCGTTTTTTCACCACGAAAGCCTGCTGCAAAACTGGGAAGACCACACCAAGTCAGCACGGATCAGCACTCGTACACACGAACACACTAATGCTTGCCAATCGATCAAACCCAGTGCCAGGAAAACCTTGACACGCGACATCATGTTACTCCCGTGTTGTGCAAATGACGGGGAAAGGGAAGATGTTGGCACAAGAAGTAAGGTTTGTTTAATTTAAAATTAAAACAAAATTAATGGCCATTGCCGTACCGTGAGGATGAAGCCGGCCATATGCTATCGGCTCTTCAAAACCGGAGATCTTGGCCACAAAATGAACCGGCCGGGTCTGATAAGGCGATTCGCGGAGCTTCAAGACTTGAAGCTCGTAAACTTTGACGCAAAATAACTTAGAAACCGGCTTGCTGAAACTCTGCGGGATGGAGGAACTATGTACTTGCAAAGCGAAATGTTTATTACGCTTTTGCCCCTTGGTTCCGCCGTAATGCACGGCCAGGGAGAGAGAGAGAGTACGAAGGGAATGATTGCAATTTTGGTCCTTCGAACCGGATCACCTCACGCGAATGTGCGTCCATTATCAACACTAACAGGTACTTAAGGATGGTCATAAACGAGAGTAATTTACTCGCGTACTGCTGGCGACGGCTGGCCGGTACAGAAATGTGAGGATGGGGAAAACCGCAGGAAAAGCGGTGCAAGGAGGAGAGTCAAGACACGATGAAAACTTGGAAGGCGCAAAGCCCGAAGCTGCAAGAGTAAAAAAGAGGGCATAAAAATTCCATCGGATTTAATGCAGCATTCGGTGAGGTTAATGGTTGGCTGAGTTGAAACCTTCAAAACCTCCAGAAACGGGTAGCAACTCGATCGATAACATTACTTTATGAGTTGATTCATTGCGATAAGGGAATATTAGTGATCTTATCCACCGGTTGCTACACATTTCAAACGCTTGCGGTAATTTATTAGGTGATCGTGCTTCAAACACTGCTAATCGATAGCAAATCGATCGAATGCAAAACCTAAACCATCTCTCGCTCCCATAACTCATCTTCACTTGCTTGAAGACCTTTTAACGTCCGTCTGTCTAACTATCAGCAAAACAATAAATCCAGTCGTCCCAACAGTACATACACAACAAAGGGGGAAACAACCTCTCAAAGCTCTATGCAAAATGCACGAGGCCTAAAAATAACCTCCAAAAAAGGGGTGCAGCAGCAACATCTAAACTTCCTCTAAGTCTGTCTGCCCGGTTGGACCCTGGCCACTGTCTGTAACGTCCGCCGACGTCTGCTGCCTGTATGTCTGCTTTCCTGTGCGTTTGTGTGTCCGCTTCCCTCCCAGAAACGTGTCTGGGACGTCTGGTGGCCTGTCTAACTGATCGGTGTTAGAAGTCCCGGCCGGAGCGCGTTATCAGACCGGAAAGCGAGTTGACCACTGGAACAAACGCAAAAAAAGACGATCGACAAGCTGAGCCTACAGGCAGGCCCATAAATTTTGCCTTCCCGCAAACAAGGACCTTCCGACATTGGCGTGGCTTAGAAACGGTACCGAACAGTACCCTTTGCGCATTTTACATACTGAATGCCTTTTAACTGCAGGGAAGCAACGGAGACAGGGTGGAGAACCGAAGTCCGTGCAGGAACAGACGACGACAAGCTGATAGGATAATTGGCGGGGCTTAGGAACACCATGCTGCCGCATATTCACAATGGTAGAAGGGAATTTCCCGCTTTCAGCAGCTGATTCGATGGCGGGCGGACGAGCGATTGTCGGCGTCAGCTGCACCGAGCAATGCCGCCAAACGATCGTTATATGGTTTCGGTGGAGGTTTAGAAAATATGAATTGTTGGTCCAACGGGGAGGGGAGGGGGGGGGTAAACGCCCAACAAATCGGCGTTGAAAGTAACAGCCGCTTATGATTTGTAGCATACTGGCCTAAAGGGGGACACATACTCGGTGTACTGATCATTACGGTTTATTTAATGTTTTTAATATGAATTACGAATTTAGTTGAAATCTTCATCGACATCGAAAGAACAGCATTGCTTGGAACAAAAAATATATCTTTCCAAGAACACATTTGAAATGAAGTTTAATTGGACAGAGGATCGAACACGATCGTCATACACTCTCGAAAGCAACGAAAAAAAAGGGTAAGGGCCACCAGCCTTCCCCGATACCGATCATTTTTCTAATCGTTAGCCCATGCTTGTGCGCGATGTGTACGTGCGTCCAATTTTCGGACCCTCTCTCTGCCGGCTTTTACGATGACCACGAACCAAAGCAGATGCACCTGTCCTTGTTATAGGTCTGGGATCACTGAAAGCTGACGCCGAACTGGTACGAGAAGCGAGTAAAGAAAAAACAAGCCCACCGACACGAAACATACATAAAACGCGAAAAAGATCTTGCAGAGCTCGCGATCGATTGAAGGGTCCGGGGCGGGGGGGGGGGGGGCAAGCGGGTGGGAAGCGAAGGGCATTAGAAGAGACCGTCAGACCGGGAAAGCAACCGTTGAAAACCCCGAACCATAAAGGTAAATCGTAAAAAAAATGTAAAGCCAAATGATTGCTAATTTTTATTTCTTCAAAAAATACCCTTCCGAGGTGCATGCAGAGCAGCGCAATAGCTAGGAGAACGTTTCCTCTTGGCTCGCAACGGTCCGAAAACGTGCTTGATTTTACGGCCGGATTATGGCAGGCATGGCGATGGGGTCACGATGTCTTTTTGGAGTCGCCTTTCGTCCGCTGCAACCACCGTATTGGGTTATTAGCTAAATTATAACATTAGCGTCGGCACCGTCGTGTCCTGGGTCCCGGATCGGGCGTGTGCGCGTGCCCGCTAATAATCGCAGCTTATCAAAGTGTTACAATCGAAACGTGCACTTCCCTTCTTTGTCCTGCAATCTAAAGCCATTTGGTAGCGACACAGGGACGTTTTTCGTCGCATTAAAAGAAAAGCGTACATAACGAACCGCCAAAGGGTATAACAACAGTAATGATTTGAGCTCTTTCGAGCCTAACCGTTTCCTTCGCGGCCGATCGCCTGGTCGGGAAGGGATCAGTGTCGTAATTAGCGCAAACCGGAGGTCATTCGCATTCGCGCAAAGTGCATCCCGGGATAGAGGAAATATGGACGATAAAAAAATACACCCGGTACGAGCTATGCAGTTTGCTGAAACGTGATAACGTTCACCTACCTCAGGTCCGAGCCAGCTGCATAATTTACACCGTTAAAGCCGCTGCTGGGGACACCACCTGGAAAGGCAAACGTAAGAGCAAGAATGGAAGCAATGGTGTTAGCGAGCCAAGACAGGATTGTCGACAGATTGTAGAATCGTGCGGGAAAAGGCATTTGGATGGATTAGTTGTTAGAAGTAAGCACCGCGGAGCGGTGGTTACCCAGAAGCTAAGGGTCGTATAGAGTGTCAATTTTTGGTGCTAATTATTTTGTCTCAATTTCTAAGGGCCTGATGTCTCGCGCATGTGAGTGAGTTTAAAAACAGATCCGAAAGAGGATGACAATTACATGAACAATGGCGCTGACTGTAGTTGATTGTGGGCCTTAAAAATAATTGCCTTTAACGAGTGATTGGTTTTGGTGCGGCAGTAAAGTGAGAAAATATAAAATAAGTATTCAAAATAATTAGAAAATTGGTTTCTGCTGCCCTAATTGCAAATTAGAGTAAATTAGCGTAAATTGGCGTTATCATTGGTTGGTGCCGTGACTAGGATAGGTTCTATATTATGATCTTCGACAATACTTCTATATGCAAATTGTTTTGTTTTATTATTACAGTAACTTTAGTTAACTTACAATCACATTAAGGTATAAGTCACAACAGAACAATATCTCTACAAAGTAAAATTTTATACCATTATAATCATAAACTGTCATAGAATTGAATAGTTTATTAAAAAGATGAACGAATATCTTTTTCACAAATTTAAGTTGTGAAAAAAAAACGGAAATTACGTATAATACATGGTTTAGCTATACCATTTAAATAAAAAAAATAGAAAAAGAAATATAATTTACATCAAATTCAGACGCTTGGTAGAATGGAGTACGGAGAGCAACTTATTTACTTGTGCCAACAAATTTTGTGAAAAACAAAAATCCCCGTAAAAAATGATTGCATGAGTCCGAACCAGTGTGCTAGCACCGTAAGAGCGAAAAAACGCTTGAGTATCGGCAAGTGAGAGACGCGCTTCACATTCTCACTCTCACGCTCACCCTCCATTCACCAGTGCCGGTGAGTGAACAGAGCCAGCTGGGTGAAGCGTTCGTTCACCATCATCATCAAATCCGAAGCGCTCACAGTGAATCTTGTTGGATTTTATGTCGCTAATTTTGCGCTCTCGTTCTCACTCGTGGAAGGAAAGAGATGCATAAAGCTAGACACAAAACCACACACACACACAAACACACATTTGGTTGATCACGCGGCACCGGATGGTGTGTGGTGGGGAAGGCATTCGATGACGAATGGATTTGGGCCATTATTACTTCGTTTGTGCAAAAACGTGCTAGATAAAAAAGGAACGCATAAAAACAACAACCAAACTAACGAAAGAATGTGCAATTATTGTACTCAAAAAGAGAGTTGCAAAACGAGTGTGTTTTGGGAATTACTATAAAGTTATCCCCCTTTAACTCCACTCAAAACACTTCCCATATGGAGAGAACAGTGCTCCACGCATACAAAAAAAATGGAGTGCGCAAAAATGCCAAATGCCGTTCCAAAGGTGGACAATGTTAGGGTTTGTGAGGGAATGAGAGGCAAAGGGGGGGGGAAAGGAAGGACAGTAAGGGACACGCACTGTATTACCTGTTGCAAAGCTAGAAATATTCATTCTCTCCTCTCGGTACTTCGTTCGTGCTCGCTCGTACTTTCGTTCTATCCCAATATACACACTCACACCAGGCTTTGCGCTCCTTCTTCGCTCACACACTACACGCTTCACCGGTCGGCTAGCTTAAACGCACTTTTCACTTAGAGGTTCACCGTTTCTAATCACACACTCGCTAACGAAACGAATCGCTGTGGAAGAAAGGTGCAGAGGTGCAATTGAGAAAGAGATTCAAGCTACAAACAAATAAATAACACAATCAACTATTTTATCCGTTACTAGTCTGTTGCACCTAGCAACACGCTTCACTACATCTCTCAAAACCCGATGGTCCTACACCTGCTATTTCCGCAAGCAATCGGTGATCTCTTGTTGCAAGATGTTCTGTAGTGCGAATCAGGAAACAGATCGGTACTACCGAGATGGCTACTGGTGCTTTACCCCTTTTTTTGGCTGCTCACTGCTCACTGTTCACACTGCTCACTTTTCCCGAGCCGATGATGTTGTGTGATGGGACCCGCTAAAAACACACACTGCACACACAGCAAGGTAGTTGGAAGAGGTAAAGAGTGAGGCGACACTACCAGAAGGCAAAGCGATCTTGCGACCAGCACACGTCATGCACCCGATCAAGAGACGACGAGGCAGGGCAGCGATCGATCAGTGCGGCGGCAGAAATTGTAGTATTTTGTTTTTTGATGGACAGCGAGAAAATTACACCACTACCACACACATTTTTTTGGGCAGTTTTCCCTCCCTCATGTTGTTTGTGCTGTGCACAACTGATTTATCTTTGCAGCGCACACCATCAAACCCCTTGTACTATACATTCTTCTACACTCATCCACACACACACACACGCATATTGTTCCCCATGAATTTGCACTATGGTAGGCCCCTGAAATTTGCATATTCAAAGTAAGTACACTTTGGTCTAGCTTTAATCAAAACGAGAGTTTAGAACACACTGTTCAGGGAAAAGGATTTTCTTCTACAGGTCTGAAGGATCTGGTCGAGAAAGTGATCCTACAAGTCTAGAAGCACCTTTTCCACTTTTTTCCGCAGTCCCCAGTGTCACTCGATTTACATCACTTCCTGGTCCGATCATGGTGGGACAAGCGTTACGTGACAATGTCTCATCCAGATGGAAAGAGGAGACGACCATCATCACCCTTGCGATGGGTATTTCTTAGCAATCTGGAATGTAGAAACAATCTGGAAGCAACACTGCTAGCAAGCGAAACCAATGATGCAACAGGTTAAACCAACCAAGGATCGGTTATAGATGCGGATGTGCGTAGGTTCCGGGTGCAGAAAAGGCACTGTAGACGCAGGGGACAAAGTCTCACGGTGGCACGAGCGGTAACACGGAAACTCAACTTCACAAGGGAAAAACTCAAACTCAAAAAGGAAACTCGTTCGAACAAAACACACAGGAAGGTGCAAGGGAAGACTAGGGCACGCGCGCGCGACACGACGAAAACACCTGAGACGAGGAAAACTTGCAAAAAAGTTGGAGCCCGCGTTGGCACAACCGTTCACAAATAACTTAAAACTGGTCCACCAGACCAGACCGGCGAGCGTGCGAGAGCGAGTGCAGATAGTCCGGGGACAAGATTGGCTATTAGGGAGGGTGGGGAGCAGCAGAGGTGGCGGGGGGGAAAGGGGTGCAGGTGGCAGACACAACGAAATGTGGCCACGGCAGGCCACACACATTCATACCGCCGTCACCCTCGAACCAGCGTACGAACACGCGCATCACGCAACATGGCCGGGCGGCGAGGTAATCAGCGGAGGTTAAGGTTAAGGGAGGAGAGAGGGAGCACACCCTCACACACCCTCCCAGGAATGAGGGGGAAGGGAGCGGTAGGAGCATGGCGCACACATTTGCACTCTATTCGTAAAATAATAATAGGATGCCCCTCGTGCGGAAAGCGTGACGGGGAAGATGGAGGAGTGTGGCAACAACAGTGCGTGTGTGTGTGCCGATTAGAATCCGGCCGGCCCTGCACCCGCCTGCTAGTAGCTCGTAAGTCCATACCAACACCATCAAAACGGCAATGCTTAGGTATTAGGGACCCTAACACAGCAGCAGCAAAGACTGTGGTACGGCAGAAGAGCGCGAGAAACCCGAAGTAGCCAAAGACAGAGAGTGGAATAAAGCTCCGAGCGCGAGCGATGATAGCGAAATAGTTCACAGCAGTCCGAAAAAGCGCAACAGACCGCTCAAAATGGTACGGCAGAGGCTATGATGGGAAAGGTTTGTTTGCTTCCTAGTAGTCGCGCACCACTACCAGCCCTGGTCTAAGAGTTTATGATTACGACGTCAGGGTATGTCCTGCTACAATGTTATGCTCTTCCAGAAGTTGTATGAAAATTTGTTGTTACTATTTCCTTTGAAAAATAAGCTTAAGTAACTCTAGTAACTATATAACATTGAGATAGGTCACAGATGAACAAAACTGAAATCTCGAAAGATGTTTTATAACCTCAATTTATGATCCAGAAACTGGTCCTACTTTCAAAGACACTACCCTTGCCAGGATATCTTCATCGTCAAAGTAGATGCTATAAAAATTTTGCCATAAAAATCTGTCTTAGTACATCTGTCATCTCATTAATTCTCATCTCATCCTCATCAGAGTAGTTATGAGATTTTGAAGAGCCATACAAGTTTGCCATAAAAAGACAACTGTACTGCAGAAGTTATCCGATCTCGAACAGTTGCATCTTGAGCTCCAGGTTCCCACTTACCCTTGATCAGCGGTTAGTACATCTTTCAAGCTGATCTTGTGATCTTGACGCTGAAAATAAAATGTCCACCGCCCCAACCGGTCAACGTTCATTGTCCCCAAAGCCCTCCACTCCGGACATCACATGTCTCACTGTCTTCTCTCGTGACGAGCATTTTATTTTCGCAATAACCAACTGTGTTTCTTTGTTGGTTTTGGGCGTGATGTTTGGAGTGGGGTTGGGGGGTATTTGGGAGGAGTGTATCGGGCAATCGTCTTCTTCTTCTTTGCACCCTCACACACCAAAATGTCCGCCGGCTCTGGTCGCCGGGACGTTTCGCGATGCGTAAAGCGGCCCCAACGAATGCAAAAATCCCCAACCATTTTGGCGACGTCGACGTCGCTAGATGAAAGAGCGATCGACGGAAGAAGGGGATGACAGAAGGGAATGGGGAGGGAGTTGAACAGCAAGCATAACCTGTGGCTGCAGTGTGGGGTGTGCGGCCCACCATGGTAGCTCTGTCTGACGAAGCCGAAAGTGAGTCGAGAAAATTCGGTCAAAATCATCTCGCACTCACACTTCGGTTCGGTTCCTTCGGTATTGGTTGTTGGACACCCCCGGCCCCTTCTAGTGCTGCCTTTTGCTAAGGGAGCCGAAGAGAGGGATGATGCGTGTAGACTTTCGGAAACCGCTATAACCTTCTCCAACGGCGCACGGGCAGGGTAGGAGAGATCGAGCAAGAGAGCATTTTGGGGCTTGGGGTTGGTATTAGTACGAACTACCATCCCCTTTTGCGTTGCTCTGCGGGACGCACACATGCCGGCTGCGCTTCAGATAGCTCCCCACTGCCGTCAGACACTATCACCACTACTACTAAACGATACCATTGGCCCCATTCCATCGCAATGGCGGAGAGGGCAACACATTTTGGGCGAAAAGTCCGACGTTTTGCCAGCCGGCATGTTGCGCCCCTACTGTAAGGGTGTTTGTGTGACCGATTTTCTAGAATTTATCATCAACTTAGCGCGTGCATTGCGTGCTATGAAACGAGAGCGAGAGAAAGGGAGACGGTGCCATACAAGTAAAGGACTACCAGGGTGAGACAGAGCATGTGGGCTTAGAGATTGCCTAACATAGGCGAAGCGCGTCGTACCAACGCAACATCCTCGAATCTTTGGGCGGTAAGAAGATTGGCGTAATATGCGTGAAGTCAGTAGAAAAAATGGCGGCCGCTGGTCTGCTCATTCGATTAGCCAAACTTTTGATTTTCTCTCAATCGAACACGACAAGGAAAAGGGAAGTATAGGGCAGAAAATTTCCCTTCTTCCCGGACGCCATGGAATGGTGCGCCGACGAAGGTCAGCCGACGATGCCGGCCGGCCGGCGAGTTGCACTTGACAGTGGCGTGCGCCCTTGACGCAATATGTGCCGCGTCGACACGGCGGTTTGCCTCGAATGGCGGTTTGGTCGCGGTGAAAGCGATCGGATGCGTAATAATAATCGCCCTCAAATGCGCAGCTTCGAAATGCCCGAACGCGCCGTCCATGGTGCTGGTGGCTAACGAGGCGGAATCAAAAACGATTAGCCACGTAGCGAGCGTTAGAAAATTCATTCTATAAAAGGGTACAGTTTTGTTTTCGATTCAGTTTTAGCTCCATAATGTTTTCATGAAAAATAGTATTTGTTGGGAAATATAATCTCAAGAGAAACCATAAATATCTGTTTAATCATCTCTTTAATCTATCATTCAAGTCCAATTCCCCATTTTCATGCTAATTGCTGCGTACAATAATTGGAAACATCAGTTTCACTCAGCATAATATAACTTAATCTGGATTCAACTTTTCAAACGTTAAATTCCATGTGTTCCACACTAAAAATGAGAAAAGTGTGCTGAAATCAATCTTGATCATCAAAGTTAGCTAACACAGCCACAGAAAGTGACATCCAGTTCATATTTCCTCCTTTGAAGCTCAACATTAACTAAGGAATAACAATTTTGGTTTAAGGAAAATCGCACAAAAATGACGAGTAAATTTAGCGTATTTGTGCACAAAATCAAATTTAGTTTGTAAATGCTCATTTTAAATGTTTGTATACATCCTTTGGGCTAAACTTCAAAACTTTCTCTTGACTTTTTATAAATGAAGCGTTTTTATATACTATACATTCTTACTGTAAACTACAGTCCAAAGTACATGATTATCACTCGTTGTTCTTATCGTCTAGTGAAATGATATTCTCAAATGAGAACAGCGTGTGACAAATGTTATTGATAAACCATTTATTGTACCATTTGATGTTTATTTTATTTTTCAATGACACTGCATTTTGAACTACTGCGAGATTCGACTTCTAACAAAGGTCACATTTAAAAGCGTACAACTTGTAACAAAAAGTTAACTTTATTCTAAAATGATGATCGCTCACATCATAATAGCTGTGTCGAAAATCTAATCCTATTCATGGTGTTATAAAAAATCTATTCAATCAATAGAATAACCTAAGAAGGTTGCCATTCCGCTCTCCTGCTTCTCAAAAACAATGAATGTAATTTAAAATGGACGATGAGTAGCGTTTCTCGTGAATGAAGGTAGAATTTCAAAACCAGTTTGATAAAACTTTATATTGTAGCAAACGTCGTGATTACACAACTTGTTTTAAGGTCATGATATTTTCCATGAGCTCTTTTCAATTGATGCGCAAGGCAATGAACAAAACTTGAAAGAAAAGCATGATAATGATAAAAACCACCGTTTCATTTGATTGATTTCTAAACTCACAACAACGACACACTTCAAACACGGTTGTGAACGGAAATCATTGACATTCAACAAACTGCACCCAAGGTTACCCTTCCGAAGGGCTCACCGAATAAACTCGTTTTACTTAAAGTATTAGATTACAATTTCTTCGGAGGAAGACGAACGAAAAAAAAAGCGAATCCATTGCCACTCGAAGGGCCGGGAACGACGCTACAATGTGATTCATTTTGATGGGTTCTCCCGGCACTCCAGCTGGTTGTGCTGACCAGATAAGGACCGCGCTCTACTTCCGACTCCTGCCTCCTGATTACCCCTGACGCGTGAAATATTGAACATCGTTGCAGTGACCGGTGCTGCTTCCGTGTGTGAGATCGCGCTCGCGTTCGAGCAGGCAACATACCTGTGTGGTAAGGTAATTCGGCAGTTTGACAAGGACATTCCATTCCACGGAGAATGCATGAGAAAATGTAGAGCCTTGGAGAGGAGGGGAGGGGGGAGATTTTTCCTTTCTTGCAACAACAGGGCAACTCACTTCCGCATTCCCAACTGCAATGAGGCTGCTGCGTACGGCTAACACCGTGTGCAGCAAACCGCCGCAGATAATCCCGTGACCGGTTTGACCGCCTACCTCCACTCCCGGACAGAAAGCTGCCAAAAATCGGCCACCGCCATTCGGCGAGCAGCCCCGATTGACGAGCCCTCTGCTGTGAGAAGAAGGGCGCTTTCTACGCGAGCAAACACGCAAACCGGAAGCAATCGTGCAACGATGGACGGAGGGAGGTGGGAGCGGGGAAGAGGGAAGCCGTGGCACGGGTAAACATTGATATAAATATTTTTAACATGCAGCAGCAGCAGTAGAAGCAGCACCGCTTCTTCACAGCGCAACTGTGATGTGTACATAGCCTTCGATTGACTGCAACCTCGCGGACTGCGCGGACGAGGATCTTATCACGTGGTCTGGTTGCGCCGAGAATGAAACGCAGGGGAAGAAGAGGTTGTACTGTTTGCCTTCGGATAAAAGATAGCTAAAGAGTATCTTCTCCCTTTCCCCCTCTGGAGTGCCTTTTTGGAACAATTTTTTAGACAACTTTATATAGTCCCTATTGAAAATGATTGGCATCAGAATTCTTGTAGCTTGAATCTAGTTAAATTCAGCCCTACAAACACCTGCTGCGCCTTTACCTTTCCATTACTAAATACATTTTTTTAATCTTCAAATTAACAAACAAGCTCTTTCTACTCTAAATCATTCAAGTATCAAAACAAAAAAACAACGTTCACCATGTTACTGTGTAAATTGATCCTGATTTTCCGTTCCAGTTAATTTCTTTTGACTTTCGCCGGCCTCCCTTTTAACATCCCGGTTTCGCGAACAGGAGGAGCAAAAGATCGTTCTCTAACAACCCGCACACACATACATTCACTTCTTTCGTACGCCCTTTTTGTCCGCACTTTTTGCTTTTGGGTTTTATTTTCTCCATCCAGTCCAGGTTTCTCCATCGTCACTGTCCTTGGAGAAAACGAAGCTAGCCACCAACAATCTAAAAAACAAAGGGTCGAGAAATTTGTGGTCCGAGATTTTCTTCTTGCCTGTGCTAAAGCGAAGAAGGGGTTGAGCTAATGGAGTAGAAGGATTAGGATGTGGAGAAGATGGGATGAAATGGGGAGGGAGGGGGGTGGCATGGATCGTACAAACAAACCCCCCGGGCGATGCAACGGATCTTCATCAGGCGTTTGATCCTTCCTGGAAAAAACGGCATTCGCTTCACCCGTAGGTAGCCTTGGGATGAAAGTGAAATGATGGTCGCCTCTCTTTTCAGCGATTCACGGACACACGCAGGGACTGGACACGGGAAGCGGGAAGCGAAACTGTGGAAGCTAAAACGCGAGGAGGTGCTGATGGAAAGAGGCCGAAATTGAATTTAAAAGCATGCGATAGAAGCCTAAATTCTTTCGTCCAATCACAGCAATTCGTAAGGTTTTGTTTCGCATCGGTTTGGAAAGATTGTAGCAGAAGATTTCCTTGCTTGATAGCGCACTAATACGTATTTTTAACGAACATTTTGAAAATAAGCATGGTAGAAGCAATGTCTCTCCACAAAAGTAACAAAAAAAAGGGTTCCCATTAGATACAACCAACTAAAATGCTTGATATACGTTAGAAACAAATGTACTTTAAAGGGTCATGTGAATTTAAAGGTCAAGGTTTCAAAGAACCAGCCGTTGCGTCAGTTGTACCTATAATGGGATGTTTCCAATCCGCTACCGGGACGAGTGTAGCAAATTGCGAACGGGTTACTCCGGTTTTCCTGGAGAAGCTAGGAGAACCCGGCCACACGATTGCAACGCAAAGCCGACCCGAAATGCAAATTCTGGCATTCAAATGTGGGATGAAGCGTGTCGAAAAAGATTGTAGAAGTGACTTTGAAGGTAAAATGAAGATTTGGCATGGCCATTAACGAAACAGTGTCCCATATCAAAACGCATCGCGTAAAAAACGCATCGCGTAAAAAACGCAGAAGTACAAGATTTTGTTAGTACTAGGACCGTAAACGGGAAGATCCTTCCCACAAAGGAAGCATCTGCTTCCCCTACTAATACGGTTTGAAGAACCTACATGCTTCTAACAGGATCTAGATGGGATTTGGAATCTTACAACTATCCTTACAGTACTTACTATCTACACAGTTGGAGTTGATCTAAAGTAATGTCCAGACCGCTTCCTAGTAAAACACTGGTAAAACACCTATGCAACACCACGCTTCCTAGTAAAACACCTATGCAAACACTGTACGATACTGGACACTGGACACTGGACGCTAAAACACGGGTTTTCATAACAAATCGATCAACATGCTCAAAAACTGATAACGAATAGTTTCTGAAGACATAGGGAAGACATATACCTCAAACAGCTGAAAAAGTCCCAGTTAAGCTTTAGCCAACTTTAAGATGCAATCGCATCAGGAAGCGTTAGAAAGGATGTCATGGGAAACCCTTCATTGGCCGCTAAAACCATTTTTCTTGCGAATGCAAATATATCGTTTTATAATGTGCAATGTAAGGCCAAGTAAGTACTAAAGTACTTTATTAAGAACCTTTACATACTTGGAGCTTCACGGCTGTTTTGTCGAAAGAATTGTACATTTTGAGTTGAAGAGGCTTGTCTTTTGCTACAGCAAAGTCTTGTTCTTCACAAGTCCATCAGGATGTTATCTGTGCTTCATTAATTAAAACACTACGATGCATTACTGATATGGCACCGTGTGGTACCTACACTGCTCTGTTACACCGCCAAAACCCACCATAAGTGCTTCCACCTTTTCTTTCACCCCTTTCATTATTCAAACCATTCCATCCCAACAAACAACCAACAGTAGAAAAGTAGAAAAAGTCCCATTTTTTGTGACCCATTTCGCGCACAACCTCAACCTCCCTTTCGAACTCATTCAGCAGGAAAAGGGGAAAGTCCGTCATCTTCCACAAGTCTGCATCCAGCGCTTTGTGGCCGTGCGAACGTGCGACGAGAATTCGCGATAGGCCCATCAAGGAGTCGGTGTTGCAGACGATCGTGTTGGGTCGGTTCCGCATTATTTTTATGCTATGTTTACCTGTACCCAAAACTCTCTATTGTCCTGGCATGGCGGACTGGAGGGCTTTTTAGCGCATTCGCATCAGGAAACGAAGATCCTGTCCGGGCGAACGGACCGAAAAGAGCTAGAAAAGGACATTGAATCTTGAAACGGTCCGGTGTTTAAAATTCGCAACCGTTTTTGCTAGCCCGGGTCGGTTTGTCTATTACCGGCGGTAGGACTAGATGTATTCATCGCCCCGTATGAAAAGGGTAAAGCGAATAGGCATAACCACATGATTATTTACACTTCTGTACGCTTACCTCGTGCGAACAATGCCGCTTTGCTATTTTCCCATTGTAGGATAGTTTATTTGCCCTCGTTATGCGTGTGCATTATTTTATACTAATGCTTCCCTCAAACAATCTTCATTTTGTTTTTGCTCTTTACAAACAGTTTAAAGGTTTTTTTTTGTCATTGTTTAAAAAACCTTTTTTGCGTAACAAGCAAACGTCCACCATTGAAATATGCCACAAGCACATGTGTTCACGCAGCATCTCCTAAAACCCTAGCTACAGTTCGCAACGCACATGCAAGTCAATTGCATCCGCAAACAATGCTTCATAAAAGGGGAAATAAATGCACTTGTGCACATACGCGCACTTGCACAAATGCAAACACCGGGGCTCGTCCAATTGCATTGCCGCATGCAGTTCTGCACCGAGCGCCCGTGTCCGGTCAAACTGCACTCCGTGTTGCATCACACCAACACTAGCGTGGCAGCGCCGCAGAGTGGAATAGGAACACAGTGGGGAGAGGAACGATTGCATTTGCATGCACGTTGCCAAAACGCACACATGCACGGTATCGCGCAATTGGCGGATGCACAAATCGGTTGGCCAATTGGCGCAAACAAAATGGCGTCGAGTGCAATGGGGACCAATTGGGGGAAGGGTGTTGCACAAACATTGAAAACGGTACATGCAATGCTAATAATGGGGTGTGTGAGCATACTTGCTGCACCGTCAGAAAGGTAAATATATCACATTTAGAAAAGTTGCAGTTTTTGTGTCATAATACGGCCTTCAAGAAGAGAATAAAAAAAAAAGAAAGAACATATAATTCCTTAATATGTTAATCAATTCGATTTAGTGCAGAAACGAATTTGATAGCTAAAATCCCTTTTCCATGATTACACTAAAGCAGAGATGTATATAACATATTTTTCCACAAACACCATTTAGCGATCATTTTTACCAATTAGCGATAATATCATTCGCTTGTGGAGCAAGTCTGATTGGACTAAAGAAGCTGATTTTAAATAATATTAGGCAATTAATTATTATTTATTTTTGATAATGATGTACAAGACATCATCAGCATCTGCTTAACTAAATGCAAACGATCGCTTTAAATCGCATATATGCTTCTGTTTCATCATTCAAGCAGTAATAAAATGATTTTCTTTTCGTTATTCCTGTTCTATCCTGTCCAGACTTACACTACTAAAATTATAAATTATCTTCTGTCGTCCATGTACAGGAGGGTTTTTAGGCAAAACTTTTGAATAGCTTTGTAAGCTTTACACTTCATCACATAGTTAAAAAGTTCGGTCCTTTATTTATTTTCTCCTTGTTTCCGCACAAGAGTATAAAAATTGCCCAAATTGCCAGAAATGGCTATCTGTATCTTACGATACAGATCAGATATTTCTGTATGTTACTATAATCAATCAGACTATTAAGTTGGTTTGATTTGAAATACTATGCCACTATTTCAATAAAGTACGCTAATAACCTCAGATAACATGAAAGCACTATGTGAAGCTTTTTGAAGTAATAATGTGAAAAGCTTTAGTTGAATCAGTGAATATATTCGATTATGTTCTAAGGCTTTAAGCCTCCTTTGAATAAGATCGTCACTCAGATCGCCACTGAAAGAGTCACACTCAGACTGGAAAACATTGCAACGATTGTAATACCTTGTGGATGTTCTCTAATCATTTGTTTTATTTATTTATTTCATTATTGCTGTCTGAAATAAATCTGATTAACGTTGGCTGAAACTCATTCTGACAAAATTTGTTAGATTTAAACTTAATCTAATTTATATCTAGCTAAACGTTATCTCAAAGTTGGAAAAGGAAAAGTTGGAAAGTGATAGTCAAATAGATGATCGTACAGCACACACAGATGATCTTACAGCATCGCACACAGTAAAGGGTTATCAAAGCCCACAGCGGCTCGTCTTACTGGGACACGTAACAGTGGACGCAAACAATGAGTAGGTGCATAGTAAAACAAGGTAATTTGACGATAAAAGATAACTTTTATTCAACAAAAATACAAAAGTCTCTTCAAATCCCCTGATGAACCGATCAGCGCCCTTAGCACAGTACACCGGTAGCGATTAGTAATAACCCATCAAAAATCGCAACATTCACGCGAGTGCGAGCGATCGTGCGTCGCTGCGAATCACTACCTCAAGAAGCAACTCAACACACACATACCGAGGACGGTGAGAGGCTACTACTACTATTTTTAGCCACCCCAAGGAATGTAGCGTCTATCTCCTCTCCAGATTTGGTTTCCGTTCGTTCGGCTCACGGTGCGCCCCCTGTCCGACCCTGCGATCGCGACCGATCGAAAGCGGAAATATCCAACAGTCTTACCGGCACCACACACGTGTGCGTTTTTGTTTCTACGTTTGGCCGGAAGAATAAAGCGACGCGGGAAATTAAAAATAGCATCTCCGAATGATGCACACGCCCGATGCATGCGATTTCACACACAGATGAAACGGATTCTGTTTAGGTCGATTTCGGATTAAAGAAGGGTAGAGAGAGAGAGAGAGCGAGAGAGAGAGAGAGTGAGGGTTTTTTGTTTGGTGTGGCGACCATTTGGATGATCTGATTCTGTCCCTACTAGACACACAAATTGAAACGTTCCAAGATGATAGAGCTTGCACTATTGCCTTAACCTTTTTGAGAAACTCCAGCGTTATGAATGCCACACACAGATTGAAGTTCAATTAAATGTTTAAATCAGTAATTTAGTTTGGTTAAACATGTGTTAAAAAGCTTATGTTTTTAAAGTCTTTAAAATGTATGCGAGTTTTTTCACTTATCAGTGCCAGTACACATTTACAAATCAGATCATGTTCCACAAAATCCTCAAAACCAGACAAGAAAACTGTAAGATCTCTAGAACTAACAAAAAGGAAATATCTAGATATACTAGAGGATAGAGTTTATTCTGGTAAGGAATTGGACATACTTCCATTCTTCTACAATGCTCTGATATGTTTTTTTTAATTCGAGAAATGCTTTCAAGTCCAGCATCTCTTGGACGTTGTATTCTGTCAGCCATTTTGTTTACGGTAAGAGCATCCTAAGATGTTCCAAGCTTGCCGTTGGACTTAGCTATGACTATAGCAAGCTGCAAGATGTCCACCAAAATTGACCGTTGGAAACCTATAATTTATGCGTTACTCAACGGCCATCGGTTAAGCCATAGTTCCCGCGTACGCATTGTGCTGTGTCGTCCCAGTACATGTCCCACGGTCTCTTCTCTTCCATACCCTACCCGTGTTCAAAAGGAACTGTGAGGATGGCAATTGCAATATACGGTTGAACTATACGCACAAAAATATTGCGTAGTGCGTTAATTATACGTTTTCCCTGCACAGCCCACAGTTTGCAAAACATTCCCACCGTTTTGTGAGCAACTGTTTTCACACAGAATGAACACCACTGGCCTCCAGTGCCATAGGCTAGCGGTCACCCGGGGGCTTTCCTCCCGAACGGAGGAATCGGTTTTTGGCGCCAAAAAGTACCCAAATTCTAAGATTCTTGCAGTAGGAAAGTGAAAAAAAAATGTCCCTCAAGATGGGAGTTACACATTGTTACTAGCCGCAGCATGGGAAGCTGGGCGCAAGATTTATTTCGTGCTGATTGTTAATGCGAATCCTATTTCCCAATCTTCGAAAAGGAGGTGGTTTCCTGTGTGCTCGATGGTCAAACAGGATACACGCACGCAATACAGCAGGAGCGTACGGTGCGGATATGCGTAAGGAAAGCTGGCGGGCCGGTTTACGCATGATAGCTAAACGAATGGGAAGAAACCGAGACCCCACAGGACCGTGTGTGCGTGTGTGTGACCGGGTGACTGGACCTGTAGACGTAGAAAGCAACGACAAAAAAGCCTCGACGGTGGCAACCGGTCACTTTTCACATGCGGATTACTAGCGAGCGTACAACTGTCAAATCCGTGAACGCATGTCTTAAAGAATTTTAAGGAACCCTCGCGTTCGCCTTTTGCGCTACCGGACCACACAGGCCGGATGAATGGCTTTATTTATTCGGAATTCAAATTTAATTCTGTACGCACCCATACGCATCGAACTGTTGCGTGAGGGTAGAGGAATGATTTAATTAAATACAGAAAACAAGTCGTAAATGGTTCAATTGTTCGGCAATGCTTTATGTGATATTAATACAGAGGAGGCTTTTTACGGGAAGATGGGTAAGAATTGTTCGCATTTTTTTTTGGCTGTCTCCTTCACATGAAAATGGTTTTTGCCCACCAGCCCAACATTTGCCAAATATTTAATCACGTTTCTATTCAGCTCTACATGTCTGTTTTTTTTCTCTCGCTTCAGCTCCGTGCAGACAGAAAAGTTGACACTGACGCTTTCACGGGACAGTAGCAAAACGGTGGGTTTGTATTTTAATTTGATTATAATAACAATGGAACCAGCGCTTTATCAAAAAGGAACCAGTCTCCATCTGCGAGATGAACAATTGGCGAAAGATTTTGCATTAATGCAAATTTAATGGTCAGCAGCTTCGTGGATCGTGGGTACTCTGGCTACCCGGCGAAAAACGGCACCGGGTCAAAAGGTCCCAGCATCCCGTTCCGGCTGGACCGGCTGTACGCGGCACCCGGTACGGGCTATTTTCCCGCGCTGCATCCGGCTGCCATTTGGCGATCGTTTCTCAAGCTTCAAGCCGCGTTGTACGCTGTGAGACAATCTTTGGAAAATGAATAATTTGAGTTTCAAGTTTTTCCAGAATTTTGGAAAACCGTTACAACTGAACTAGGCGTATGACAAACGATTTGATGTTTGGCGAAGAGTTTTGCGGGACGATGATGGTAAGGGGTACTACGATCATTTGAATCATTGTCCGGAAAGTCCGCTGCATTCATTAAAAAAGATAAAGAGTAGTTGGCAAACGGATCCACTCAGGAGTATGGAGTTGTGTTGAGATACTGATCGATTTTTTCCGCTGTTGTACAGTTGTGAGCAGATAGATCTAATGCAGAGGTTTGCAAGGTTTTGAATGCGCGGACTGTTTAGATTCAAGATTCCACAAGGAGGCGACTACCTCCGATGAACCGTATTATATATTATTTTTTAGCTATTTTCATAAACCAAAAAAGGAGTCCTTTGACCATCGTCTATTGTATTCGTAATTTTCGAATCGTTTCTAGTGCAAAGCTGTACCGTGGTATGATATGTAACGGTCGATCCTTAGGATTCTTAGCACTGGTGGTTTGTTATTATAAATTTTAGGAAATTTGAGCTAGAATGCAAAATTTACATTGCGGCACTTTAAAATACGCTATTTCCTTTACAATACACATACATTCATACAACATACCCTGAAACGGGTTGCCAGCCCCTGGCCTAGGGCTTGGAAGCGGCTGAGAGTCACTTTGACAAGTATATTTGTAAACAAACCTCCTTGAAAAGCCGCAAACAATCGATTTTTATTCATACAAGTTACAAGAAGCATGTTAAATGTTTCAACTTAATTTAAACAAAACACCATACACGTGAATCAGATGAAATTTTGTCTGCTCCTCCCTTAAAGTACGGCAGCCCCCGTGATAATGTTGTTCTTACATAAGCTGAGCATTGTGCCAAATTTCAACAAAGTGATTCCTTTCCATTCTAGGCACGATGAACACCTTAGCGAGAAAACCGACACTACTCACAGTAGGCCGAAGGCTACTATCAAACAGGACACTCGTGCGTGCCGAAACCTTTAGTAGTATGAAGAAATCGGATCACCTCAAAGAAGGCCCCTCGCTGCAAGATTTCCTTCGTGGAACACCACCGGAAAATGATCTCTCCTTCTCCGTGTACATTGCGGACCGTTGTAAACCCATCCCGTACGTATCGCCCGAATCGCTCCTGGGACAGAAACGGAAGGTGTTCCTCGAAGTGTATGGTTGCCAGATGAACACCAACGATACGGAGATCGTTTGGTCCATCCTGAAAGCGCACGAGTACCAGCGGACGGTAAATCTTAAGGAAGCCGACATCGTGCTAATGATGACCTGTGCCATCCGTGAAGGGGCAGAAGATACGGTCTGGAATCGGTTGAAACATTTGCGTCTGTTGAAGCGCAAACGGGAGGCAAACGCGGAGAAACCGCTACAGATCGGTGTGCTGGGTTGCATGGCGGAACGGTTGAAGATGCAGCTGGTAGAAAGGGAACACTCGGTGGATGTGGTGGCGGGACCGGATGCGTACAAGGATTTGCCCCGGCTGCTTTCGATCGGCCAGAAGGGTCAGAAAGCGATCAACGTGTTACTTTCGCTGGATGAAACGTACGCCGATGTGGTACCGGTAAAATTGGACCGTAAGTCAAAGACCGCGTTCGTTTCCATCATGCGAGGGTGCGACAATATGTGCTCGTACTGTATCGTCCCTTTCACCCGCGGCAAGGAACGATCCCGTCCGATTGCATCAATCCGCGAGGAAGTGTTACAGTTGGAAAATGAAGGCATAAGGGAGATAACGTTGCTTGGGCAGAATGTTAACAGCTATCGTGATACGAGCGGAGGACCGTTGGAGGATGCTGCGAAGGAGGCCACTCTGTTAGCCCCCGGGTTCCGTACCGTGTATAAAAGCAAGGTGGGCGGGCTACGCTTTGCCGAGCTGTTGGTAGAACTGGCAGAAGCGGTTCCCGAGGTGAGAATCCGGTTCACATCGCCCCATCCGAAGGACTTTCCAAAGGATGTGCTGGAAACCATTGCGAAGTATCCAAACATTTGCAACAGCCTGCACTTGCCAGCTCAATCGGGCAATACGGAGGTGTTGGAGCGAATGAGACGTGGCTACACGCGAGAAGGTAACCGCGTCTAGCATTATACTTTTGACAAAAATAATTAAAAATGTCTGTATACTATTTTAGCGTACCTAAACCTAGTCCAGGACGTACGTCGCATCATACCCAACGTAACGCTTTCCAGTGATTTTATCTGTGGCTTTTGCGGGGAAACCGAATCCGAGTTTACCGATACGGTGTCGCTCATCGAGCAGGTCGGTTACCATACCGCCTTCCTGTTTGCGTACAGTATGCGCGAGAAAACGACCGCCCATCGACGGTACAATGACGATGTGCCGGAGGAAGTTAAGCAGGAACGTTTGCGACGAATGATTGCAGCTTTCCGGAGGGAAGCGGAACTTTTAAATAGCATGTTTATCGATCGTACGGAACTCGTGCTGATCGAAGGCTATAGCAAGAGATCGCGAACCGATCTAGCAGGTCGTAATGATGGGAATGTTAAAGTTATCATTCCTGCTGGACCGATACGGGCCGATCGGACGGCGGGAAGGAAAGATCTTAGACCAGTAGGTGTTGGGGACTACGTGGCCGTGCGGGTGGTTGGATCAAATTCACAGATTCTCAAAGCTGAACCGTTGTACCACACAACGATAAGAGAGTTTTATGCCGCGCGGTGATAAATAAAAGAACAATATAATTGTTAGCTCGCTTCATGCAGAAGTGGAAAAGTACGAAATGTGGTAGTAAGTGATTTGATTCTCGATCGACGATCCTCTTGGTTGATTTCCAGAGAAACCATTGTAAAAAGATAGTGGCAAACATACCTTTGCTTTATTTCTTTCTTTTGTCATTGTATCACAAGCCAAACCTACTTAATATTGAATTTTAATTTATTCACAACATTGTGTGCACTACATTCCGACTTTGGTTGTTGAACGTTTCTTGGAATTGTACATGGCGTTCTTGGATTTC
>KB670836.1:625450-666861 GCA_000349105.1 Anopheles epiroticus
AGAATCTATCCTTATTTTGAAGATGGCACGGGTTCTTTGCACGCTGGAAACTTGTTTGTACAACCGCACATGTAAACAATAGAACGACAGTAGCTGCATGCATAGACCAAGGTGACTGATACAAAGGTAAGTGAAGGACAGTGTGATTGTTTAATAAATAAGTGACCAAAATTTTATAATTTAATTCCGTAAAATTCTGTACAATAAAATTATAATTGGTGAAAATGTACATGTTATTAGTGACGGGTCTCTTGAACCGCGCTGATGCTTCCGAACCGCTTTCTGTTATCGTTACTATGGCTCCGATTTCGACAAAGTCAAACAAACTGTTCCGGCGGGAATCTCTGAGTGGAATCATTGCGATACAATTGCAGTTATTTTTGTCAAATTTACCCATCACTACTTGTTCATTGATTGCTTTTGCTGGAATAAAATGTATCAACCTTGGCGAGGCTTTGACAGAAAGGCGTGACAACACTTCTCCCTTCTCCTCCCCCTTCCAACGCTCTTATTCGCCTTTCCTCATACACATTTGCTCGGGGCGCTTCGTCATACGTCAAACGAGCGTTTGTCAAGCAGGGAGCTTGTTAAATTGTTTTGGAAAGTGTCCAAACTTTTCCTATTCTCGAAAAGTGCTGTGCAGTGTGAAGGAAGTCCTAGTAAAACTTACCGCAACCGAAGCTCTCGCGAGTGAGTGTGTCCGTGCGTGCGTGGTGTCGTGCGAAGATGTCGAAGAAACCAACGACGGGCCCGGCCCTCCATAAGGTCATCATGGTCGGTAGTGGCGGTGTAGGCAAATCCGCCCTAACGCTCCAGTTCATGTACGATGAGTTCGTGGAGGACTACGAACCGACGAAAGCGGACAGCTACCGTAAAAAGGTACACATGCACCCCACCCCACCCTGCTGAAAAGGAAGGAAGGGCGCGACCGACGCGAACGGAAGTGGGAGGGTGGGTTAGGGTGGTTGGCCACAAGTTAAAAGCCACAGTGGCGCCGCGCCACCACCTCCCCCGCCTATTGTGATGTTAATTCACAACGGTGGGAAAGTGGACGATTTCTCCGTTATGTTTTCCAGTGCTCTTCTGTGCTGTTTTTATGTTGCGTTTTTTGCTTTGTGTACTTTTTCTTCGCGGGGTGGGCTTTGGGTGGTGCGTTTGCCCTTTTTCATGTTGTGCTTGTTGTTGTTGTTGTTGTAGGTGGTGCTGGACGGTGAGGAGGTCCAAATCGATATCCTCGATACGGCGGGCCAGGAAGACTATGCCGCCATCCGGGACAACTACTTCCGCAGCGGCGAAGGCTTCCTGTGCGTGTTTTCCATCACGGAAGACGACAGCTTTCAGGCGACTCAGGAATTCCGGTATGTCTATATTGTCGGGGCCTCATCAAACTCATCCCCGCAGCGTCATGTGACGGATGATGACTAATCGCGCGGTGTGCCTCTCTCTACCCATCGTTCGGTTGTGTTGCTAATTGGTGGATCTTCTTTGCTCGTTGCTCCCTCTGACCTCATCAAACAACCCTCTTCCTCCACCCTCCCACTCTACTCCCCTTCCTCCATGCGTCCCTTATTTCCCCTATTGTAACTCAACAGGGAACAGATATTACGTGTGAAGAACGACGAGAATATACCGTTCCTGCTGGTGGGCAATAAATGCGATTTGAATGATAAACGGAAGGTGCCGCTAGCGGAGTGTCAATCCCGCGCCCAGCAGTGGGGTGTGCCATACGTCGAAACATCGGCTAAAACACGCGAAAATGTGGACAAGGTATGTGAATGTCTTCCTGTTTGCCCTCCCCGATTCCCCCCCCCCCCCCCTCCCACTTCCGGCGTTCAATTCAACGATTGTACGTGCAGTTTGTTCGTTATCATTCTGTGTTGCCCTCTTGCACGCACGCACTGGTCTCTTGTCAGCACTTTTTTTGTCATCTGTTGAATCATTTCTGTTTGTTTTTGTTGAGTTGAGTGTTTGCAGTTGCACAATTGTTGATTCATTTCTTCACTGCTTTATCACATGAGTCTTTGCCTTGGTGGGCTTAATCAGCTGTGTGTGATCATGTTGTGAAGGTTTCAATATTTCTACTTAATTTAATTATGCTTTGCACGTGTACTGTTCTGCACAAATGCTTTTGTAGTGCCGGAGGTAGTGACTGGAGTATATAGTTTTGTATGCAATCATTTAAAAAGTATTTGGAATAGCTAGGTTTACTATTTACTAAGATAGTTAAAGGAGTTAAACGTTTTACTGGTCCAAACCTGCTTAACCTACCCAAGATTTTCTTTTTATTTTCTTTTTATTGATCATTAAGACAGTTTTTAAACGTTTCGCAAAAGCTTAGTTGAGGCGTAATGTATAAAAACTTCTTTCGAATGAATAAAAACTTCTTTCGAATGAAGAATGAAGAAATTCGTAAATAGTTTACTAAATAGATTTGGAAAAGAGGCAAACTTTTTAAATTTTATTTATGCTTACTAACTATTTTATAATATGGTGTAGCATCAACAGCAAAAAACTTTATCATGATTTTAAATTATCTTTGGGGAATTTAACTAGTTCCTCTTCAAGTAAAACTACCCTTACTGATTAAAAGCTATGTTCGGATCACTCGAATAAGCCTTTAAAATGGGACGAAAATGATATTATTTCATGGTCTAGTCCTAAAGCACCCCAATAAATAGTGTTCCATTGTACTCCAAGTGACAGAACTAAAAGAAATTAATAATCCTAACATTAAATAGCATTATGGGATTTTAGGTAATACTGCGCTTTTTTTTATCTTAGTTTAATTTAAACGATTTGTTTTAATTATGATTAGCTTCAGTCAAGCACTACTGACTGTATTAAACCTTACAGTTTGCATGATTTTGCAAGTAAAATGGAGTATCAGAACTGCTAGAGACGATGTGACATAGCTATTAGGTGGTTTTGCTGCGTTTTAAACATCTTAATGCTACTGCATTTTGATTTCAACACCGTTACTCGGATTCCTACCATTTCTTACACGGTTAATTCTTTATTTGGCCCACTTACGTAGCGACATTAGGTCCAATGTTTCTTTAAACAACGCACGCACACTCTCCCTTTCCATGACACTTTGAACCAAAGACCCAACTCGTTCGTGCCTGTGACATACACACAAACACACACCAACCGGCCTTGCTCACTTTCATCCCGCAGGTTTTCTTTGACCTGATGCGTCAGATTCGCTCCCGAAAGACGGAAGATTCCAAGACAACAAACGGTCGCGTTAAAGACAAGTCCAAGCGGCGAAAAATCAAATGTCTGCCATTATAGAGCCGAAAAAGGATCAGCAACATTTCAACTACCATTACCCCGTTCGGAGGAAGCTTAAGGGCGCGCTTACGATACTAGGGAGAGAGAGAACGAGAGCGCGCCTAGAGGATAAGGGTCCCGCCACCTTTCCTTCGCACACACGATAGGGCGTGTGTAACCGTGTGGAGACAAAAAAAAAAACAGACAAACAAAACGAACAACCAGTGGGGGCAAATACTCACACATATTTTTTCTTCAGGAATATTTAACGATAAAAACAGTGAAACAGGTTCACCTCCTTAGAAAAGGGTTTAGTAAGGGGGACCGCTGCATCCAGCGGTCCACAGCTTTTTTAAAGCATTATTATACTACTACTCAACGCGCGAATCAGGCACAGGGCCACACATACACCACTCAATCTCGCACACGTACGACACAACACATTTAGTAACGTAATTACTTTAAGGGAAAACAGTAAAAGGGATAAGTTCCAGCCACAAGCGACGTGAAAAGGGATAGGAATGTGAAAACAAAAGTCGTAAATGACGGAGGATCGATAGCTAAAGTGCAATGCGCGGCCAGCAGGCTCGCTCGCCTATCCTATCCCGTAGCGGTGCCGTTCTTTTCTAAGCTTAGTTATTGAACGTTACGAAACGTTCGTCTTCTCTCGTAGCTGATCGTACCAATTAGTGTACGATGTATTGTTTTGTTTTTAAACTCGCCTCACTGACTGCTGCCCTATTTCTCGTCAGTGTTGTCAGTACGTAAGATGTCCGAAGAGAGGTCCTCTCCCCAAAGGGACAACAAAAAGTAGCAGCAGCGATAATGCAGAGGAATTAATGTCTAATCTACTGGTTGTTTTTCATGCATTCTGCTTCACTATTCATAATCCATGCTAAAACAAAAGAAGGTCGCATGACCTTCTGATGATCTGCCAGCTCTCTCTCTGTATCTTTCTCACTGTGACAACGCTTTCCACTCACGATGCACGTGCTTCAATGGTTTCAATTTCAATTTCATTCGCCCGCATCTAACCTTACGGGTGTAACATTCCCTGCGCGACTCACTGGCACATTTACCACGCTTCCTTACACGTAATGCCTCTCTCATTGCTTAAACTGGGCCACGGAACCTCAAACAGAAATGGGACGCATTGTACGCAAAATTTACATTTACGAGTTTCTGTGCGCGCGCGTGCCCGTGGTCACTGATTCACACATTCTGTTTCTGTTGTTAACAATACTTGAATTAATATATTATTAAAAATAATTAATAAAAACAAAACGAAACAACACGCAACTATTCAGGGACGGATTTACTTCTATAGAGTAATGATTTTAGATCATTTTTATGTGGTTTGCTTTTGTGTTGTACAAAAAAAACGAACAAAGCACGAAACGATGCTTTAGTAATGTACAATATTTTAAATGTTTTATTTTTCTTTTTAATGTAATTTTTTTGGATTTTTAATTATAACACCCCGTTTTCCGGTATGTTTTCTCTCTCTCTTTCCTTCTCTTCTCTTCTGTTCGCCCCCATTTCAATTGATCAATCACTCAATTGATCACCCTCCGCTCATCATCACACACCCCTCTTGTGCTATTCTCTTCACCGGCACGTGGCACCGCAGATCTTTTACGATCTGATACGCGACATCTCGAACAGAAAGAAGCAAAGCCAAAGCACGGTCCCAGCGCCCAACCGGGACAAGAAGGGCTGCTGCCGGATTCTTTAGGGTGGGAGCTGCAGAGGGAGAGCGAAGGGAGACCTCAAACCATCCAACCCATTACCCTTCACCCTCTCTTTACCTCCTCCTTCCTCGTATGTATTCCTCGCCTTCGAGACTTCTCCACGTGCCCTCCTCCCCGAGCTGCCACTATAGAACCGTCGTTCGTTGTATACAAGTGTTAAATGATATTAAGCATGTGCGATAGAGAAGCGGGAGTAGGAAGTTAATTATCACACGCCTACGCAGAACAGCAGTGGTTGAGGGGCAAGAAGGTTACTGCTGTATCGTTTCAACACGGAACCAAATTAATGTAAGATATGAACCGTATCGTATGAAGCTTTTCGCCCTTTTTTGCATTAAGGCAATGTTTTGTTTTAATCTTCGCTTAGTATGGCTATTTAGTGACAGGATTTAGTGTTTTTTGCATCCTCCAGACCGCGCTTCGTCAGACGAAGCCGTTTGGAAGGATCGCTCGATCGGTGGTAGGGAAGCAAAACGCCTCTGGTATTAGATATTATGGTGCAAACAGTAGATTAGTTTTGCACGGTTTCCTACTCGCGCACTGTTTTTCCTTCTGTATTTCCATCAATTTTCTTTTACCGTTTAAATAAGCAGTAAAACAAGAAACATAGCCTCACGGAGACGATGATAGCGAGCGTAATATAGTTTAAAGCAGGCAAGCTTAACCTATTTATTAGACAGTATATGTATGTAATGTGCGTCAGAGGAAAGAGAGATGTGTGTTAATCGTTTTCAATTTGTGTAAGGACGTGAAAACTGTTTTGTAATGTCTGTGGCGACGTGTGTGCGTGTTTGTGTCGATGTGTAATGGATCAGTGGGAGTCAGTTTTACCAGCATTCGTTTTATACATGTGTTGCTCCGTGACTAAGGGACGAGAGACCATTACAATATATCAAACAAGGCAAAACGTGGCAAAATGAATGGAATAAAAAAGCAGAACCGACCTCTCGCGTGAATGGATAATGCATACGATCTTACTTTATTTGCCTACTGCTTTGTGTCCTAATACAGTTTAGCTAACGTAGTGCGGTCCCGGCGTGGGGACACTCTTCAGCGGTGAATCAAAGTCCGTCTCCATCGGTTCGGCGGGCGGTTCCTGCGTTAGGGTACCGACACGCTTCTGCAAATTTTCGTACAGCTTGTGCACACTCTCGTGATGTTGGGCCGTTGGTTGCAGTGCCTTCATGAGTGTCATCAGTCGTGCCTGGGGCAGTTTCTGGTGGATGTACCACAGTAGCTTCAGCATGTGCCGCGTAACGTTGTCCCGGGTAAGGCCGGCAAACAGAAACTCATCAAACAGCCCGGTACAGAAGTCTTCGTTCGCAAACTCCTCCGACATTGGGATGATGAGTGCGATGAGCGAGTGAAGGAATGGGTCTTCGTACGCACGATCGTCCTTACACGAGGCTAGGATGGCCATCACGCGCAGTATTCCCACTCGATCCTTCTGGCGGGCGGTGTGCAGCGTGTAGTACATGGCGAGTATCGATGCGACTGCATTCTCCTGTATGTAAGCTTCCACCGCGTCCGGTGCCGGTCCGGAGTGTTCGATCGTCGTGATCGCACTTTCGCGCTCATCTGGCGGCAGCTTGGAATGCAGATGGCGCACCTGATCGTCCACCATGAGCGACATCAGGGCGGGCAGGAACTTTGTCACCACCTGGCTGTCGAGCTTTGGTTCCTTGAAATCCTGCGAGTCGATCATAACCCAGGCGGACAGCCCGAGCGCAAGCATGCGCAGCAACAGCACGAGGATCAGGTTTTCCCTCGGCATTCCCTCGTTGTTGATGAGATGCTGTAGAATTTTGATCGCCGACGTGGCAAGAAAGTTGATCGCGTACGGATCGCACAGCGTCATCGACAGATCGCCCAGCACCTGCTCCTGGCCGCGCTTGATATTGTCCAAAAAGCCCTGCAGCTCGCGCGAACGCTTCATGTCGACGTTCTTCTCGCGGATGCACGCATCCAGACACCAGGTAAACTTGTGGCACGGATCGACCGAGATGATGTCCTGCACTTCGAGATCGTGCAACGCCATCAGCAGTTCGGCTCGCAATGTACAGTAGTGCACGTTGCGCGTGCGTAGGAACAGTGTCCGCAGGAACTGCAACACCATGTCGTACAGTTTCACGCTGTTGCCTATCATGTGCGCCAGCTTCTGTACCACCTCACCCTGCCGGCGAACCTTTGGCGTTGGTGTGAAGAACAGATTGTTCAGATTAAGATGATCGAACAGAATGTGCTCCTTTTCGCGGATGTACTGGGACAGCAGGGGGGAGACCTCGTCCCCAAACAGTGACTGATTATCGCGCCAAATCTGTCGCTTCACCTCCGTGTCGGTGTCCTGATACAGTTCCCGATCGCGCACCAAAATGCGCAAGTACTTATCCTCGATGTGGGGTGTATTGCGTAGAATGCACATAACGACCGGGCGGAGGGCTTTTACACGCACCACGGGAAAACTTTTCACCAGCAGCTCTTTCAGCTTCAGGTCCCGCTGGCGTCCCTCCTTCGCGCCCAGCTCGTTGATGTGTGCTATCAGCTTATCACGCAGTTCCTCCAGCACGGACGTGTGGAAATCCAGCCGGCGTACGCCATGCAGATCGAGCAGTGGTAGCATGGGACGAAGCGATGGCAACAGGATGCCATTCTCCACTTGGAATGTTTCGATTGCTTTCAATGGGTCATCACACTCGGAAAGCCTACAGAACGCGAGGGAAGCGCACGTGCGCTTGTAGAAAGCAGATTTATAACAGAAAACAATTGCAGCCATACTTACGCCGCTTTCAGAAACAATGGTCCGGGCACGTTAACCTCTTCCAGGCCGGAAAGAGCGATTTTTTGCGAAGGATTCATTATTAAGGACGAGCCGCACCGTTAGTGCTTCTGGAGATTTTATTGTTTTGATGCCGTGTTGTCAACAAACCGAGGCTTGGATGCGCTTGTACATACAACGTACGGTTGAAGAGTTGAAATTGGTTTAAGTGTTTACCGGCATTTAAGAGGTTTGAATTTTATTCAAATATTTATGAAATTGTAAAATGGAATGCGAAATGGTAATATTACATCACAAAGCAACAGTTTTGTAGTAAATTTTTAAGAAAACAGTCACTATAAGGATTTACAAAATTCCAATCCCGTACCAGCCTATCTATATACGCCTTGGTTGGCTTTACCTATGGTTGGCTGTCAAAATGGGCGTCTGCTTGTAAACAAAACAAGCTGCGGAGCTAAAACATTTGTGTAAATCTAAACAATTCTTTCTCAATTCACTTCGTAGTTAGTTCTGTAGGTTCTTACTTCTATTTCCCGACCAAATGGAGCAAGGTTGTCGATTATGTGCGCAGACGAATACAAAGCTAATCAGCATTACCAGCAATCTGATACAGTCCAAGAATCACACAATTACCGTACCTCTGGAAGAACTCATTAAACAGTATCTAGCAATCAGCGTAAGTTTCAAAATAAATAGAATTCACAATGAGCATCTACATTAAACACACGCGTCGTAATTTTGATTACAGATAAAAGCATACTCTTTAGATCCATTGATTTGTGAGGAATGTTTAAAACGATTGCTAGAATGGCACACTTTCCACGAAAATTGCCTATTGCACGACCGCCACCTTCAGCAGCAGCATCAGCAGCATCAGCAGCATCAACAGCAACAGATTATAAAATTTGAAGAAGTTGTATCCACGGAACAGCCTTATGAGCTTGAAATAGTTGAAGATGTACTTGAGATTGAAAAGGATCAACCAAAATACGATGACACCGAACTGGGACACGATTTCGAAGAGGAAGCTGATGCACTACAACAAAGTTGGGAAACAGAAACCACTAACGTTGTACCGGATGCTGAATCGAAATCAAGCCTTCACAAGTTACCGGACCACAGATTCAGAGGGAAAAAGGGGAAACGAGGACGGCCGAAATTGGTAAGAGTGAAGGCGGAACGGACAAAGCTCAAACAGCTCAGCGATAAACCGCTGCAAAAGCAACGACCCATGCCAAAAATCTGTACAATTTGCGGTGTAGCCCGAACGGACATGGCGGCCCATATGCGGTGGCACAACAACGAACGCCCGTACCAGTGTCCGCACTGTCCGAAGATATTCCTAAACAGCTCCAATTTGAAAAATCACATCAATCTGCACACACGCGAAAAGATGTACAAGTGTGATCTCTGTGATAAAGAGTTTCCCAGCACGACTGGGCGAGCCAAGCATCGGGAAACGCATGCCACGGAACGGACGCATCTGTGTGCCGTTTGTGGGAAGTCGTTCAAATATCAGGCATCGCTGGCGCGCCACAAGCTGATCCATTTCGAGGAACCGAAGGAGAAATGTCCCGTTTGTGATATGATATTCTTGACGAAGTAAGTTTGACTGTTCTACTGGAGTCACTTCTGTACACAAATGATTTAAAATGGTTTTCTTTCCTTCCAACAGAACTCGTCTATCGAAACACTTTATGGTACATATGGACGTAAAGCCATTCAGTTGTGAGGTGTGCAGTAAAGCCTTTAATCGAAAGGACAATTTAAAAACGCATATGAAAACACATGCCAAGTCTAAAAAGCGAGACGGTATGGAAGACCCCACAGCAGCAGAGCTTGACAAGGTTGTACAGCAACAGCAAACTGAAGCAGAATGAAATACACAAAGTAAATGTGAAGCTGCTATTTTTTTTATTCAGTAGAGATGGCCAGGCCGTATTGCTTAGCTGCTATTAAGTTATATGAAAATTTTATTTTATATTTTTGAATCCTGTTGTAAAACCATTCCGATATAACAAATTCACCACAATGTTTACCCTTGTAAAACCTATAGCACAAGGTTGCTACATAAGGTGGGTGAGGAAGGTGGCCAATCAGCTGTCAGATCATTTCGGTATAGTTTTGTTTACCAAAAGCATCGTGTGGGAGAAGCGGTATTTTTTTTGTAAATGCAGCAAGCAACACTCTTTGCAAAAATAATTCGTTACACACATCTTTTTAGATAAATGGCGATAAACAATGCAGCAAAGATGGACCACAACAATGAACAGTTAGTTAGCCTCAAAATAGAACCAGTCATTGAACGGATGCATTCGTCAAGGTACGAACCCGGTGTGCCGAAAGAGGAAGTACGAGCCCATACTAAGCTCGAGGACGAACGCGTATGTGATTACTTGATGTATGAGGTGCTGGGAATGGATAGCGAAACAGAAAATGTTGCTATCACTGACACAGAAACGAAAGGAAAGGAACGAAGAAAGCGTACCTTCTGCACGATATGTAGAAAGTATTTGCACAACATGGCCGAACATCGACGGATGCATCTGAACATTCGCCTCCATCAATGTCCGTACTGCGAGAAAACCTTTGTCTATCGAGCGAATATGACTGCACATTTAAACATTCATACTCACGATAGGATTTACAAGTGCGAACAATGTGGTAGCGAGTTTACAAGCATGCAGGGGCTCAAGCAGCACCGTCTGATGCACTTCGAGGCGCAGTATGCCTGCAGCATCTGTAACAGGAAGTACAGTCGTAAGAGTTACCTGCACGTACACAGACAGAGGGTGCACATGCCAAAACAGAAGCAGAGCTGTTCGCTGTGCGACCGACAGTTTCAAAATCCGTAAGTGTCGTACAGCAGATTGCACAACATGGTTTAACATTAAACTTTTATTTGTAGTACACTTTTCGAAGAGCACATGAAACTCCACGACACCACGCTGCACGAATGCAGTGTGTGCCATCGAGCGTACAAAGCAAATAAAAATTTGCTCAGACACATACGGTCAGATCATCCCGAAGAGTGGACACAACGGAGCTCCGGTTTGTGACTTGCCGAAAGGCATTTTGTGAATAAAACCTATCGGACTTTGAATCGGAATATCGCATTTCTTTCAACAATCTCTTATGCTAGGAGCAGTTTGGAATGATTCGTTCATCATTGATTTATTGTGACACAGTACAGTATAATAATTTTAATAACCGTCTGCTCTTGTAAGCAACATCATCATCGCAGGGGCTTCTCGGTACACATGTATTAAAAACGCCTTCGAATCCTAAATAATGCGTGCATGCTTGTGGAAGGGAGTGCGTTAGGGGAAACACTCAAAAACACACAGACAATACACACATACGCACACATAATTCGCAAAGTAGCAATATAAAAACGAAGGCATGGAAAAATCAATCTTCCAGCAGGTTAACGTTTTGTGTCTCTCGTTCTCTCTCTCTCGCTTATCCCTGTACTTATTATGCACGATTTCTGCCACACTTGCAATGCCAAATTGCCATTAGCAGCATGATTTAGTAATAGTTTGGTATGTTACACATAACGAAAACAATTTGAAAATAATAACTCCTTCAGCGTTACCCAAACACGTGCTCTCCTTCAGAGTCACCTAACACACGTGTAGGCGCTCTCTCTCTCTCTCTCTCTCTCTCTCTCTCTCTCTCTCTCTCTCTCTCTCTCTCTCTCTCTCTCTCTCTCTCTCTCTCTCTCTCTCTCTCTCTCTCTCTCTCTCTCTCTTTCTATTAGATTTGTCAGATGTGAGGTAAAGAGACATAATTACAGTCCGGAGACATAACAAAGCTTGGCAAAGAGTAATGAAATGAAAAGAAAGGTCATTAACATAGATAATGCCACAAACAAGGGGGTACATAACTTCCAGAACCAATCGCTTGTTGGTTCGAACAAAAGCCATCGTCCACGGTGCAGTGTCCTTAATACTTTAAATACCTAATTCTCGATTCGATTTACAATTTGTGTTCTGCTAAGAGGGTGGCGCTTGCTGCGCAGTACACACACGGGACTATCCCAGAATATATATAATCAACATTGTATCAATGCTCTTTGTTATCAAGCAAAAAAGTCCATTCGTTTTTGTTATGTTTAGGCTATCTGGTATAGTAAGGTTGTATTGTTGTTAGTTTGTTTGCTTTGCGTCCTTTTGCGTTTTGTTGCTGCCGCTGTTGCTTTGTCTAGGCCCATGGCCGGATGCTAGGTAGATCATTTGGTAGGGATTGATCGTGCTATATCGTCACACGTTCACAACGCTCCCTCGTAATTGTTGTATAAACTCGTTAAACCTGAAACGGATTCAAACAGAAAGAAGAGATATACGCTTTTGTTGGAAGAAATGGGAAATGAAATAACATTTAAAATCACTATCCTATAACTGAAGGGTAGCATGATAAGTATCGAACCACTATTTACCCAATGGAAAGGCATTTTGCGCCAAAATGGACAAACAGCTCGTATCTCTATGTCCGGTCTTGAAAACCATAAAAAAACGCGATTCTATACAGTTTTTTTTACCACTCGTTGACGCATCATGCCGACACGCAGTACAAACGACGATAACTCAGTTGCTTGTTTGCTTACCCGATAATGGGTGTCCCCTTGCGTTGAATAAATAATAATAAGCCACTATACACGATGGAGTTTGTGCAAAGCATTGGTGTTGTAGCAAAGTAAAAATTTTAAATAATAATTATCACCACAATTGCAACAAGAAAAGGGTGGTCACGTGCATAGGAAACGGGTGGCGGAAAAGAGATTTAAAATGAGTCACGAACAAATCGATAACGAATGTATAAACAAGAGGTTTAAAAAAACGAAAAACGGTAGAGGACCCAAAATGTAATACAATGTCATTAGGAAACGTCTAGAGTCTAGCCTGGTCGATACTGGGTCGGTTAAGTCGGCACGGCACTGATGACATAAACCACCCGAAACAACAAACCCCCGCGTTATGGTCGCCAGCAAATCAATTTGTATGCGTCAAACGTCTGTGATGCCTCAAATGCAGCGAAAGCATACGCGGCGATCGGGTGGGGGGGATCATAAATTTTGACCATGGGTCAGGGTACTGTTTGCACAAGCCCGCTACACCATTACCTCCTACCAATGTGCCGTGCTAGGTTCATTGATAGACTTCTTTTTTCCCATGAATTCGGCAAATGATAACTGCTACTCTTATCGGAACCCTCGCTGCCTACGGGGTTCGCTATCGCGTGACAGACTGAACTGGCTCATAAACAAGCTAATCGTGTATACCATCACTAAGTCCGTACCATTCAAGGCATGACAGCGGGTTTGCTCGATAAAGGGCAATGATAATGTAATGCGCCAGCCACTGATTGAACAATCAATCAAAGGAACCACAGGTGGCAATTCGGGAAGAGAGATGATAGCCGTATAGCACCTACTATGAATGGGAAGAACAGCAAAACAAAATGAAAGACTCACCTTTTAGGAAAAAATGTTTCGTTGTGGACGAGACACGGCGGCTTAATATCAATTTACAGCTTTACGAATCCAGCCCTCGTTCTTTGCGCTTGATACGGGCGTACGGTCCGATGGAGGGATCGGTGATGAAATCGTACAGCACACGCGTCCACGACGTGTGCTGCGGGATGTTGTCGTAAAATTCCGGAGCAATCCGCTTCACCTCCGGCAGTAACCGGCCCGGCACGGCCGGAAAATCGTGATGTTCATTATGGTAGCCCACGTTAAAGGTGATCCAGTTCAACGGCCCATAGTATGAGTAAGTTTCGAAGCCTTTCGCAAACATGTAGTGCTCGGAGATGAAATGGCCCGCCACCGGATGGAGACCCATCGCTAGCAGTGACCCGACGATCAGGTACACCATCACCTTCCACCCGAAATACTGTACAACGATCGTGTTAAACACGAGCTGTATCGCTCCGTTCACCAGTTCCAGCTTTTGTGGTGGCTTCGGATTCACAACCAGCGGCCGGAAGATGTAGAACAGGGGCTGCAGGCACACCCAGAAAAATTTGCCCAAAGTCGTGCAGAACAGTTTCGCCTCCAGATAGGTGGGCAGATCCGTGTCGATCACCTCGTGCCCTTGGTAGCGATGATGTTCCAGGTGGTACTTCTTGAACGACACCGACATGGGCAACCCGATCGGTAGGTTGCAAAAGAAGCCAAACAACCGGTTCGCCATTGGTCGCGCGTGCCCGAACGCCAGATTGTGAGCAATTTCGTGGCACGCCAGCATCAGCGAGTGATTGATCACACCACCGAAACAGTAGGCTAGGAGAAACACCATCTTCCATGATTGGTCCCGCACCACGAACAGCATCGCCAGCTGGGTGAGGACCATCGCGCTGGCGACCCATTTGAACTGTGGGTCGTAGCCAAACAGCTTCTTGATCTGCGGATACTTGGCCAGGATCAGTTTACGCCGGCTGGCGTGCGGTTCCTCCGTGTAGGTCCATTCGAAATCGCTCCGCGACACGTGCTGCCCCATGGTGTTCGAACTTTGTTTAATACAGAAAACAAAACGCGAACTTAAAAGTGATAACACTATCTAACCTATCCTAACTATTTCACAATAATGAGAAGCTGTGGGTGCGCGAACGGTGAAAAAAGTGTTTGCAGATGACACGGTACACCACCGCCGGCTTCAAGGTACGTCGACCAAGTATATGTCAAGATGTATAGAGAAAAAGGCTGGTGTTCTAGTGATGGGAAATTTGTGATCTAGCCGGATACGATTCCAACTAGTTCCGAAATTTTCTAGAATCGATTCCAGGTAGTAGGTCCAAAATCGTTTTCCAGAATAGGCTCCGGAATAGGCTTTGGAATATGCTAAGCCATCTGATTTCAGGAAAAAGATCTTTAATAATGTTTAGCTTTTAATTTTGATTCCGGAACCAACTCAGGAATTTGAATCGATCCTAAAAACGAAACCGAAATCTATACCGAGGTGGGAATCGGAATCAGGTAGTTCCGATTCCGAGCTCTCACCACTAGTATGCTTTACGGTTGACAGCCCAATGAAGAGTAAAAAAACATCGTAGCATCGCCGTTGACATTTTCAACACAACAACAACAGGTTGCTTGGTTTTTGCCGGTTCTGCAGCAAATAGCGAGCGCAATACATACACAATGCTGCTTGCACTTTTCAATTTCTACTTTACCGTGGGCTTTTACGCGATAGGAGTTTTCATTGCAACGTGCATTTTCAAACTGCTTTTTTATGCGGCATACCTGCAGGATCTAAATTCCACCCCGTTAGACAGCAGATATGATTATATCATCGTTGGAAGCGGGACGGCCGGTTCCTGGATCGCTTCTCGCATTCCCTCACACAAAGTGCTGCTCCTGGAGGCTGGTCCTGGCCGGAGTGCGTTGATGGACGTTCCACTGTTTCTTCCCTTACTGCAAGGAACGCAGTACGATTGGCAGTATGTAACGGAACCGCAAGCCGGGGCGTGTTGGGCTATGAACGAAAATCGTAGTCGTTGGCCTATGGGTAAGTATTCGCGAAAGAAGGCATGGTTTTTTTTAGATTTAATTGTTTTTTTTTTATTATTTTTAGGTAAAACGGTTGGAGGCACTCACATGCTCAACAATATGATACACTTCAAAGCAGAGCGTAAAGATTTCACCGAATGGTTTGCTAAGGCGCAAGATTTGAACCGGTTTATGGAATTTTTTGAGCGTGATAAATGGTCCACTGTTGAGCGAGGATATACCACCGAGCTCGGGCGCGTTATACTCGATTCAGCAAAACGGCTCGGTTTCGGTGAGAAAGATTTTTTCCAGCCAATGGTAACGACACTCAACGGTAGACGATGGACGACGGCGCACGAGTACGAAAGCAGCAAACGATTGGCACATGAAACGATGACGAACAGTCTCGTAGAGACGATAGTGTTAGAGAAAGGGATAGCCACAGGATTGATTTTTTCCAAAGCAGGCAAGCGGTACCGGGTTAATGCGGCTAAGGGAATAATTTTAGCGGCAGGAACGATAGGATCAGCCAAAATATTGCTTCACAGTGGTATTGGTCCACGGTCGGAGCTGGTAAAGGTGGGCATTAGACCGATTGTGAATCTTCCCCACGTGGGCAAGAATTTGCAAGATCACATCGGAACCGGTTCGGAGTTGCTTCTCATAGGAAAGCCGTTGAAGCTGCACCCACTTGACCTCGTGCATCCGGTAAACGTTTTTAACTATTTTTCAAACAATCACCAACAATCGTCTCTTTCGTTTGGTGGCTGCGAAGCGGTTGGTTACGTATCGCTCGGTAGCAACTATAGCAGCGATCTACAATTTATGGTCCTTCCAGCAGGGCTAAGCTCCGATGGCGGAGTTCATTTGCGCAAGATAGTCAACATAAAGGACTCCGTGTGGAAGGAATACTACGAACCGTTGCTAAAGGTAGGCCAGCAAGCCGTAACGGTTTTACCCATATTATTGCACCCAAAAAGTGTGGGTGAAATAGGGCTCAAAAGTGCCAATGTACATGATGCGCCCTTCATCAATCCCAACTATTTGAGCTCCAAAGAGGATGTAAGGGTCCTTGTGAAGGGTATTCGTATACTGCAAAAGCTTACTCAACAAACACCCGCCAAGGAAGTAGGCCTGGAGTTGAATCCAAAACCATTCCCAGGGTGTACCGCGCAACCGTTCGATAGCGATGCGTACTGGGAGTGTTACGTACGGTCGGTAACGCACACAATCTATCACCCCGTTGGGACATGCCGGATGGGAAGCAATAGTGCCGATTCGGTAGTTTCCTCCTCTGATCTACGCGTGCACGGTGTACAGAACCTGTTCGTGGCGGACGCATCCGTTATGCCGTTCTTACCGAGTGGAAACCCAAACTCTGTTGCCATGGCAATAGGAGAGTATTTTTTGAGATCGAATTTCCTTCCCACGGTGTCGATGTGATACGATGCAGGAAGGATTGCGAAACTGTATTTTGCATTTAAAATGACAATACATTGAAAGCATAAAAGCATTATGATGCGAGTTTATTTGTAACGCTAATATCGATTTTTTCTTCTTTTGTTATGAAAAGGAACGCTGCCTGGCGCCGGTGTGATTTGAATGCTTACGAGGTTAAAAAAGCATTAAGCGTTAAAAGCGAGATTGCCATGGCCACCCTTTCCACCCGTCGCTCACTGTGTCGGAACCAGTCCGAGCAGTGTGAAGCGCACCTCGGATGGATCCAGCTCGATAAACTGTTTGCATACTTTGATCGAATCCTTCAGAAGCGTTTCCGGCGTGGTCGGTCCATGCGCAACGGGGAAGTTCTTCCTTCCATCGAGCTCATATAGCGTACCGTCCACCTGCACGAACGCTATGAAGTGATGGTAAACGGCATCGTTAATGTTGGGCGGTGCGGTTTGGCCCTCCTGCGCATTCGCCTCGTGTGTTGCCTTAAACTGCTCGCTCTTGTTCAGCAATTCTCCGCGTTCGTCGGGCGTCAGGTCTTTGGCACTGTCCTGGTAATTCTTCAGCACGCTGCCCTCCGCAATATCAATGTCCGGATTGTTCAGAATGGCGTGAATCACCGCAATCGTACCACAGGCGTTGTGAACGAATTGACGCGTGAAGAACAAACTTTTCGGATGCTCCACCGCCTTGCCCTTCAACTCTTCGTCCTGCTTGGCGCGGAACTCCTCATGCTGGAGAGGAGACAAAAAGGGGGAAATGTGATTAAATTCGGTAGATGGGCTGAAAGTTACAGTAATTATTACCGCCTTAGAGCAGGGAAACAGGAAGATCAGCGATTTGACCGGTTTCGGAACCATGTCCAGCAGCTCATCATCCATTCCGTAGATGTCGACGATGCTCCATAGTGGCGATACACCCAACTTTACCATATAGTTCGACAGCACCTACAATAAAGGTTTGAGAAGAAAAAAAACACTTAAACATTGCATTTTGAAATTATCATACTGTCTAGCCAACTCCCACTTACCTCAGGGTTCGATTCTAATGGTAGCCAGACATCCATCTTGTTGTACTGTCGTTCGGCACGGTTTCACCACGAATATTCACAGCAAAAAACACTGGACTCGGAGTTTACTCCCTTTTTGCTCCGCAGCTAATCTAATTAAAAGCAGTTATCCAACAGAAACCTGACAAAATTATTCGTTTTCGCTTTGTCTCCACCACACCACAAAGAGAGCCAGACAGTGTAGGAGTACCAAAATGGAGTTCACTTCGTTTTTTTTTTGCAAATCAATGCCGCGCTGGACCGGCAGGGCAGACGGATTTACCGGTGCAGAGAAGCAGTGGCGGGTAGTTACAGGACACGAACAGTTAAAACATATGCAACAGATTTTCCCGAACAGGTACTTTTTCGTCTTTTTCCCGGCTTCAATCGTGAATTGCAAACAGCGACGAAGCGTGTTTGACATATGGTGAATGGGTTTATACGTACACTTTGGAGGATTGAAATGACTGGATTGCAGGGTTGGTGAATCGAATACCTAGTTTTTTTTTTCAAACGTTGACTGTACGAGGGCAATGGATACGTAGTGCATTGAATGCAAGCGATTCCGATTCCTTTCATCCGACTCGGAAGACTCCTTTGAATCGGATCACGATTACGATATCGACAATGGATGAAAGGTACGAGGATGGACGTGCCTGCGCCAACGAAAGTGCGAAAGAGCATCAAATGCTATTCGATGATAAACCGCGACGAGGCACAGATGCTGGCAAAGCAAAATAGCAAGTACTGTAACGGATATCCAGGACAGTTCAGTTGTCTCATGGGTAGCGGCTTAGGCCTGTTTCATAAGATCAGCCGCGACGTTGCATCGGAATCCCATTCGGATCGCTACCGCTCCCAATACGCAGGATTGACTATCCTGCTATGGGTACACTACAATCACAGACGAAGACAATTTCCAGTAAAACACAACTTCTTTGCCCTTTTCTCTTAATATTGAACAAAATGTTGGTGTGACACATTTTATTATTTGGTACGTGCCATTTATTGCAATCCAAATTGGTTTTGTTGCGATCTGTTCCACATCTTTTCCCTCGTTTTAACTTTTTTAGTATGAGTGTGTGTGGTTGTTTGCTTTTTCAGTTTTTATTGTTTTGTTTCTGTTTTATTGAATTAGACTGTGCGATTCGTCCTTTCCCTCTTTATCTCTTTCAGAAACAAAGCGTTTTTCATCTTCGTTCACTCCATTTGTTTTACTTTACCATTTTTCTATTCATGTTTTGGAGTTTTCTACCATTTTCTTTTCTTTCTGTTAATGGATTTCTTTTGATAGAATTAATTATTTTTCAGTTTTGCTGTAACTCTTGTGACATAGACACACACACACACACAAACACATGCTGGTGCGATCGCGAGTTATTATCAACCAAGATTTCTGCTTTCAATTTTGCCGCTTTCCACAAGAGTTTTTCCTTCGTTTGTAACGCAACTGCGTGGTTTCGTTTCGCATTTAAACACTTAAGCGTAACACGAACTAGTTTTATGTGGATTTTATGTGTGGGTCTGTTGATTTTCTTACTTCACTTAAGTATCGACCACGTAATACCAACTTCGGATTTGTTTTACACAATTTAAGATTTTTGTTTTTCCTAAACTGCTGTCTTGTTTTTAAACTGTTCTTTTTCTAAATTTTTATCTCAGTTTACGGCGTTTTGCATAACGCGTATTGCAAAGTTTCCAAACTGATAGAATTCAGTATTACAATTTTAAATTATTTAAGTTTTTTAGAAAATCAAGATATAAATGCGTTCATTTGAAATAAAATAGTCATTCGTGAGTTTTATACCAAACGTTAGCAAACACGGATGGACTTACCCAAACTAAACTCAAACTTAACTGTTTTATAATTTACTTTCATTAAACAATACCTTGTTTAAATAGTCCGCATTGATCAGCTACCAGCTTTCCAGAGTAAATATGCTTTTGCTTGTTAAGTGTACACTAGTTCACTAGTTTTTAAACCTTTTTTCCTCGCTCCCTTCGAAGTACAAGATGCACATGATCGGACATTTCGCGCTATCCACATAAATAGTGTTATTTACTTTTCGATAAATATGCATGATTGTTAGCTCATGTTTAAATAGTTTAGCCTTTTTCCCAACACCTGCAAAACGCCGTTCAATGATTGCTGTTCGGGTGTGGGGCTTTTTCGCTCTGCCAAATTTCAAAAATTTTCATCTAGATTGTGCGTTTTGCATTAACGGTCGGGGTATGTCTTACTGCTCTTACACACCGAGTGGCGTCCTACATTTAAGTGGGTTTGCATGCTTGTTAGCGATAATTAGTTTCCAATTTTATTTCGTAAGCGGTTGTTGCTCTTGTGTCTGACTAAACAAACATGCGCAACAAGCTACAAATGTCCATTTTCAGTATGGATTAGTTGATGGGGGAATGGTTTTGTGTGTGATGAACGATGAGATAAAAGAAACAGCACTGGGACACATACTTTAAACACAAAATTCCACTTTCCACATATCTAGTACGGTTTTTCTCATCAATTGAAAGTAATCTAATCTAATGCTGAAAATATGGCATAGATTTGTGCTTTTCAGGGTGATGATGTTTGTTGTTGCTTTGTGCCAAGTTTCTCTGTTTGGTACCGCGTGAGTTAGTGATATGTGAGTTGATGAGTATGATTGTAGGTGTTTATCGTGTAGTTGATAGATGCAGTTTGATTGTGCCTCAAAGTTCAATGTTGCCCTATCTACAGGCTGACCAGACGTATCGTATTTAAAGGGACAGTCCTATTTTTCAACCGGAAAATGCTGTCCCGTTGTATCCGCAAAAAAATATCCCGTTTTCTACGTCCTAGGTAAAATTAGCAAAAACTATCATTGGGCAAGTAATCAACTAGTAAGTTTTGAAACAAACATCAGCTTTGGCGAAATGGAAATACAAAAATGTACTACATTCCGGGGAAATTAAGTAGGCAAAATTTACGAAAAATTGTTGAACATTTCAACTACACTGGAAAAACGTATGTCAGAAATGTTGAGAAGTTTAGAAGAAACTGATCTTATCAGCAACTCTGTCTCTGTCGGTCTACCTATCTACCATCTAAGCCTCAAACTTTGCAAGCCAATTGAAATCGATCGTGCTTCTACTACTGGTGAATGTGCGCACTGATGGATGGTGATGATCGTGACAGCATGAATGTGATGATGATGATGGTGGTGGTGGTGGTGGTGAGGGTGATCGTTCATGACACATGAATTATGTGGGACTCGTGGGACCGGATATGCACCCACAAGGGTCAGACAGAGGCCCTTGTAGACACTATATAGTCCGGTTTTCCGTTCACCTTTCGATGCTTTCCCCTGGATTCGCTGGTTCTTTTCCTCCAGCTTCTACCTTCTACTGCTGCCCGCAAGCGTGTCTAGTGTGTGGAGTGAAGATGATCGGTGCTGGCGCCACGCAGCCGTTAGCGAAAACAGCACATAGCTGTTACCTGGGCTCGGGGACACACGGTCGTGGGCCTAAAGCGTGCATGATTTAATGAGTGCGAAACACATACACGTGATGCGATGGGTGCGCGGGTGCTGTTTTGCTTTATCTTGTTCATTGCTTCTCTATTTAACGCTTTTACTTTATTGTGCTGTTTGCCGATTTGCTGTGTTATCCTTTCCTCGTTTTGTTTTGCTATCTCCTCGCTTGCTCATTCTTCACGTTCTTATCGTTAGTTTCCTTTTTCTTTTCTTCCTTCCTTCCACACTTTATAATATGCTCCCAATTTCATGCTAGAAGTTATTGCACTGTTGTTTTTTTTAAAGACTGTTTTCACACTGTTTCAACTGGCTGGTTGTTGTTCTTGTGGGCGCGATCGAGGTTTTCTTTTGGTTGGCTGGTTGGTTGGTTGATTGGTTGGTTGTTGGCTCTACACACCCCACATTTATATGTCTGTTTCGCTCTCAAGAGATTTTCACCTCTATGTTTTACTGTTTATTTTTCTTATTCCTTACTATTGTTTGCAATCATCATCGTTGCATTTTACATTCTTTCCAATTGCTTTAGAAGACTACCGATTCCGATCAACTTCAAATGTTTTCGTATTGTTTAAGATTTTTTCGTGTTTTTTAGTAGTGTTTCTGTGTGTGTGTGTGTATGTTTTTAAACGGTTTAGCACGTGTGGAATAAAGGGGCGTTGAATTGACAGACTCAAACGGTTAAATCTGGGACAAAGCTTTGTGTGTGTCTAGCAAGGCAAAATTAAAAAAGAGTATTAATTAACCAAGCAGTTTAACCATAAACTATAGGCTATTCGCATGATCGTTTCCACGTTCCCATTCTTAAGCATTCCACATTTAGCTTTCGAGAGAGCAGAAGCGTGCGCACCATTCCGACCCAGTTTTAAGGGTCGGTGGAATTCGGGCTTACCCGGATCCGGTCAATGGGCAACATGCTCACCATGCTCGTCGATTGTCACACAGAGCAGAGAGGCTACAGAAACAGATATACATACATAAGCGCGGTTGGTATTCCTACGACAGCTAATGGTTATTTGGGTAGTACAGACAGACGCATCAGCAAGACGACTAGGCGTGTGTTACCGGTTATATCACAAGATTACTTAAACTATTACATACCGGGCACCACACCGGAGTACCGGGTGGGAAAGTGTTCGATAGGATTCAAGGGAAAGAAGTTCGGCAATCCGCATGTAATGGCGTTTCGGATTCCCTTTCCTTCTGCAGGCTACCAACGTATATTGTCATTAATTGTTCATTCATGCGAAATGATTGATTCCAGCTGTTCCCACACGAATATTTCACTTCCTTTTGGCTCCTTCGGCACGATCAATAGATGGGATAAAAGCTTGAAAATAAAATAAAACAAATTAAGTAAATACAATTATAAATTAACTCTAAAATTATAAACATAGCTAATGAAATAATATACTGTCTAAAACATAAAATGTAAAATATGTAATTAAAGATTTAATAAAAGAAATAAAACAAACGTTTAACGTCTTAAGCTTTTCTTTATGGTACATTCTCGATCTCTTTCTATTTTTTCAAGTCACTGAATGCACAGCCTTCAGGGCGTTCCGAATCAACGTCCTTCTCTGGGTGTGTGTAGGTCTCTGTTTAGCTATCCTTTCCCTATCCGTACCTATTGACTGACTTTTACAAAACTGAATCATTTGTTAAATACTTAGCTACTAAACACTGTAACCGTACCTAGGCCTGTTCTCTCTTAGTAATACTTAACTGAAACTGAATGCGCGCCTGTTCCTACTCCGTCCTACGCTCGCAACGTCTTTTGCCGTTCCGTTTCACAGCTAAAAAGTAACCCTTTTATTCTAAGATGAAGAGGAAAGCCGCATTTACTACCACAACACAGAAGGACTGTTTGGCGGTGCGTCTGAGTAGTCTAAATAGTAAAAATATAGTTTAAAAACACAATATAGAAACGAATATCGCGCAGAAATGTTAAGCTAGTTAACAGAAAGGCACAACATAGTGTGTAGTACGATATATAATATACGGCGAGATTGTTTTGAGTCCAGATTTGAGCATGCAACGTTGTTTCTGTTTCCATTTTTCTTGCAGTAGAAACAACTTCTTCGTCAAAAACCAACCATTTTTTTGGCGGAACACGCGTACAAGAGAAAGTAAGAAAGCGAATGTATTGTTTTTAGAACTAAACACACTGTGCAATATGTCCCCTAGGTTCTTCATATAGTAGTTTTTCTGTCTGAAATCTTCTATTTTTCAGTTTTACCGCTGCGTCTAACCTTGTCTGTTATTCTCTCTCCAAGCTTTTAACTTGCAAGCCTTATTTTGTGTGTCTGTGTTGTGTAAGAAGTCCACTTTGTTCCCTTAGTATTTAGCTTCTTGTATCAGAATCGGTTTCTCATAGAATGTATTAATCATTGCTCGTTTCCATTAGATTCCTTTCCCAACTAGGTAAATTTAATGGATTATTGAGACTCTTTGCCGCTTTGAACTGTCATCCATTAGGTTTTCTTCTAGGAAATGGGAGGATTTACAGTAGTGTCTGCCCGTAAAATTGTTTGGTGTGTGTAGTTAAATGTTCCAAAACCGAAATCAACGTTTAAAAACTCCGTTTTTGACTCCCTCCTTTTTGTTTCACTGTATATCATATAGCCTTATGAAATTTGTCGTCGATCGTCATTCGTCGTCGTTCTCCGTTGTATTTGTGTGAGTTTTTTCACTTCCTCCACTGATTGTTATCGTCCGTTGGTTACTATCTTCGGTGGTGTTGTTGTTGTTGTTGAAGTTGGTAGTAGCAGCCGCCGCAATCGCAACCGTAATGTCCGCCCTGGGTTCTCGTGTTCTGCTAACCTTGTCCGGATGATCTTCATTTCCTCTGTTCTGCGTACGGAACGATCCTCTCGCGCGTGTCCACCATTTCCGCCTACTACGCTCGCTTGTTTTGCTCGGTTGGTTTTACAGTTTTTTCTTCGATTCGGTTCCGTTTGCCGAACACCGTTTAGTCCTTGTGCAATCTTCCAGCATCTTTGGGAGCTGTTTGTCATACAAAGTCAAGCTCGGTTCGCTTGCGGTACATTCGTCGTTCCATGGTGCGCTCGAACCACTTCTTCAGCTCGGACACGATGAACACACTCGAGGTGAGCGAGACGAGAAAGAGTAGATCCATCGCCGACAGGGCCTCCGTTTGGAAGACCATCTGGAGCGGCGGGAAGTAGATGACGAGCAGTTGGCCGAGCAGCGAAAAGCCGACCGCCAGCAGGAACATCCGGTTTGTAAAGAGGCCGATCTGTGGGAATATAAACGATGCTCGTGAGATGTTTTTTTCCCAAAACCAGAAAAAGAGGAAACTCACCTGAAAGACACTCTTTGTCTGCGAACGGCAGCTGAGCGCATTCCACATGTCGAACAGCACGAAGCAGGTAAAGGTCATGGTCGTGTCGCGGCTCGTGACCCCCGTCCCGTCGGCCATTTCGCGCTGGAACACCCACAGCGTTCCCAGGATGATGATGCCGGCCGACAGTAGCACATTGATGATGAGCGATTTCGAAATCATTGGCTGTTTCACATTGCGGGGCTTTTGCTTCAGCACGTCCTGATCGACCGGCTCGACACCGAGCGACTGGGCTGGCGGCCCATCCATGATGATGTTAATCCACAGGATTTGCATCGCATTCAGCGGATTCGAGATGCCCATCAGCGTGGACAGTGCGATCAGCGAGAGGGCCGCAATCGATGTGCTCAGCTGGAAGCGGACAAAGTTGCGAATGTTCCAGAAGATGCCTTTACCTTCCTCGATGGCAGCACTGAAATCATATTGAATTGAAGTTAATATGGCTCTGGAGCGGGTGTAACTTATATACAACAAATCTTACATGATCGTGTGGAAATCGTCATCGACCAGGATCATATCGGCAGCTTCCTTGCACACATCGGTACCATTCTTGCCCATGGCAATGCCAATGTCGGCACGCTTCAGTGCCACACCGTCATTAACGCCATCGCCCGTCATACCTACGATATGGCCGTTCTGCTGCAGTGCCTTCACGATCGCGAGCTTATGCTTGGGTGTGACGCGGTAAAACACGCTTACCGTGTTGATAATCTTCTCCAGCTGCATCTCATTCATCTGGTCGATATCATGCCCGGACATTGCCTGCATGTGCACGATGTCCAGTCCGATTTTAGAGGCTGAGAACAAGAGAACAAGAAAACGTTGTTGTACACCAACAGATCCTAATTTTATATTCAAATAGATTATTTCAAGGACAAGTGATTAAGAACTATTAAGAGACTATAAAAGCTTAATTGAAAAGAGTTTGCTCAGTTGGACTTTCCCAAACCGGATACGTCAAAATTTGCAGGTCAAACGACAACCTGTCCTAACCAGTTAATGGTAGACAGAAGGGCAAAGAAAACCAGGTGCCCATTCCAATCGCTGGGCTCTCTTACCTCTCTTACCTATATAAGCGGACGGTTGCGGCACAGTAGGACAACAATCGCAATTCATACACCGAACTGACAAGAACGATGAAGCTTGTAAGAAATCATTTTTAACCTTCGTTTAACTGATTTAGTATCCTTGCATTTTAACTAACGTTCTCTCATTTTCTCCACCGTAGTTACTCGCCATCTGCTCACTGGGAGCACTGCTCCAGGTGTCGATCGCCACACACGATATTAACGTTCCCGTGCTGGTGCCTGTGCCCCACATCAAGAAGATACCGATCGGCATCCCCAAGTACGAGCACACCAAGGGCGAAATCATCAAGCATGTCCCCGAGGCGATCATCAAGCGAGTCCCGGTGGATAAACACGTTGAGGTGGAGAAAGAGGTCGAGGTGGTGAAGCACGTCCCCGTAACGAAGGAGATCGTCGTCGAGCGGCCGGTGGAGGTTATTCGCGAGGTACCGATCGAGAAGGTGGTCATCGAAAAGGTGGAAGTGCCGTACGAGGTGATCAAGCATGTGGAGAAAATCAAGCACATCCCGGTCGAGAAGCACGTGGAGGTGATCAAGGAGGTGGAGGAGATCCGTGAGGTACCGTACAAGCGGTACGTCTTCAACAAGAAGCCCTTCCCGGTGCCGTACAACGAGCCGGAAGAGGTGCAGGTACCGTACACGGTGCCAGCAACGGTCGCTCCTGTGCCGGCGGTGGTTGAACCGGCGGAACCTTCGCTAAAGGACAAGTTCCACAACCTGGCCGGTAGCTATCTGCCCGACCCGGTGGGTTTCATCAAGAAGATTGTGAACCATTGATCGGTGGGAAAATATGGTGGTCATTAACCATGAAATTTGAATAAAAATATTTATTGTAACCGAGTAATCATTTCTTGTAATATTTCGTTGCTTTTGCAAAATTGTTGTCCAATCTTATTGAAGTTTTATACAAAAACTATACTCTCCAGTATACAATACTACAAAATAATTTCTACAATTACAGCATGATCAGATCTTACCAAGGCGGTCTTTAGAGGATCATCAAATATATTCCTCTTTTATATATAGTTAATATATATAGTGTTGTCTAATTAAATATAAATATATATTATATTGTACATAGAATTGGACATTGAAATGCGTCAGTAGGACTGTAGGAGAAATGCTGTTTATGAGTATCACAACTGAGACTAGCGATAGACATCTGGACGTTCTGGGAATTTCAAGTATGTAAGTCAACAATTATCTTGAAATATCTCGATGACATAGGAATTTCACTGTTTGAAACTCACTTTTTCACTGTTTGAAACTCTGAAAGGCAGGAACCATTGGGAATCGCTTGAAGCGAAAATTACAGTAGCTGTAAGCACTATTCGGATGGCTCTTGAAGAATCAAAAGATTCTTTAACGGCCTAAACGTTTCTTATTCCCAACTAGCGGTTCTGGGAGTCACTTGCAGTGGATCGTGGGTTCAATTTAGCCGAAATCGGAGCATGAGTATCAGGGCACAGTAAATGAATGATTTAAAGAACTCACTTACGTGATTCCTCAGTATGAATGCTTTTTGAGTCTGGTTCTGAGCACGACTTCTCATATTGTTGCTTCAATAATTAATAAAAAATATAGGAATGAACAATTTGTACCAAAGAAATAAATGTTAACAAAAATAAGAAACTAGAAAAATGTGTTTCAAGTTTCGAATAACACCTATTCATCAGCCACATATCTTGAAATTTAGGAACTGTTCATATTTCAGAGCTACTCTGGATGATGACAACGGCAAACACTTGCATTAAAAGTAAAGAGGAGATAATCTCTAACACCAACATATAAGCAAAATTGATGAAAATATCACATTCTAATGGAAACTAACTAATGAAAACCCAAATAAAGATTGGTAATTGGAATTGGTGGTTATTGTTGGATTGATATTACTGATAGACGCCTATACGACAAAGATCCCGTTTAATGCTAACAAATCTCTTTAGATACATGTAAAGTTTAAAGAATAGTGTTTCTGATGCGGCAATTACGGTCGGTCTAAGTCTAATTCAACCTCATGTAGCTTCGATTATCTCTAGAAAGTTTATGTTTTAATAATGCTGTGGGTATCACGCAACAAACTATGGCACATTTTATAATAACATACGAAGGAATAAAAAGTAAAGCGAATAATAAAAAGGGGGAAACCTAAATCAAAAATAAAATAAAGTTCAATTAATAAAATAATTATATTATTTTTATTCCGTAGAAACGGCCAGGCCGCATTGCCGAGGAAGAAATTATATCAAAAATATTATTAATAAGAAACGGGTAATAAAGTAAAAGATAAGAGTTGTAGTGGGCACAAAAAGATGAAAGACAAAAAGATGCATATTTAAATAATTAAAGTAAGTAATGGGAAATGTTTACATTACCGATGCCTCAGACATGCAACATTCTTCCACAAACTAATGGTTGCTTCATTCGGGTTTCCTGTTCTGAAAGTTTGCCCAACATTGGGTTAAGTAATACCGGTACAGTACATTCCTTTTCACATACCGATCACATAATGCTGTCCCAAATCGTGCGTACCCTTTGCCCTGACCAAAAGACCGCCCTGCCACTCGCCACTCACACACATCCTCATGTCCACGAGATTTGGCAAAAAGGTCAGGTATAAAAGCGATTAGCAAACGATACTGTAACGTATTAACAGTACAACTTCCAACGAAGACACACAGCCCATATCGAGCTAGCAGCTGTGCGAGAGATATTCACAAAACACATCATGAAACTGGTGCGTTTGAAACCGTTGGAACCTTTCTATAAATCCAGCCCTGTTGTAACGTTCCTTTTCCTTCCATAGATTCTTTTCGTCGCCACGATGGCGATTCTGAGCGTGTCCCTGTCCCAGGCCAAGCTGGTAAAGGTGGAAGTGCCGGTCGCGGTGCCCGTACCCGTGCCCGAAATTCAGCACATCGAAAAGCGCGTGTCCACCATCAAGGAAGTGAAGGTGCCGTACATTCAGGAGGTACCGGAAGAACACGTCGTCACCCACGTGAAGGAAGTGCCGGTCGTGAAGGAGGTGCCAGTGGTGAACGAAATTACCGTGTACCGCGACGTGGAAGTCGTCAAGGAGGTACCGGTCGAGAAGATCGTGCATCGGCGCGTGGAAGTCCCGGTGGAGGTGGTGCGTGAGGTTGAGCTGGTGCGTGAGGTGCCAATCATCAAGGAGATTCCGCACGTGAAGGTTGTGAAGGTGATCAAGGAAGTCCCGGTGGAGGAAGTGGTCGTAAAGGACCTGCCGGTCGCTGAACCCTACCCGGTAAAGGTGCCCATCCACGTTCCCGTGCCGGTCCAGGCGCACCAGCTGCACCTCACGAAACTGAACAAGTTTTCGCATTTGCACGGTATCAAGAACTTCCTTGGATGAAGCGAGCAAGCAAGCAGGTCTCAACTGACCGCCGAGGGCGGATTTGCCCCTTCCTCCAAAACATTTCTCCCCATTTCCCTTCGCATGTACTGTTCATGTCAAAATAAAAAGAAAACTTAACTTATTCAATCGAAACCACTCACCGATTGCCATGGCTGTTTCCTGTGAGTCTCCGGTAACCATCTTCACCAGCACACCGCTGGAGCGCAGCATTTCGATCGATTCACGCACGAGCGGTCTCGGTGGATCGGTAATACCCACCAGGCCGAGATAGACTAGATCCTGCAGCGAAGTGCCTCGAGCAATCGCCAGCACACGCAGTCCCTTTCGTCCGATTTCGTACGCTTCTTGCAGGAACTCCGCCTCGTTCTGTTTGCTGAGTGCGATCGCTTGCCCGCCGTACCAGAACTTCGTGCACTGGGGCAACACCATCTCAATGGCGCCCTTCACGAAGAACAGCTCCTCCTTCGTGTTGGCATACTTTGGCACCGCCTTCACCGCCATCATCTTCTGCTCCGAGCTGAACGGATACTCCTGGATGCGCAGATAGTTGTCGGCGGCCGAGTACTGGCCGTTTTTCATGGCCGCCGCTAGCAGCGCACCTTCGGTCGGTTGTCCAAGCAGCGTGTCGTTCTGGATGATCGCATTGTTGCACACGACGCCCGCCTCCAGCAGCTGGTTTATGCTGGCTTTCGCATTTTCCATGCTGTTGCAGTCGCGGATGTGTATTTCGCCGTTGTCGTTGTACCCGGCCCCGGTTACATCGGCCATGTAGCCATCGGACGTTATGATGACGGTGACGGTCATTTCGTTCTTCGTGATCGTTCCGGTTTTGTCCGAGCAGATGACGGTTACGCAGCCGAGCGTCTCGACCGTGGGCAGCTTTTTGACGATACAATGACGTTTGGCCATTCGCATAACGCCGAGTGCGAGCGTAACGGTTACCACGATCGGGAGACCTGAGTTTGAGGGTAGAAGGTAAAAACTTGTTAGTTAGCACCTAAATGACAATACTTTTCCATATGAAACTGTTTTGTGCTTAACGCACGTTCATTTCTTAATCGGTTTTGTTGTTATTAACATTAAAATTGCTTCTACTTTTATAAACTCAGATTGGCAATAGATTAACGACGATAAATATTAAAAATTAACGACGTCCTTACTCCCAGCGCCTAAATGTATGCACTCGTGGTGATTACAGGATAATAAATTTCATAACGCAGGGGGTTGTGCTAATTATAAATTATAAATGTAGACATTATAAATAATGAAAAATGTAGACAAGTGTAAAGTTGAGCCCTACTTGCATAACCTCGTTTTCTTTTACTTATTAACATTGTGCTTTGTAAAATTATTGTATACATTTAGGCGTTTTATTATTTTTATGATAAAAGTCCATTATTATCCATGGAAATGTACTTAGGCGTAATGTAGCGCAGCATTTCGTTGCTCGAAATTATTTTTACCAAACCTGTTATCCATGCTTCGATAAAATATCAGCTGGTTTATTGATGATCCCACGTAGCAAAGATATTTTTCCTGAAGCGTGGTTTCTTTTATTCCATTTATTCGACAAGAAAAACCGCAGAACACACGAGGGGCACGTAATATGGCATCCTGCCAAACTTATACGACAACATTAAGCAGTACACATACAACCATGACTCATCGGTTGTACTTGGAACGTAACATTGAAAACTATTTCCTATTCCAAAGAGTTTGATTTATTGTAATGTCGGAGGAACCGAGTACGCCAAAAAGAAGCTCGCTCGCCCCCGTAACAAATGCGCTACTTTACTACCCTTGACGCTAGTTGGCTAGCATGGCAAGGCATGAAGCAGTCAGTACTTCGTCTGTATCATTTATCACTGCCCCAAATAGTGGCAGGAATCATCATCGTGGGAGGTTACCAAAACTGCAATGGTTGCGGGATAATCCATCCTCTAGCACTTACCTTCCGGAATGGCGGCCACGGCCAAGCTGACGCTGATGGTGAACATCTCTACCAATGGTTTGGCCTGTATCCAGCCGAGCAGCATGATGGCGCCGATGATGCAAAAGGAGTAGAAGCTGAGCTGTGCACCGAGAATGTCCATCGATTTTTGCATCGGCGTTTTTGGCGCTTCCTCGGCTTGCATCATTTTAAAGACTTCGCCGAACTCGCTGTTTTCGGCCGTGCTAACTACAATACCCTGTACGTAATGGAGATATAATAAATGGTAGAAAAATAATCTTTTGTGTCGATATAGTTTGATGAAGTAAGTCAGGAATGTCAAACTGGCGGCCCGTGAATAATCGAAAATGTGTTAATGCGGCCCGACAATGAAATGAGTTTGACACATCTGATGTAAGTGAAACCGTACCTTTCCATTACCGCACCTAACTAGCGTGCCCATGAAGGCGATGTTTTTCATACTGGCATGATTTTTGGTGTTGTTGGCGTGCAGCACCACCTCAACACTTTTGCGCGCCGGTTCCGTTTCGCCCGTAAAGCTCGACTCATCGATCGACAGATCGAACGCTTCAAAGATGCGTATGTCGGCCGGGACGCGATCACCTACGTTGAGGTACACGATATCGCCCGGCACGAGATTCCTGGCCAGAAACGTTTCTAGTCGACCTTCCCGTAAGCTGAAGAGGGTGGAAACATTTAAAGTAAGTTATTTGAAATGGAATTGAACTACACGCGGGCTTACCAGTGGCATTCTGGAGGGACGAGCTTTTTGAGCTCCTCCAAACTTTTCTCCGATCGGTACTCTTGAATGAACGCAACCGTCACGACGATAATGATCGCAATGGTAATACTGATCGCATCATCAAACTGTCGCATACAGGCACTCACGAGGGCGGAACCTGCAAGGAGTAAGTACATTATTGATAATCGATATTATTATAAACAATATTTGCTTTGGTTTTATTTCACTCACCTAGCAGAAGAAGGATCAGTGGATTTTTGAACTGTTGCACATACTTCATCCAGGGTGGCTCATCGTCCAGTGCATTGAGCTCGTTATAGCCGACGATCTTTGAGCGACTGTTCGCTTCCGACCATCGGAGCCCGGTACGGACGTCAACCCGGAGCCGGGCCGCTACCTCCTGTGCCGAGTAGGCCGACGATTCGGCCGTCGACAGGAGCATTTCCTTTTCGGCGTCCGTGTCGTTTGCCGTATCTCCCCCTCCTCCACCACCGGTGTCGATTGCACCGCTCTGTAATAAAAACGGAGAACGGAAACAGAACGTTATGATTATTTGGTAATTGCAAAGGAAGCAAGTGAGATTAGTGGGATGAGTGGGATAAAAAACCATGCTTTCGCAAATGTTGCTCAAAAAGGGGAACTTTATTACATTTCATACTTCTAAGCTTTTTATTGAAGGAATCTCAATGCAGGAGTCATTAGGCTAAAAATAGTTGGTTCAAACGGTGGAATCAATAACACCGAAATCGAACTGAGAATTTTAAACATTTTCAAATTAAAGCATACAGTTGCATCATTCAATAAGTTGTTATTTTGCGGTTCATCGATTGTAGGGGATTATATCTATGGTTCAGTATTGCAGGGTTTGGTGGTTTGGAGGCAGATTTTAAACGCAATGCATTTTGCAGGACAAATTAAAAACTCCTACCGGCATTTTTACACGTTGACAATGTTGACTAACGATGAATCGTTGCTGTTGAAAAGACTGAATTATAATTCGATTTCTTATTCAGCGTTAAGTCTAGTTGATGTTTTTACCAATTATCTTAAAGGAATACAACGCGTTATTGAATAGATAGTTTGGCGATGACGATCTTATACTGATAATTGCATACCTTAAGGCAAAATAAATCTGTCTCGCCTGAAAGTATGCAATTCATAAGGCCTTTTGACATAAGGCAATTTTGACTTTTATTTGTGATGATTCTTCTGTAGTCGTGCTAGGTATGTACGATTTGCATTCAAAATTGCTTAAAAATGTGTCATTTTAAAGTTTTAAAGCCATTCCAAACTACTACTACCGGGACGCTTAACTAGCCATCTGGGGAGCTGTTGTTGGGATCCACTGAACACTGTGTGTTCGTAAATGAAAAAGCAATCGACTTTTCCCCAAAGTTGCTACACTTATTAAGATTGTTGCCGGCCCATATGCACTTTGCCCAGATTATGAACTCAACTTTGCTGGCCATATTCTCACCCCCGTATTTCGCCGTGCCCCACAAACTGCGGAGGGAAAACTTTGCTATAAAACTTCTTACGCTATCTGCAAGAGTATATACGCCGTACACTACTGGAAGCGCAGTAAACGATCACCGGAACGTCGTGTATACTCTCCCATGGGAATAAACTATTCCGCTTTTCTTCTCTGCTGCACGGAAGTGATAAAGTTTGCATATTTTTGCGACAGCATTAGAGTGAGCAAAACAATCTTTCATCACTTCCACACACCACGCAACGTGTATCCATTGCAACGCTTGGAAAATGTCGAAAGCTTTTAAAAGAAGCACACACACACACAAACGCTCCCTGAGGGAAATGGCAAGGAAGCGCTGCGGACGAAAGTTAATAAAACAAATTTCGCTGGAAAGGTGTGCGACAAATTTTGTTCTCCTGTCACTACTTTTACGAATCGTTTCCTTAACTTGAAAAGCCAGAGCATTCTGGAAGGAAAAGAAAATGGATGGTTTGGAGAGAGACACACCCGATGGAATTGTCATATATCAAACTTATCTGCTTTGCCATTTGTCGTAAAATATGCCCAGTAATGATCACTCTCCACAGTCAAACGAAGGATGATGAATGCGTCAAAATGTAACTATTAGCGACGGAATGTAAAGGACACATGATGTACAGACTGTTTGGGAAATTAAATACACATTTTGCTAACCATATAAATTACATCCTAATGTAATGCTTGCTCTTTCTTTCACATTATAGCTTCCACTTTACATTGTATCAAAACAGGAACAAAACAGATCCACCATCATTTGTATCATGAATGTTATTTGTCCAACATTATGACTACCTTAGTACGTGCCTGATGATGTTTGCTTTGTCTTTAATGAAGAATTTTCCTACCAGAAACGTTCGCTTTCCCTACCCTTGCTGTGTCTGAGAGTGGCGAGGTATACAAACGGTAGCAAAAGGTACAAACGCAAGCTGTTATGCTCGGGCGGTGCGTCATGTACGCACGTTTCACTGCCGAAGCTTAAGATTCCTGGAAAGCATAACTTGGCCCACGCATCGTAAGGAGACGGCTGGTGGCACACTCGGCACGGTGGCGTGTGGTCTCCACTGAGCTGCTAATGAGACAAACGATACAAGCAAGATGTTTAATTCCTCACGGGATTTGAAATTAGCACAGGAAGAGCAGAAGAAGGATATTATATAAATGTGGTCAATTACTAGCAGCAACAGCCGGAAACGAAACGAGAAAGCCAAAGTGGACGGATTAAATTGTTAAAGCGTGTAAACTTAAAGAAGAATACAGGCAGATCCTTAGACTTTCCGACTGCAAACATTGCAAGTATTATGCCTTGATCATCACAAAAGAAGCTCTTTTGGTTGAATTGTTGCAAAAGATCTCAAAACAATAATAATATTGATCCATTGTGTGAAGAGGTTCTTTTGGATCGTACGCCTTCACCATTCAAATTAATTTGCATTCTTTCACCGCTTCACAATCATTCTTTTCACCGCAAAAAATGTGCTAGAATAATGCGCCTTATAAATTCGTTTCTATCCATCACCGTTTTGCGCACCCACCATGCATTGGAGAGCTCCAATTTGCATTTCTTTCCTTCCCCAACAAGTGAAGGTGTTTACCTTGATTGGAAAACCGAAGCTGCTGGTGTGCTGCTCTTTATCGCTCTTTATTTTAGCTCTCTTCAGATTACATTTCCCGCTATCGACCACAGTTGCATAGCACGTCGTTTGCGGATTTACATCGTCGACGGTGCCCGTTCCTTCCTGCTTGCACTTTCGCTCTAACGATGCCATTTTTCCAATCACCGTTCCAACCTATCGGATTTTGCCGTGCTTTTTTGTTCTACGGTGGCAGAAAGGCATCAACAGGCTCACGGTCGTTCGCCTTTCTTTTGTGCCATATTTTAAATTATGGTAAAACGATGAGAAAAATAACGGCCTTTTCTGCACATCCCAACAAAGAGAGCGAGACAAAACTGTTGAAAAAGAGGAAGAGGGAACCCAACACACAAAAAGTGCTTGATTTTATTTTCCTTTAATTTTTCAACCGATAATCCTGTTTTTGCTCAGGATTGTGGAAGAATAAAAACCATCCAGCCTGCAGAAACGGCCCATTGGGAGCCACCGCCAGCAGGAACCGGAGCTGCTCGCACCGTCCGTGGTTACGGTAATGAAATTTTTATAATTTAATCCCTCTACCACACTTTCCGCAACGATCCGGACGGTTGTTTTGGTGCACCGTATACCCGCATAAAAGCTCGTATGCTAAAGCGACCGTCCCCTGAAGCTGGTCCACGTTGCGTCGGAAGTGATAACGAGGCTTTTTGCTACTGCCAGCAGACAATCTAATGAGTTGGCAGAGAGCAAGGTACTAACTACCGACAGAGGACACAACAGGACTCGCTGTTCGTGCTGTAGCGTTTTAAGAAGGACTGAAGGGCAGAAGCAGGTTGTGAAAACAGGCAGGCTACGGGATTAGAGATAGAAATGGACCCGGAGTGGAAATTGAAGTTGAAAGAGTAGTGCCCTTTATGGTTATAGTAGCGCCAACTGAATGATGCTGGAAAATGAAACAAATAGCGTCCGCAGGATGAGGCATCGCTTCTGCTGAAGAAGGTGGTAATAGAAGCCAACTCGTTTGCCAGCATGCAACATTTTTGGAAATGAAATAATTCTCTCTCCCGGCAGGAAAGCACAACTTTTCACAGGAAGCTTCCGCCTCCCCTTTAAGCGGGGTCTCTTTCATGCAGTTCCCGAGTTTTGAAAAGGGAGGGTTAAGCTACCCGGTTTGCTAACCGAGCAAAACCTTTTCCTCGTTTTGCAGTGGCAGAAACTTTTTAACTAGAAGCAGAAGGTTCGGGAGAGTAAATGAATTAAAGCTGCCCCGCACTGGAGCGTGACGGGAGGGGAGGAAAAAGGAGCGGGGGGGACTTCTGACCGACGTCAGCGACCTCGAGGTGCTGGAGTGCAAAATTTTGCTTGATTGTTGTTGTTGTTGTCCGGGAGTTTCTTTCGACCGCTCTGTTAGTTCGTTTGCATAATTGATAAACTCGTTGCAAGCCTTCCACGCCCGGAAAGGCAGTGGAGATGAATTTTTCCCCCAACCGTGCGTATCTCGTCCCGCCAGAAGTGGTGCCCGCTTGCTGTTTTGCCTTAGTGATTAGTGGACAGCGCAAAAGTCATGCGGTGAATTTGCAAAACAGTACAGCAGAGGGCGCTGCACAGTGAGCTATTGTGGGCAGCAAATCAACAGGGTTAATCAACCGTCAGCCGTGGCACCGGCATTGCCACAACGTCAACAGGTGTGACGCATAACACAATGCCCAAAGCTCATCCACGCTTGCCACCTAATTTATGACTTTCACGGATGAGTCTGACAGGCGAAAGAATTGGGTCGGGGCATAAAAATCGCATAAACTTCACCACCACTCAGGGCGCAAGTGGACGGGCGCATTAACACTTCCATTTGGAAAATAAAAGGAAGCCCCAAAACTGGTGGGAATGATAAATGGGTCAATGTTTATCATGCCGCATTCGCGCTTGCCGCTCGGATTGGAAGTTTTCCAATCCGGTGGGTCTGGCAGGGGGATGGGAGAAAAGAAGTTTTTCTAACCGGATGAGCAAACATGAGGGAGTGGCCGTGGAATAAATTTGGTTAGATTTAATTGTTCGAATGAAATGATTTAAAATCGCATATGAATTGGACAAACAGTAGTAGTCACACTAAGTGTCTCGGAGTAGTATATTTAAGAGAAATAAAATTTCATTGAAATCGATTTACTTTTTCCCATAAAAAGATTGTTTAGTTGTCTATGGGACTAGTCTTCATAAGTGAAAAGGAGAACCGGAAGAAAAATCGTTGACTGTAAAATAACGCCATAAAGTAGAGACTAACATCTGGTGGCGCCATCTTTCAGGAAACAGCGAAAGCTAAACTATGAAATAAGAACCTCGTACATTTGTCACGCCGCATTCGCTTATAACCTGAACCATCACATACAACTAGTAGTTTGAACAGCATAGATTCAATCTCTTAGTCTCTGTACAGACGATTCTGGTCACGATGTTGCTTCTGAATCGGACAGCATAAATCTGTTCGCACGTTTGCGGTGACGGACTCAAGCTACTAGAAAGATGGTTTTGCAGATAGCTCGAACGATACAAGCTTCCAGATGGTTTACCGGGATCGAGCCACTGCAGGATGCTAGGTGAAAGGACGCACTCAGAAGCTCGACCACCTACATTTGCCCTTCCCCTTTTAATTGCGGGCAAGAACCCACCGAACGGACCCACGCAAACAGCTTTCGCAAACACACGCTTTTTCTCGCCATCTCACCGGGGTGGGACACCATTTTCCATCCCATTGCGTAGTGTTTGCCTTAGCTAGGGGTTTGCTACATTTCCTTCCCTTGTTTTTTTCACCACCTTCACGTTACGGTAGGACCGCTCCCTCACGAATAGAAACCCCGTGGAAAACAATTCTCACCCGGTTAGGACCGGTGGCCGACGGAAAATCGCTTTTCCGTCCCGTCTAAAAGGACAAAGTTTTATCTTTACCCCGACACAAAATAGGTGTGACCGCAACTGTTTTCTCTTCATTTTCAATCTCTTCCCTTTTGGGGGTGTGTGTGTGTGTGTGGTCGTGTTTTTAACGGTCCGTGGATGGTGGTGGCTGAGCAGTGTTTTTCCGACCCATTGTGTACCGGATGGAGCCGCGGTATCCGCTGGCGCTTGGTTCGAGAGGGTCGCTTCTATTTGATTGTGGTCCTGTGCAAACTGTGCTACCAACCCATGCTCATCATCAAGCATCATGAACGAGATCATTTTGTGTGTACAACGACCCTTGGACGGTCCTTGCCGGAAATGGGGAGGAAAGATTGGATGTGTTGAAAGGAAAATTCGTACAAGCACAAATTATTAATGTCCTTTTTTAAAACAAATTCCCACGATCCTTCGCTAGATGGTGGGTTGAGTTTATTTATTTAAAAAATAGGAATTATAAATTAAAATGATAAAATTATAGCAGTCGAAAACTTGATTCCTTCTTTAGCCTTGCAGAAAGGAACTGTTTTTCAATTCCAATAGAATGTAAAAAAAATCATAGCTGTATCTTGAAAAATACGTGCCTGAATTGAAATAATTAAAAATACGCCACAGGTTACAACCCGTTTCTGTGAATCTAACCAACAGTTGAGAGAATCGGGAAAAGTCACGCAATTATCATAATTTTCCGAACCTGTACCGCTACCCGTCGAAGCAACAAGCTTCCTACTGTGGAAAATCCACACAAAATGGGATGGAATTAATTTAGGTTTTTTGTTATATTCGTTGTTATTGTTGGGTACTCGAAACCAGATTGGAACAGTAACAATCGAGCTGCTTTCTTGCACGGCATAATAGGAGGCAACTCCAAAGCATGTACGTGATTCAAGTAAGAAGGACTAGAGGAAACATTGAGGTTTACATAATTATTTTTAAGAACCATAATCCCAACCAAAAGCCTTCTTCTTACTATTGGGCATCTACTTGTTTGTTTTTTCAATTTTAGCACAAACAACGACAATTGATTCGTAGCACAAACAACTCGAGTGCATTCATTCAATTTTAAACTTTTCGCTATGATGACAATCTTTACATTAATTCGTGCATCCAATCATTGGGAAAAGGTCAACAACTTAAATACTTCATCTGCGCAGGAGATAAACGGAGGAGAATCGCAAGCGGAAAGTTCAATTCGAGTTGCTGTAAAAAGAATTGCCTAAAACGGACTTAAGACCAAAACACTAAGCTCTCTCTTTCTCTCAATACAGATGTTTCGGGGTTTTGTTCTCGAGGGAGTAACGAAATAAAAGTACACAAATCTTTAGTTCACCAACCTCCCTCCCTTCAGCTTGCCGGGAGTTACTGAAGAAATTCCCAAAATTGTACCAAGAAACAACAAAAACCAAGCAACGGAAACATCCTCGTTAAGGGTGAACCGTTGTTTTCGGCACTGAAGAAGGGTAGGGAAATGTTTCTTTGAGTTGTTTTTGTGTTAAGTTTGTGCTTTCCTGTGCTTCCCCGCAAGGACGAGCGTCCTTGTGCTGCGAAAAAGCGCAAATCCAATTTATGTTTTCGATTTCTTGCATGCTTCCTAGCGGTCGGTGAAAAGTTTTGCCTTTCCGCACTCCCCACTTGGCGGGCGCGCTCTGCAGAATGATAGCTTTTCACAAGCATACACAAATAAACATTGTTCAGGCTACTGACTTTTCTTGCCTTTGCCGTTTTCGCTAACAACCTTTGTAGGTTAGATTTTTTTCTGTTGGACGAGAAAACAAAATAGGAGAAGATTTGAATAATATCTTTCTGCGAAAGCTCTCGTTTAATCATCCTGTCTGAGCACCGATAAACATTGTGCTTCGTTTCATTTTTCTGCAACGTCATATCCTGTTGCACTTCTCGCTCTCGGTCATTTGTTTGCTTCCATTAAGGTTTACTTCCTTTTTAGTGCCGTCTGCAAACGGTTTGGTGGGTGATGAGTTTTTCCTCTCATAAGTTAGCATAATGTAATAGACAAAGAAGGGGGTTCCGATGGAAACGTGTCAATGAACTGCGAGAAGAATTGTTTTTATTTCATTTGTAGATAATGACGATGAAACCAATTTAAATAATTCGACGTACTTTTGATGCAAAAATTGGACAGTTTTGTGTTTGCTTTTCATTGCTGCCAACACTCAGCATTGACGCTTGGAAATGATTATCTGACAAATTAATGTTTAGCACCCTTCAGCTTTCAAGCATGGCTTTTTGCCCTCCACCAAAGTAAAATACCAACTTTGTCTGCAACGGTGAAAATGAAAAGCGGTCCTTTCTTACAATTTCCGGATAGAAAGCTAAACTCCTCCTTTTTCTGTCTCTAGCAGCAGCTGATCCCAGCCTGATGGATGTCTTGCACATTGCCACCGTTTGGTGGAGATGTGTTTTTGTTGCACTTGTACCGTTTTTTACAACCATCTCACACCGACCGGCAGATGGTGGGTTTGTTTCACGTCAGTAACGAGAAACACTGTTTGCCAGCTCGTTACCCAGCGCTGCCCGAGTGCTAATGGGCATCACGCTGGATCACGGCCGACTACAGGAAGAAACCAGCGAGATAAAGGATTAAATGCGAAACCGAGCGTGAGGGAAGCAAGATGAAGAAAACTAAGCTGACTTTAATGGTACCGGGTACGAGTGAATAATGGAAAAGCTCAAAAAAGGGGCAGAAAATGTAATAAGAAATTGCCTGATGAAAATGAGGCTGCGAGCGGGAAAATAAAACCACTATCGGGATTGTGACACCAAAGGGTGGAAAGGAAGTGTAAGAGAGAGATTAAGGCAGAGCTACTGATTCCCGTTCGCTTCCAGCCACACACAAACCCCGCCATAATAGCAGAACGACAGTAATGAAAGTGTAGTATTGAAGTTGTGGTTACTAAATTAAATGAAGCCTTTTTGGCGTGTTGCAGCCAACGATTGCAAATGAGCTTTCCGTGAGTCCGTTTTATTTAACTACATCAATGCAATTGGTGCCACAAAATGTCGTAAGCTCTTTAGCGTTCGTATTTAGGGAAGACTGAAAGCGGAGAAAGTCACATTAAACTATGCAGCTTGGAAGTAGCATTTTAAATGATATTTTGGGGAAGATCTAAAGCAATTATGCAAATGAAAAGTAATCAAAGCAATGTGACACAAATTAGTATACAAAATATCTTTCCTACATACTACACAATATTATCCATTTTATACTCTATATCATACGTGCTTCAATGATGCTAGGCCCCTTAATGTATGCAATTGTTTAATCGACTTATTATTATTTATCGAGCTTAATTAGTGTAAAGAGAACATTCGTTGCTTTTCATAATTAGTGAAAACCTGAAGCAGAATGCCAAGAAGAACTACGATCTCAACAGTTTGATCTGAACTACGCTATTATGGGAAAAGAAATGAAAAGTAAACTAGATTGCATACTTTTAAGCGCTCAATAAGTTACAGTGAGAAATGGTACACCAGTAAGCTACAGCCACCAAAGCTGATAATAAGAACTGTTGAGTGAATACTGTAGTCAGCTTTAAATTTTTGAGACTGTTTCC
>KB670836.1:670134-696402 GCA_000349105.1 Anopheles epiroticus
TGTTATGTATTTGTTTATTTTTAATCCTTAGTACTCACAAGATTGCATACTTTTAGGCGCTCAACAAGTTTCAGTGAGAAATGGTATACTAACTCATGCCAAATCTTATCAACATGCAACTAGTAAGCCACAAACCCCCTTAACTGCTAATAAGAACTGTTCAGTGAATGCTGTAGTCAGCTTTAAATTTTTGAGACTGTTTCTCGTTTTGTATTTGTTTGTTTTTAATTCTTAGGTCACATACACACACCATACCGAGCGCTGGTGGCTTTCCTGTTATAATTTCACACACGATTTACAACGCAAACGAAGCACGGTAAGTCGATAAAGAACGTACCAGTGGGCGATACCAACATCCCCACCTAGACAGAGCATTTTTTGTATGCTATCACGCGACGACAAAAGACCGCAGGAAATAAGAGCTTCTCTACCATCCCCCTCCCGCGAGAAGCTTTTTCCACTAGATAATCTTCGCAGAAATATGAGTGTGCATGACTTCCTGGTGGAGCAGTTTAGTTGTACCTAGGTCAGGAGTACGAGAGTCCCACCAAACCGTTTCCTGATGCAAAAGTCGCAAATGTTTCTCTCCCGCTCTCTCTCTCTCCAGGAGGGTTTATTTTGCAATTCCCAGCAACAGCGGAATTCGCGAACATTCGAATGGAAAATGAAAATGGTTACCCGTATCGGGTGGCTACATTTGAGACTTGCATTACACACTAGAATGTGTTTGGAAGGTTGGATGAGAGGAAGTTTGCGAAAAGATAATATCATAGCGAAAAAAAAAACGAAAACAGTCACAGCCCCGCGCATCGGAAGGATCTACCCCTGGGTAGTAGCGTCACGGTAGGCAAAAGATATTTTAATTAAAGTTCCGGTGGATGAAAAATTTGTTCCATTTCACTTCCATTTCACCGACAACAGCGGTACAGAGTTGCCGGAGCGTACCTCGGAGCAGGTTGTGAACTACCATCCATTTAACATTCTCTCGTCGACGTGGTGGAATTGTCCCTTCCTTTCCTCGTTCATCCAGACAAGAACAGGTTCTGTGTGCAGTACCGTACTGGAAGATATTTTCGAAGGTTTCAAATTGTTGGCCAAAATATCTCAATCAACTTACGGTACGGTACGGGGAAGGCTACTCCAAGCATGAAAGAGACATTAAGGGTAGCATGGAGTGCTTGCAAAGCCCCTTAGACAGAACAGTGCCGAGAAACGAGTAGCAATGAGGCAAAGTACCTGATGAGCTTTCTGGCATCCCATAAAAACCGCCGTATTGAGTGTTTCACCACCAAGATGTTCGGGGTTTTGAAGTTTGACGGAGAATAATCGATAGTCTGAAGATTTATTGGCAATGATGATCTTTTGAAGTTTGCCAAAGAATTTAACCTACCGTGGAATCTGTTCCTCAAGTAGAACTTCGTTTTTGACCAGTTTACTTGAAGATAGGATATCTTAAGGGTAGGGAATAGTTGCACCAAAAGAACCTAAACACAAATATCCTTAACGAAGCTAAACACATACAGCATACCCCGAGGTGAGTCAATCTCTTGTAGGTACTTTTACTCCACAGACCAACTGTATCAGCCAGAAATACTGATAAAGTCGGAAAGGAGAGGAAGGAATAAATCCATCGGATGGCAACGTACAACCCCTTCTTACAAGGATGCTTGGTGCGTATGGAGTGGGCCCCTTAGCGGCACAAGAGATTGATATCGTCTGCCGTACCCATCCGGCACCCCGTTTTACAACCCCCGTAGTCGACATCTTTAATGTTTTCCTTTCATCCTTGTACGCCACGGGGCTTTTAAAGGTGCTGCGTCGTTAGCAGGTAATACTGCAAGGTGAGATACTATGTAGTGGGGTACGTCGCTTTTCCAAATTCTGATGGATTACTATGAGCATTGCGTTTCGCTTCGGGTTCTTCCCCCTGTTTCCGGACCTGTCAACCGGTAAGCTAGCAAGGCAGGTTTGTAAGAACCGGGGCAAGCAAAGCTTGCGAGGCAGTAGCAGAAGATACATGTGCACGACACGACCTAACCTCAAACATGGGGATCCTGCAATTCTGACTGACGCTACGGATTTTCGCAGATACACCATCGTCAGCATAATTCGACGGGCACCTTAACGAACTAAGCTGCCGGTGAAGGGATGCCGGCTTCTAGCGTACGAAGGCTGCGGGAAAAACCGGCGATGAAAAATACCAAAGCCAGGAACTCTCTAATGGTGTGGTAACGCGCACCTGTTGGATGTCAGGCAAGGATATGCGCACATATTTCATTACCTTCAGCTAGAACAGATGTCAATGCTCTGAATGGGTTCGAATGTTCGTCCCATCTGCTACACTCCGAAGTTCTTTGTCCCCATCCGACAAGAGCATGGTAGAATTTGATGCTGGAAATAAAGTTAACCTGAGCGCGTATTTTATTTATTCCCTACAGAAAAAAAACATGTGGGCTTAGAATAAGAACGTTGAAATGCTCCGGGATTCTGTGAGCAGCTAAATTGAGTGCGTAGAATCTGACATTTCATGACAGGGAGCTAGAATTACAGGTAATTTTCTTTTTCTTTTCTCCTTATTACGCACACTTTTTATCTCCAAGTCGGTTCGATCAGCACCATTAGCGTTACATTATCAACTCAGGCGAAAATGTTCGTCCTCCCCTTCCAGAAGGCGTCAATTTGTCATCACATTTAGACACAAATTGCACCGAAGGCGTGTAAAGCTACTCGATTATCTAACCTTTCTATGGATCGATCGTGACGAGATAAACCCAAAACAGAGAGGAAAAATGGCACAGGGAAAGCACTTTCCGACACGGACGCGTTGAAGCAGGTTCCTCATTTGAATATTTTATTACTTTCACGTGGACGATGTAGAAAAGACTTGTGCCTACCACGTCTGTTGAAAACATGTCGTGGTTCAAGGTGTGGGTGAATCACACTGTCCGGTGTGAGAGATTTTCAGAGTACGATTGAAATTAGATTTCACGCAACAAACAGGCAGTCGGGCAAACAGTTCTTAGGAATTCTCTTCCAATGTCTTTATGTCAGGTTGGATTTTTAGCTGAATTGACGGAGACGTGGGGGTTTAATGGAAAGGTCCAATAGATGAAAGAAATAGAAATAGAAAAATGGAAAAGTAAGCTTTTCGGTGTATGAATTGGAAAAGTAATGTCGGTGTGTGAGTGTCGGAAATGTCGGAGCTATGTACTTTGCTCATCGAACGAGAGCCAATTAACAGAAGTCCTACATAAAGGCTACACGTTTCATAGAAGATATAATCCCTGTTTAATGAAAAATGTCCTTCCAATATCGTGTCTGAAAAGATAGTAGGATATTAACTTCCCAAGGTGACACTTCCATAGAGAGAAACACATTTCAATCTAAGGTTTTACCAATGTCTTTCATGGAGATGTTTATAAAAACCTAAAAAACTGAGGAAAATGTTTTTCTGATTACACACTTCTCTGAATTTGAGATACACATATCAAATATTACGGACGTTTTAGTAAGAGATAACTGTCTCATACTCTGCTATTCAAAATTTATAATTATTGCTGCTATTTTCGTGAGTCGACAAAGTCGACATTCGTTAGTCGGACGTTTTCTTCAGTGATTTTACGTCAGCAGAACGTTTCCCATCAGCGCAAAAACGCAAAAATTTTAGAAGGGCGATGCACTCTTTACTCCTATCGATGAGTTGTGCGGTTGAGAGCGACTGAGAGCAATAATGGTTATCAAACATACATTTGACCCTAGGTCAGATTCCAACAACATTGTTGGGCGTATTTGGAGCTATAATGCAATCGAACCGATGGCGAATTTAATAAGCGCAAACCATAACCATAATCAAAATCCACGCATGGCCAAACAACAAAACAAGCATCGATCATGCATGCGTTAAAAACGTGTTATCAATTTTCAATTGCCCTCCATTTGGTTTCGAAAACGTGCTTCTAGCTGGAACATGTGCTGGCAGCTAGATCCGAAATGTTTACGTAAGCTTTCTTCCTTTTCGTGCGATGCAATTTAGGCCAGTTGAGAGCCTAGAAGGTTTTTATGTGCCAGGTGCTGCGATTGTTGTAACGCAATATCGCAATGACGAAGCATTGTAGGTGAGTGAGTATTGAGTACTCTAACAACTTTTGATGGAGCAATTGAAATTATACTAGTCCTTTCTTCATTACAGGTTACTCAGAATAAATTAAATACGGCAGAATAGCATTGCACGAGCGAATTGAAAATGAAATTGATTATCGATCCAAAGCATCTCATTGGACCAGAAAGAGCTCACACCGAAGCAAAAGTAATTGCATAAGAACAAACACTTCATTCGTAACGATATTCGATCCCTTCTGATCGGATCAAAGCTCGTTTAGTGCACGACAACCCATCTACCGCGATAGATTTTTAGTGATCATTGGAGTGTGGGGTTGAAACTGTAACAATACTTTACTTTACACCTCATTAGGCAGCTAACGTAGGGGACGCGTGAGGGCGAAAACGAAAAACAAAACCTATCATCACCATTTTCAGCCAAACGATGATGATGAAGCGAAATCTATCGCCACAGTTGGTAGTCACATTGCGAATACACACGAGTACTTTGTAATCCATGCATTACTCACTTCTCGGATTACAACAACAAGCGGGCATAGCGACGAATGGGCCAGCTTAGAAACGCTTCATTACCTCGATAAATCCCAGGGTGAGTGTAAAACCCAGAGAAAAGTGAAACATTATTTGAAACTTGTGTTTGAAATCCATTTTTCAAATTCAAGCTGCAAACACTCTTTGATAAGAAAACTCAGTGTCACGACCAATTCGATGGAAATACCTTAACAAGGTGAGAAATTTACATCTAAATTTCCTCTGGGAAGACCACTTGTGCTTAAATGCAAACTGAATAATTAAAATGGATGAACACCCGGCTTCCATTACTCAGGGCGCAGCGTGGCAGCTTCTAGAGGAAACGTCTAGCAAAAGGGAGCGGAAATCGATTTTCTTTATGAAGATCCGAGTTGCACGTCCTTAAGAAGGACATTCAATTTTGTTAAGGTAGAATGATTCAATTTACATTCTTTATGGGTTTTTCAGTTTCGGAAATGGGATCTTTTAAACAGAGCACGTCTGAGCCTGTTACAGATTTCCGCTGATACATGAAAAGTATTATTTGAATGTGGGGTATTTTATTCAATGTGAAGGCAAGCTGTTGGATATATCGCTAAAGTATTAAGCTCTTAATCATCACGTTTAGAATATGCTTTATTACACTTTACGACTAAGTCGTGTCATTTCCTAGAATAACTTAATCAGAACATTCATTAGCGGGGTTAATGAATCATCCACAACATTATGTTGTAAATCAATATTCCACGCTTCGGCGGTTACTTCTGGGCGCCTCGTGGCACTTCTAGACAGCGACAACAGATGTAACAAATTAACATCATTGTATCTATACCGACAGCTTTATTCTGGTGGAGAACAACTCTTGATAAGCGCAACACACACTGTCATGACACACAAATGCTATTACTCAGTGCTTCGAAACACCGAAAGCAAAGCAACAAAACATTCAATCGAACATTGTCAAACCCCGGTGTGACAACGTTGATATCACAAGAACAAGCATTTCATATAAAACAACTTCCAGCAGCGATACATAAAAAACACCCTCTAACGATTTTGACTTCCGTTTCTAACAGCGCCTGAAGCCTTCATTCCACGACGCAGCGGGTGGCTTCGGTGGTCGTTATCCACTCGAGCGATCGTTTCCCATTGTGCGTTGTGTGAAAGTTCGCAAACGAAGTGATATAAATGGCTGTACAATGTAGCACGTCTGCACTTTCACACCGTGGAGGTGTTTTCTATGCCGTTTCTTGAAATAGAACATAAGGTTTTGCTGACGCTTTAGCAAGAACGCAACAAACGAGCAAAAGCTTCGGCCATGTGGAACGATTTAACACGAAACTGAAGCGTATTTGGGGCATGAACATCGGGGGCCGATTGTTGAGCTGTTGGAACTCTGTTCGAGATAACTTTGCCAACACACTATGATTAGCTGTCAACGGTTGAAATTGTATCGTAATAATAGACCGCACAGGTGTCTAATTCCGGCACTGAGCTGTACGTGATGACTGTTTGTGTTCTATTTTCAACTGAGTGTACTGTAACGCCGGGGAAGGGTGACGAGAAAACTTGTTTCACATTTAGTCAGTGTCGTCAGGGAGAATTTTATTTGATAAAAAAATGAATGTTTATAGTAAAAATTGAACACGTGGCATGAATATTTCTAATATCCAGTAAAGATTTTGCGATTTATGATGATTCGTAGTATCCAAAGTGTATATCGACTAATCGTCGATATCTGCTAAATTTGAAAATTCTCTTGACATACAAAACAATGTTTGAAAAATTTCCAAGAAGGGAAAACAAATATAAAATATTGTGCTAAATAATCATTAAATCGTTGTAGGTTATTTTTTAGCAAATCCGTTTCCGTTTTTCAATACCTTTTTTATAACGTAGAAACGGGTCTCGTACTACTATCAATATTTGAAAATTACTTTTATTGAATTCTATGAAAACAGACAAAAGGCAAAACAAAAATAAAAATAACTGTCCACAAAATACTTTATACGTTCGGTCACTATCGTTAAGCGGGACAACATCAAACGGATCAGGATGAAAAAAGTTGCCATAAAGAAACGACTGCACACGGACAGGGAAATGATCAAGTATACACTTGTTTTGTTTTTTTTTTTCATTGCGTTCTGCAGTCATTTTACATTCCGCTTCGAATTCGGTTCACCGGTTTTCCTATCGCAATTCGTAAACCGCCTGACCATCGCTATGAAACTGTTCGTTCAATATTCGTTTCAATAAGTTAAAAAAGAAGGCATTTTACAAAGTGAGCACAGGCCCAACGGTGGAGGCGAGGCTGACAAGTTTGACGATGTGCTTTACGTATGACTGCCGAGTGGAAATAAGACCAACACGATGGAGAGGGGTGGGGAGGGGGGGATTGTGAAACATGAGATGTACAGTAGTTTGAATTCAATTCTGGCATTCTTGTTGGAAGATACCGTTGTATCTCAACCGAAGAGATACGGAAAAGGACAAAAATTTATAGAATCGATGAAGTACGGTGAGCCTGGCAGCTTCCAGCGTTTATTGAATACTCCCCAGAAGGGAATACGCCGTGAGCGATGGCTTATTTTTCCGTGTCGTTTACATGTGCTTTTCCACATAGACACACACACACGTGCTAAGTGAGTGTGCATATGGCAAAGCCCATAAAAAGACAAGCAGCAAGATAGCTTCGGGTAAAAAAGGTACAAGTGTGAAAAGTGAAAATTTTTGCTCTGTTTGTTTGCTCGAAATTGAGTTGAAAAAATAATATTTCCTGTACAGCTCTTACCTACATGATACAATCAATTCCATCTCAAACCGAGCCTTGCTCTCCTGATGCTGTAAAGCCGCATGACAAGGGTCAACAATGGAAACCACTTTCCGCAACCGAGCAGGTGAAGAATGTTGCCCCCTCTAACAAACCATGCGCAAGAAGTTGTTTGAAAATGGTTTCCCACAATTTTCCCGACCATCATGAAATAATAAAATCACATCGCAACACTGCTCGTCCGAACGGAAGTGCATCGCACACTGCACACCGGTGCACCGGGTGGACGGTTGTTTATTGCGCCGTATGCCAGCCATACCAGCGCGCAAATGGAAACTATTCACGCTCGCCCCGTACGGTGTGGGCTGAACGGTAGCATCCTAAAGATATGAAAGTCATCAAATAACCAACCCATCCCGACCTAACAACTGTTTTTCCGCAAGATACCGTGCTGCATCCGTGCGAGTGTTTAACAAACGATGGTGAGGTGGATGCCGAGCACGTTACTACATAAAAGCATACACATTTCAATGTGCAAAAGTTCCATGCATGCAACATTCCGACATTACTAAATTCACCATGGCTTGGTAGCGGGAGTTGAAATGCTATTCTCCACTCCACGGTGGGTAGCAGAACGGCCAAAAACAGTCTCTGCACCAATGAACTAGATGGCAAGCAGCATTTAGCTGCAAACCAGTGTAAGTAATGGGTTTACGTTTTAATAATCTCATAAGTAGAAACCATCACTGGTCCCATGCGTGCTGACAAATGCTTGCTATCGCTTTATCGTACCGGCGGACTTTAAATCATCGCCGACCGGTTGCTTATTAAACGTGCGCGACATTTGCATAATCTGCAGATGGAAATTTGATACGATGGGGGGGGGGCTTAGTGGTTAGAGCCCGGCCGCGACAGGTTTGGAGAATGAATGATAATCATTAGACGTGTACACAAACACATAATGAAATGGAGATTTGGTGGTGTTTGAATAGTCTTACTGAAAGGAATATTAATGGTGCTACGTTTTGTCAAAATAACTAAGACGTTTAGAGGTGATATCCATCCATGGATATTCGTCATCACGGGGCAAGGAATTTTGTTATCTAGATTTCTTTCAAAATTTAATTTATATTATAAGAATCCTCAAATGTTGCATAAGACAAACAATTGGACAAAGCCAAAGTTGCATAATTAACAACATGCCTGTGCTGTGCTGAAACTTCTCGTGCAAACTTCAATATGTATGCAAATGCTTCAAGGGTTAACGGTGGCATCCCCTGTGCACCGGAATGCCGGACTAATCCGTCTCATAAAATCTCTTCCATATTTGAAATGAACCTCACCCTACCGCACGGACCATACCTTTGCCACCTCACCCAACCACGTTGACAATTTTTCCACACCAATTTGCATTTCAAGGGATTTGCGCAACGGTGAGCCTTCTTCCAGCAGGCCTTTACACAAATGGCAGCCGGTGTGCCGCTTCCTGCTACACGCTCCCAAGGACGCGGATGTGCCGATAGTGCCTGGATGATTGTCATGCATGGGAAACGATTCTCGAGTGCCGAGGTTTGGAACAATAGCACGCCGTGCGGCACTGTGAATGAGCGAGCAGCGCACAAAAGGAAAAGCTAAACACAGTGTGCCTGCGAGAAGTGTTTTTCGCGACTTTTCTTCCCGTCAATTGTACCGAAAGAGTTTCCATCGGCGTTTGTTCGGTTAAAGCGCGGATCGGAAGGTGTTGGAAGTGGCTGGATGTTGTTTTACTTTTTTTTAGAGGCAACCATTAAGCGAAGTTTGTTTATTGTTAACCGGAGGGGGTTATTATGACGTAAAGTTTGCTGTACTCAAGAAGGAAGAGAATAAACAAGACAATAGATGAAGCAGACTGGTACGTTTCGATTGGATCTTTCAAAAAGAAAATGATAAAAATAAAGGAAATCCACATTGTTTCATTTGAACTAGAGATGTGAATTTTGTTCTGAACCTACTAGGCTCGTTGCATTTCTTGTGGTGATGGGAAAATTCATTACTTACATTTCCATTACATTACTTAATTTGTAATTTTATTTGAACCTAGGTTCAATAGTTCCTTTCAAGAAACTGCAGAAACCAAGCAGGTTCGAAACGACATTCCCATCACTAGTTCAAACCACCTGAGTTCAAAAATGCAAATCAAATCAAACACACAGGTATATTTTATGAGGTTTAAACCTGTAGGAATCTCTTTGAGTTGCAAAAACAAATATTTTTTGTATACCTTTGGTTCTCTTGATGAGGATACCCATGATGGAGTTGTGGGATTAATAAATCATAAGTTATGCTTTTAATTCCGAACTTCCCCCAGATTAAGAAATTGATTTGGCTGACAAAAGAAGAAGCCACGTAGACACGTAGACAGAAGATTTTCTCATGTCTGGAGAGAAAGCTTTTAGTATTATATGAGGAGCTGAACCGTGGCGTCATCGCATAATGTGTTTTGACACTTTAATGTGAACCAAACCATGCGCCACAGAACATCTCACCAGCCCCATCTTAACACACTCCCGATGAAGTAAAAGATAGAGGGTGACGGTGTCACTTTTCGAATTACTTTATTTAGACACCAGATAACCTAACACGCTAAACATCACAGGTTTTTTTGGCTGTCGTTACGTGGCTGCCTTCTAATCAGCCCTGTACAGCGCAAAGTAATGGCTGGCGTCGTACTGAAACAATCGAAAATCCAGCTCGTACCGTCGGTACAGCCGCTCGAACTGTTCCGCCGTCAGTTCCGCCAGTCGCTCGATGGTCGTGGGGCTACGCGCCACCGTGTCACCCGAAGACGCGCGATGATGATTAACATTCAGCCGGTGTCCCTCGAACCGGGCCGACGCATCAGCATCAGCATTGCCCCCGGCATTATCATAATTATCCGCGCCGCTGCTAATGTTGGCCAGCCGGAGAAGGTGCGCCACGTCCCGATCGTACGTTTCCAGCTTGATGATGACGGACGGCTCGAGAAAGCAGGGATCGCACAGGTTGTAGTAAGTGTTCCAGTGTGGATCCAGCACGTTCGTGCGCCGCAGCACAAACTCGGTGAAGTCACTGAAGCTCGGCACAGGGGAGACGACCGGCGGCGTACCGTTCTGTGCGAAGTGGGTCCCCGTCCAACAGCACAAGAAGAGCAGGAAACGAAACAGAAGGGAGGGGGGGGGGTGTTGTGTTCGCACATCGCACCCCGCGAAGAATAAAAAGACATCGTCAGTACATTTTTCAACGGTACAAAAAACTTTTTGGCCACGTTGTGACCCACAGCCTAAAGGAATTCGTTATGGAGAAATGGACACGGGTCAGCTATTTTCGGTAGCCCTCCCGCCAGACCCAGTTCGATCGTTAATTAGTCCCTCTCCCAACAACTTCACATTAGGGCCACACAAAGGTTCGTTCGCACCACACCCATTCGTACCTCGGGCGCGACGGGCGCATCCACGCCGTACACCTCGCGGAAGATGAACCGCCGCAGGTTGCGATAGTTGTCGCTCTGCGGTCGCACGATCAGATCTTCGTACGCGCTGACGAACCGATCGATTGGGTCACGCACCAGCACGAACCGTGTGACCGGCGGCGACTCCCCGTTCCGCTTCAGCCGCTCCACGTCGGCACGTGTCGGCACTGGGTAGTGCATGCGCGTCAGTCCCTTCATGTCGTGCGCCACGCTGTCGATCTTTTCCCGCGGCACACCCGCCCACCGGTTGAACTGATACATCCAGCTACTGGAGGCGACCTTGCTGATCGAGCACCACAGCAGCCGGTGCTGCGGTTGGTAGAAGTAGTTGAAGTACAGATAGTTCGGTCTGGACGTTCGCGCCGCTGCTGCTGTCAGGTTCCCGAGGGTGCGGATCGTTTCACACTGTTCCTGCAGATGGCTGGCACGTTCCTGCATAATCTGTTCGATCGATTTTTCGTAGGGCAGTGGCCACGGCAGAACTAACACGAGCAGTACACAAGTCACCAGCAATCCTGCCACACACCATTTTACCACGGTACCGACGGTGAGCTGGCGATCGGGAAGTGCAAAGCTACTGGCACGACGCCGTACAGCCGTTCCCCCCATCAAACTTCCTGATCGCACTGGGGAGCTTTTTTTGGAATCTCCGTTGGCGGAGGACAGAGAGACAGAGCGTGATGCTTCTTCGCTACGTCCCGGGACAACACTGAAGACCGGTTCGTCGCCCGCTTCCGACAGTCGCGCTATTTTGTTGGCCCGCAGCGACAAAACAGCTGTTCATACTATGGAGATCCCACCTTGCCATCCGAACACCCTCTCTCCCGCCTTTTTTCCGATGACCAAATGAATAAAAACGAAGCTCCTGCGACATGAGCGACGGCGTTTCAACAAAATATATAAACAAACGTTTCTAAGGCCACTATGGGGTACACATGCGGGGTACTCGCTCGCTTAGTGGTCGTGGCAAAAGGTGGCAAACGGTGTAGTACGCAGCGAGGCCCAGAAAAAAAAGCTCTCGTTAACGTTTATTCAAATCGCGCTAACGAACGCAAACGACCACAAAGACGGTGGACTGCAATCATAATAAAAAAAAAAAATCCTTGCCCATAGTGCGATACCGATGATGGGTGCATATGGTTTACTTCAGACTTCTATTTTAGATAGGTCGCATTGGAACCGCGTACTGAAAAAGCGAAGATAAAAACCCGATACCAATTGATGAGCAGCTAAAAAGCGTAGAAAACGGAATAAAAAGAGTGAACCAACAGCAATCATAATGCGTGCTTTGCGTGTGATTTTTTATTGTTAGATGAGCCGGAACACAAATTCGATGCTATTATTGTGATATTAGCGTTTTAATGGGAAAGAGAGTATTTTTTTCGTGACGAGGCATCAAACAATCGTCAAAGTTCATTATCGATGCGACAGCCCCGAGAAGCTACAGTGTAATCGTGTCAAATTTAATGGCATTACAAGGCAACTCCAATTAGCAATTCCCAGGGACAGCGCTCGGTGGTGTTATGCGCCAATCAAAAGATACTAATTTTCGATGGTCACACAATCGCTTGGGCACAACACAATCGGTTGAGAAAAACTACAAAATGATTTTAAATACATAAAAAAGAAAACGTAATAAGCGGCTATATCTCGTTTAGATTTTAAAAACAGAAAGCTATCATTCGATTAAATTAATTCGATACTGTAATGGGTTGCTCTATCCATATATAGTGGATTGGGACGACACGGAAGTCGAATGACAATTGCGTAGGTCTCTTGCGTGGTTCGAACATTTCTTCGTGATTCCAACATTCCTGGTTAACTAAAACTACTAATCTCATTAGTCGCTTTAGCATTATTATTTTTTATTCATTAAAGTTCAGTCTTATTGTTGTAAAATAATATGTAAATGAAATAACCTTGAAATTACAGACTTAACATATAAATAAATTACGGCTTTTGCACATGCATGATGAAATCATTTCTAGCACACAGTTGACTTTTATTTACATATCTGCCTGGCTGAGCGAAATTCGTGGGCCTTATCTTGGTGACATAAGCACTACTGCCAAATATCAAAAGTGTTTGAAAAAAAAGTGAAAACAGCAAACAAATCACGAGCGGATCTCGTGCACAAGAAATAGAAGTGCTATAACTTACAAGCGATACGGAACATTTTATTGTTCGAACTGCATAGGTTTGTATTGTTTGTCTGCATAGGTTGGTTAGTTTTGAGTTAGTCAATTAATATTTGAATTGATTTTTTAACAAAACAGAGTAGTACCATTTAATAACAATATTCATCGTATAAAGTGATAGATGGATTACAAAGGTTTCGTTTCAGATTAATATAAAAAACAACATATGATTTATACCTATTTAGAATTCACCTTTTTCACATAAATTATGACTTTTATGGGCTTGTCGTTTTAGTTATGGACTCTGTTTAATGGCTCTTGTCTTACTGCGAATGTCCGAAAGTCCTCTCTTACACTACCCACACACTAGACCACTAAGTGGTGACTTCACATTTCAAGCAACAAAATTGCTGGAAAATTATTGCCCACAACAATTCAACGCAGTACATTAAAAGACCAACAAGCCTCAACCGAGTGGTAATGTGATTTTCGATCGAAGCTCTTTAGCAGCATCTTCTTTGGGGCTCGGCAAATTGCTTTGGTAAAATGTTGTGCACATCAGACGGAGAGAGAAGAAGAGGAGGTAGATCTACCGTGAAGCATCACCACCAGCATCACTTGCCGGGGAAAGATGAAACCCATGTCACTGCGTGTGCCCGCTTCTGCGGAGTTGTCGTCCGTTCCATCGGGCCTAGCGAAAGACTTGTACACTAAGTGGAAGGCTGTTTTCCCACGGTCTGGCTTACTTGCAACCGTACTAGAAGGAACAAGTTTCCTAGCTAGCTGCCAAGAAATGTCGTCGAAAGCTTCGTGTGCACACACAAACACATCCCAAAGGAAGTGTGGTACCGCAAGACTTCGTTATTGTTTGCACCGTTTGCAGGGCCGTCGATGCGAAGTGCTGTGTGTTGTGGTTCTTCTGGGGAACGTCTTCAAGCACTTGTAACTTCCTGTGTGTATTGTTTGCTGCCGAGACGGGTAGATCCCATAACGAGGCAGGACTCGCCTTCAATACAAAACTTCTAACGTGGTTGATGCAGCTGCTACCCGGCGATGTGACGTACGCTGGAATGCCATTTTCTACGCCCGGCACAACACTAAGAGAGAACGTAAATTCGATCCGAAAGGATTCCATTGTTTGTACTACCGTTGTTGCATGCAGCTGCGGTTGCATCGGGACTACTTAGCGAACAGCGAGTCCCCAGTGCATTAAGGTTCGTACGGCGCCTTACTGCCAGTGAGCAATAAATCTTTCACATGAGATTTTCCGGCCAATTTTCAAGCGGTAGCAAGCTGGGTGTTGGTGAAGAGCACGACTTTTCCTCGTCCAGCAACACAGCAAAAGGTAGTTTTGTACGGGTAGAAGCATAACACCAACAACTCGAACACTTGAGGGAATACCATTCCCGTGAACGCTTAGTGCACGCCTTTTCCAAGCTGAAAGAGGCACAGCAACTTAATGCAACTTAACGCACACTTTGCTCACTTTAAACAACAGCCCACATTTGAAGGAATGGCATTAGTAGGGTCGGTATTGAAAGTAAACGAATCTAGAGATGTTGGAACAGCTTCCCCTGGATCGCATTGCAAGCAGTAAGATGATAAGCAATGGAAAAGCTGCATCGCTCTAGCGCTCTCGGGATGCACTGGAACTTTCACGTACACATAATTGATTTTAAAGCAATCCATTATGCATTCGAGTACAAAGGGGCAGGGAACTGTTCGATCCTTCACAGCAAAGCTTTGGAAGTTTGCAGCAGAGTTACAATCGCTGTGGGCACTTGTAATACAACACCTGCTGTGTAGCTCATGTTTCATCCTCCCGCTCCACAGGAGTTACAGGATTTCCAGAGGTTTTATTATGAAACTCATCCCGAAACACCAAACCCTTGCACTGAGCCACAGCAGTCGAGCGATAATGGCAGATCCTCCCCGTAGCACCAGATGCTCGCTTTAATACAACCAGCAGCAAAAGGCCCGTCTGCAATCGTTGTAATAATGCGTTGCGCCAGCGAAAGTCCAGTCCACCAAAACCCACACCGAACGTACCATTTCGTCGTTCCGAGCCGACTAATGCGAGAAACATTAGCAGCAACAAAACCTCTCCCCCATTTATTTACAAAAGCACCACAGCGAGGCTCTTATCTTCGTTAACTCAGGCACAACTTTTAAAGCATTCGCCCAAGCCCGCAACATGCGCGGGATGGAACGGCCGAGGGGCCGAAAGGGATATGTCAAACGGATGATCTCTAGCGTGAAAAGCCGTCGCAATCCGGCTGTGTATGTGTGTGTGTGTGTGTGTTTGCTAAACCTGGTTTGTGTAAAGGGGAAAAGGGTAGAAGCTGTGGGAAATGAAAATTCAATTTTCACAAAAGCAGCACTGCGTCGCACGATGCATCACGAAGAAGCGGAAGGGCGGAGGTGTTTGTTGTTTGACATTCAAGTGCCCCAAGTTTGTGTGACTTTGCATGTTAGGTTTTACAGAAGACTTTGGAGCTTCCACGGACAGTGGAAGTGACGGAGAGTGACAACCGGCAGTATCTTTCTACGTGGGATGCAGCACTGATGCAGCAGGAAATGATGGACTTTGTTGGCACGAACTTTGTCGTTTAGATCTTGCAGAAGGTACGGCAATGATTATTTTAGAGCTAGGAAAGGTTGTAACTTCTATTATGTCCCAGCAGATGGCGTTTGCGAGCTTATAAGGTAAATGAGTTAAAATTGTCAAAAACAGCTTGGCAGCGGTAACACCAAATGTCATTTGCAATCGAATCAAGCTGAAACGCTTAATCTAAGCTGATTGATGTGTGGGGTTGCTTCTGTCAGAGAGGTTATAACATGTCATTTTTCGTTTTCTTCCTTATCGCCAAAGGAACTGAAACGAAAGTTTAGCTCCCACCACATCGCTCTCGACACAAAAGCGAGCGCAAATGTGTCCGGAAAAGGGTAAAACGCTCAATTATCTCAATTACCGATTGAAGAGCTGGTAGGGCACGACCGCCCTTGCACTGCCTGTTGCTAAATTCTTACTAATGGTAGTCGGGGACCGAAAAGATGAACCGTTTCTTCCGCAATCTGCCATTTATGTAAGAACAATCTTTTTTCTCTCTCTTTTTCCACTTCCTGGTCGATCGTCTAGCTTACTGCGATTGCACCAGTCGTCGTCCTTCGAGCCGGTGAGTGATGTGTAACTTCACAATCAGTGGTGCAATTCATCATGCCCAGACCGTCCTGGAGCACACGACACAAAGACGACGACATCGACGAGGGCAATTTCGATTACGATTGCACATAAATCACGCTCCATGACATGCATCAGAAAATGGAATCAGAAGGAAAATGAGGGAAAAAACTAGAGCTGGAAAACTGAATTCTATTACAGGAGCAAAGCGAAAAGTATGTATTTGTTTATTGTAACACTAAAAAGATACAAATTATTTTTAGTGTAACCTATTCTTTAAATGTTAAACTAAGTTCTCTGGCTCACATAAATAGAATAAAGTAAGTAAAATTATTCCCAACTATATCGTTTACTAATCCCCTCAGTAAGGCAATCGGGTTTTCTGTGATTATTTCTCATGCGTACACTGCTTTCGTGTGAGTTTTACGAAGAAGAAAAGCGCCCACCTAGTGCTTAGAATTTTCTCTACCCTGCACGCTACCATTGTAATTTTAATCCATCATTCCAACAAGCGTGTAGAGTGGCGTAAAAGGACGACCGTTGGTTGGTCATTCGAACAAGCAACACGTTCCATTTACCATTCGCCGGTACTTTGCTGGGTGAAGGTTTCAAATCCAGGAAAATGGACCACCCCCCACACACACACATACACGAACGCACAACGATTCACGCTGCTGGTGGTGTTGAGGTTGCCGTACAGGTAACGGGGGCGAAGGGATCAGGAAATTGATTTTCCCCATTTTCCCGAACAAAAGGCTAAATTTTGTATCCTTCAAATCCAGTTTGGGAATTGGATTGGGAAACATGGAAACAGCGGTTAGAGAAAATGGAACGAAAAGGCATCGGAAAAACCATTTGCACCTTTCTCAACTTGAAGTTATTTGCTGTACAGTAAGGTTTTTGCTTTTTCTTTGCAAAAAATCCAACTTAGCTCAGGCGTGTTAGTTAACTCTAGCGTTCAAACAACGACAAGAAAACGCAAACGTAAAAAGGCTTTCTCACTTGTAGCAAAACTTCTCACCTCTTCGACACGGCGCACGTCGTAAATCAAACGCGTTTGTAAGCATTTTCCAATGCGGACGAATATTTCATTCACAAACTCCACTGCTCCTTTGGTGGCACGAAACGAGAGGCTAAAAGGCCAAAAGGGACAACCTGGCAATCCTCTGCTGGGCGATAAATTTCCCTGCAGTTGGTTTTTCATTAATTGAACGATTTATCGCCGTTCCTCTCCCGGGGGCTAGGAGGGTTGGCAGGCGAAAAAGTTACCTTCTTTGCGAGATTTCCATGTCAAAGCCCGGTTGGTTTGAGTTGAGTTGAGGTTGTTTGGAAGCGCAATCGACAGCTAATTGAAATTTAGTAGATCAATAGCACAAAGGATACGTGTGCGCTGTGACCATGGGAATCCGGAAGAAATGGTTTAATTGAAGAACCACCCTACACAAAGGATCAACAGCGTTTCGCTCCACTTACTACGCAAGATTTTCTTGAGGAGCGCCATTTTAACAGATGAAAGCATTTGAAAAGAAAATTAAATAGGCATACTCTGTAGGAATAAGGTGGATCATAAAGTTCTTGCACTTAAAACACGATAAAAATGTCATTCATTCAACTTATTCAAAAAGATGTTAAATTCTTGGTAAAGCGTGTAGTAAATCGAGTTGCAAAAAAAATATATCTGTACTACCAGTTGTAATACCTCTCTGCGCCAACTGCTGTAACTTATTTGTACACCCACAACACAGCACCATAAACCTATCGGCAAAGTGAGCATCAAGAAATCGCAAAACTGATCCCCCAATTCCGTCGAGGGGAAACCCCTATTACTCCTTGCTGCAAAGCTGTTGTGAAATGGAAAATGTGGGACACGGAAGCAAACGGACACTCTTATCGGTTCGGCCGGAAAATCATACACCCTGCCTAGCCATTCTCTCCGGTCACCAGTATAAAAAACTTTTCACCTTCGTGCGCTAGAAAGTTCCACTTTGTTATACGCAAATAATACGCTTATCGTGGGTAAATTATCTTGCTGTCGCCGCCGCCGCTGCCGCTGCGCTATTATGGTGTGCTGTGGAAGGCAAAGGGCATCCTCGCGAACGACAAAATCCTGACGGTTTTGGCGTTATGCTAATGTTATGATGATAAATCCCGCTTTACTGTGCTGGAGAAAGCGTATATTTTTAGGTTTCATTACAAAGTTTCCCGGTTTTGCACATACTACTCTTACTCTACTTTTCACGCTCTTTTATGCTTGAAACCGATTGCTTTCAGAAATATTAAAGCACGTTTATAACCGTAAGTTTTTAGAGCATTTAGTTTTAATATACTTTATGTGTTGCTACTATAATCCTATGTTCATCGATTCGTTTAATTAGAAACTCTTAGAAACTCGACCTTTTTGTGTCTTCATTATTAGTCTTATAGTGCTAAAGTCTTCCAGCAGATGTCACTAGCGGTAGATTACACGATTTGAAAGTTGTCAAACACTTTAAGAATGCTTTAAAAAAATAACTTTCGAGGTTCTTAAAGAAATAGGAAACTCTCCAAAAGCAACTGATCTTCCAAATAAATCTAACACAGCAAAAGCTTATAAATCAATCAACGAAACGCTTCATCAATTTCGATTAGGTCAGACTTAAGATGGACGCTTCTATCGACACGTCAGTTGAAAACTTTAAGCTATATAAAAACGTCACAGCACCAGAAGAAAGAGCAGCTTATTGGACGTCGATGCGGGAATCGACACTGACAATTATCGGTTGCTCCAAAATTAGCCCATTTTCTTCCACGAAATGCCAATTAGAACAGTTCGAAAACCAGGGGGCGATCGGAAACCTTTAAAAGACCGTAGCCCACCAGCGCTTCAAATTAAAAGATATAAACGTCCGCTCCACTTATCACCGCCGATAGGAAATAAGACGGTGGGTTTTGCTTGAGTGATTGTTGGCTACTCCGAGAACGGAAAGCGGGAAAATGAGGAAAAATAGCTGGGAGCAGTTTCGCTGCACAGGGGCCGTGGCCCATTCGGTGAGGCCGGTGGCGAAACGTCAAGATAATGGGTCCAGCCGGAGAAATATGACAGACAAATTTAATTAAAAACTCTGTGGTTTACCATCAAAAGGAAGTATCGTAACGTTTGCTTTCCATCGAAATTTTTCTCCTCCATCCGATGTCCGATGAAGATAAGAGGGAATGGGCACAACTTCAACCGAGCATTGATGCATTGAATTTTCCTTTTTTTCCCCCTTGAAGCCAGCAGCGATAAAGTTGTAGCTTTGGTAAAGTCTTAATGTTTATGTTACGAATGACTTCTCGCTCCGTTTTGCAAGGAAGTATAAAGCGCTGTTGATAAGCTGATTGGACAGAAAAGGCACAAAAGTTTGTTGACTGTTGTCTAAGTGAATTAGAAAACTGTTGCGAAGACATTCATTAACCCCGTTTGCTACATACACATTTAAAGTGCAATAAGTGAAAAAATTCGGTTAAATGTATCAAAATTCCTATAATGCTCCCAGATGAACGTAAATCACATCCCAAAAAAGGCTAACGTGCAGTGATTACGATTTGCAAGCCAATTATCGATGCTCCCTCATCATGTCCTTTCTTCGAGCGCTCGTTTGCATCGCGCCAAGATGAAGTGTACGCTCAACACGCTCAATCAATTACCACTCGAGTCTATCGATTTGGTCCATCGAGCTTTGCCTGGATGTGTCCCTTTCGGTCGGGAAGACTGGCTGTGACTAATCCTCGAGCTGCGAAAGGACAAGCATAATATGCGTGAACCACCACCGTGGGTAAACTGCGATTGTGATGAGGCACTAAGCGGGTGAAACCCGTACCAAAAACCTTGTCGACACGTGTAGCACCCATTCTGTTCGGATCAAATGTACTTGTCGTTGGGCTGGGCCGTTTTGAGAAGGGAGAATAAAGACTGAATGAAAGGACAGTAGGCAAAGGGACATAAAAAAGGCGTTAGAAGTTCTTGTACCAGCATTTTCGTTACTTTACAGTGGGTAACAAATTTTGTTCTTATCTTGTTTATAAGATTACCAATTAATATTTGGTCCGACTCAAAGTATAATATTTTTTTTTTAGTTAATAAAATAAACTTCAAGTTATATTCGCAGATGAACCGCTATTTGTTTAATTTAATTCAAATCCGATGCGTACCACCGAACGAGAAGATACGCACTGTATCTTCCCAGACGGATCAAACACACAAAATTCGACCGTCTTCTCCAACCCAAAAACATCCATAGAATCTAATCCCATTGTATTCCATTGCGAAAATCAGGACTGAAAAGAGTTATACTACCACTGTTTGCACAGACGAATGTGTGTCCGCATGTGGACCACCGCACGTTTACTTCTCCCGTGTGCCTAATTGAACGCATTTCCTGAGCAAGCGGTGAGACGAGTGTTTTGCATCAGATAATGTGCAACGCCACCCATAGGGACACACTTTGGCAATGGTTGGGCTGCAAAACCCCGTTTCTAGAAGGGAAGCTTGAAGGGACAACTAGGAAAAGCCGGCTTAACGATAAGTGAAACGATTGTGTTTCTGCTTGTTGCACAAATGGTTGCCAACTGATAATTTCTGATCCTATTAGTTTCCATCGTTTCTTGCAGGGACAAAACTAACGGGTTACAGTAAAAGGTTTGTTATGTGTGGTTTTGGAAGTTTAAAGGTATGTTTATTTGATATTTAATATTCTTTTGTAAGATAAAATTGATATATAAAACATATATGAAGTACATTAATTTTCTATGCGTATTTTTTACTTTCCTTTTTTTCATGTTAAGTATTGTTTTCAAAAAGTTTCAAAATGATTGAATTCTACAAAGCACCGTGTTGACATTCGTCGACTTAATTATTGAATCTTAATTAATTTAATAATTTATTGTTACCCATTTGATCCTCTTCCGCTGCCAAACAAAGTAATGAAATTGAAAATTTAATTCAAATGAACCGCTCCGTACAGCGGGGTTTCGACCTTCACATCACAAAACGCAACCGCGCACGTCGCCATCAAAAGTGGCGCAAAGCAAACGTGCTGCCGCACACTGAAACACACAAATTATCTGGAAAATCGATTAGAAAATCCACGCAACACATTAAAGCCCCTCCACTCTCGCCGGAAAAGGGGCAGAAATGAAAATGGAATGAAAACAAAACCCTTCCATAGGTCAATCAGCACTATATTGTTGTTACCGACCGGTTTCGCAGCAGTGGAAAAAAGGGCAAAAAAATGACGATTATTACCACCACCGGAACCTTTTTACTCAACATTACATGGTGGTAATTCGGAGCACACACACACAACCCGCGACTGTGCCGTTGCAGCGTTGGAAAGCAATCAGCTTAATAGAAATTTACATCGCACCGCTACCGACTGGGAAATGGCGCTCTTTCCGGCCGTTACATCGCGGAAAACTCATCTCCTCTTCAAACACAATGTCAACAGACATTATACACAGCCGGGCCTGAATGGGCCCCCTTCCCCAACCATGGCTCGTGTCGTTTAGCTTACACTCATTTCCCTTTTTCTGCGGCCACTACTGGGTTTCGGGCTTTGTTTTCCTACCTAAGTATCCGATCCGGTACTTTCAACGCTCCACCTCCTCGTTATTTGATTTTGATAACATGCTATTTCCCAACCCGAAAATCCGTTTTTCGTATCACAAACAATGCTCATTCTATGCGGAAAGAGAACGCGGTCGACAGGCTGTGTACTACTTCAGGTTTAGTGTTAGACTCAAGGTTAGAGTCATTCTCGTTTTAGCAAGAACGTCTCAGAGACATTCGCCACACAAAGACGTCAGAAAAGATGGATAAAACATTTTTGAAACACTTTCTGTTTTTTTTTTTTTTTCGAGCAAACCAGTATCGTACTAAACCCCCCTTCCCGCCCTCCCACCCACTCACAAATACCAGAAAAGCGACCCGAACGAGGGAGGATTACCGTGGGCGCCGTTTTCGATCCGAGCCGGGACATATATTTGTGACATTTTTGGGGATTTTATGCAATCATCCTGCCATCATGCAATGCTAATATTTGACAATGTGCAAAAATGTGACATTCGGATTCGATGCGCTACGGAGCGGTGCGTCCTTCCGCTTTTCTCTTTGTTTGTGTGCTGGCTTATTTCCTTTTCGTAGGAAGCCTCACGAACTTTCCACAAGGCGCCTCTCAGCACTGACAGCAGGGTCCGCAAAGCATACACCGCCGTTTGTCGCTGGAGATAAGCATTTAAAGGTAGCAAAGTGTCGTGAAGCGTGACGGTTGCAGAATCTATTTTTATTTCGTGCTTCCTCTGTACGTCCCTAGTATGGGCCTGGGCGATGGTCATTGTGCGAAAATTTCCCGCTAGAGGGCGCACGTTTTGTTCCATCCGGCCTGACAGGTTAGTGTGTGGCGCTTGGAGAGGGCACTGAAGGGTCTATCGTGACAAGGAGTGTCCTCTTCACTCACTTTGGATGCTTGGCCAGTTTTCGGGGTATCTGGGCATTTCCATTGAAACGGAATAAGTACACTGTCATCGCATGTCGGCAGGTTTGCAGCGTCATTCGGTTTGACGTGCAGGTATAATAGCTACCGGGCAGCGATGTATTCAACCGTAACAGGGATGATGTTTCAGATGGCGACAGGTAGAAGAGGTTTGTTTTAGGAGTTGGGAAGGAAGATTTGAGGAAGATGAGCAGCTAGGTTGTGAACTTATGTGGTAGCTGCTAGCAAATTTAATGCATGCATATAATGTGTTTCATGAAATACGGTTCATTTAAACTTTTCACAGATTTTTTTTTGTTGTAAAATATAAAATGAAAATGAACCGAGAAATATAATTACACAGAACATGATTGACATTTTAATGTGCGCCAGAAAAGTGGAGTAATCAACTGCAGACGAGAGCGGATAGCTTGTCACAGCTTGTTTGTAAATAAAATTTCACAAAGAATTTCCCAGCTCTGTTAAAAAAATACTGCATTTTATGACACAAGCAACAAAGGAAGTGATTCAAACAGAAACGGTCTCCTTTCCCAACACACAGCAAACAATTCAACAGTTGCAAGAAAAATAAGTGAATAAAACCAACATCGATCGGTAACTTTCCTCTTCAGTTGCTCGAGACAAATGTTTTTATTTCGTTCTCCTGAACATTACACCCTCCCGGCAGGCAACCGTGGTAGCGAGAAATTAAAATGTCGTAATAAAATTTTTATACTACCATTTCACCCTGCTCAATGCCTAGGGCCCGGAAAAGTAGCCACTGGTTGAGATTTCACGACCGTGCCAGGGACAAGAATTTGTAGTAGCGGAAAAAATGAAAAATACCACCCGACAATCCTTTCAGATCATCCGGAAAATACGGGAAACTTGCGATCTGCTTTTTTGTTACGCTTTTACCCGTTTAATTTTTAACCCAACATTTTGATGAAAGCCTGGAAACCACTAATAGATTTTTTTTAAAAAAAGGATACGAGTAACACAAAAAATAGGGAAATGGTTGCAGCAATTTCAAACAAGAGCTCGCATACCAATTTTAGATTTTTTCACTGCTTTTCACACAGCGTGTTTGTTATAAATGAAATGTGGAACGTTAAAAAAAAACATCCAAAACACTATTTGTTCTCGTTTAAAGTGCTTCGTTTCGAACGAACATGAACACGGTTTTTCTACACAAAAAAAAAACACACAAAATATTTGGTCTGGTTCCAATGTTTTACGCTCAAGAGTGCGAGAGAAGCTGCAAAACTGCAGCGGATATGGAACAACATGTTAATGAACTTTTAACAACCGACAAAGGATATTTTACTCTACCGCCGTGGGGTAAAAGCTACAAATAATAGTCGAAAAATAGTAGCTACCCCCTAAAAACCGGTAACGGCAAGAACATGGCCGGGAAAACTGTGTTTAAACCTGCATCAAGCAGTGGAGAGTGGAGAGAGAGTGAAGTGGAGACCGAGAAGAACCTATCGCTCGTCAAATTATGCAACAATGAAAACCGAAAGCATGTGCGCATTCGTCCCCACCCACGAAAAGCGTTGAGATAAAAGAGAGGTGAAACCTGTCAGCAACCTGATACAATACACTGTGTATCTCGTACCGGCAGGGATTAACTCTCGCTTTTCAGCTGAATGTTACTCATCCCATTGAAATGAACACACGCCTAGTAGTAACCGCCGGTGTATGCATGGCATTACAGGAAGAAAGCCCCAAACAGCCGGAAATCTGAATCGGAAACGCTTCCCACCCAGCCCCAAAAACACAACTCTACGGAAGGTTCATTAAGCACCCACCCAGCAGGATGGAGAGAAGGGATGGACTTTTCTACCGTCATCTACAGCCTTTCTTTTTATTATACTAATAGGTTTCCAGACTTGTGCGAATGTCTTCCAGCGAGCGAGACAGTTTATTCACCCGGGGAGGTTATGACCGCAGCACTGACTGTCCCACCGTCGAAATGGATGAAAGAGAGGAAGGACTCTCGTACACACCCCCCCCCCCCTCAACACAAAACATCAAAGTCAGGGGCGGTTTTTCTTCAACCACAAAATCCGAACCTTTCCCGGCACCAGACAACGGCCCGCGAGGGCCGAGGAAGGGAAGGGATAAAACTTTTCACCCAAAGATTCCAATGGCAAACACGGAGGTGGGTCCCTTTTGCCCAGAAGCTCCTAGAAGGAAGGGTAGGGAGGGGATGTGTTATGGAGAAGAGACCACATTTCGCTCAAATAGACAGAGGAGGGTTTGAAGTGGGGAAGGTTTTATTAGCATTTAATTTCTTTTCTGTATTTTTAAAGGGCTTGTTGTTTTATCCAATGAAAATTCTTCCAACGATTGTCGCTCGAAATTTGCTGCATTCCGTGGGCTGAGATAAACAATGCAAACTCAGAAAAGGCAATGTTGTCGATTTTGAAAATTCTATATTTTATCAAACATTGTCTTCATTCTACAAAAAAAAAACGCATCGTACAAACTGTTAAGCGATATTTAAAAGAGGATGCCAGCCAGACAGACCTTTAAACGGTCGCTCACGTGCCTCCCTCCACCGTCCGTCAACACACCGGAGGTTGCTAATGGTCTGTGAAAAATGAGTTCATCCCACGCCATGAAACTTCCCTTCCTTGACTGTATCCTTTTACGCTCAGCCAACTTCCGGCACAGTTTTTTTACTTTCTTTAAAAAAACACACAGAGATAGTGACGAGACGCCGGGGCGAAACGGATGGATGCGCTTTACACACTTTACACAGAATCGGATCGATGAATAAAATGTTAAGAGAATGAGGGGCACATCCGGTTAATCCCTTCAGAAGTCTGGGGACGAGCGGAAAGTTCCCCCAAAAAAAAACCGGAACGTGTGCTAAACCACTGAGGTGCAACTAAACCAAACCAGCTGTTATCAAAAGGGGTAGTTTTCACACACTCTCATTCCTTTGGGGATAAAGTTTGTGCTCATGAATTTAGTTATCAAAATTATCCTTATCAGTAGGAGTAACGAAAAGGTAAAAAGGATCGTAAAATGATAAATTGAAGTTGTTTAAAGGAAAATAGATATAAAGTTCATAGGAAATGAAAGATATTAACATTTTCATTAGTGTTTTTATTGGAAAAGCCTTATTTATTAGGAGTTTTATATTCGCTCTTTTCTTCCACATAAGACGCTCTTATATACACTACTCTTTAAAGGCACATATATTAACTAAATAAAGAAAAAAATCTTTCAAAGGCACCTTATGTTTTATTGAAAGATGGTACAAAGAATGCTGTGTATGCATTATCGAACGCGATTTTTTTTACGTCTGTATTCTAATGAATGCAAATTCCAACACATTACATATTCCCTACATACACCCGGGAAAAGTAAGGATAAAACATTGGATCAAAAGATAAAAACGGATAATTTTAAAAAAGGAGAAAGTAAGATGAAAAATTGCTGCAACAAGAGAAAAATAACAGGATAAAATTGGAAATTTAAAGAACTGCAAAGATTCTACGTGGCTAAAGCACAGTAAAGGCAAAGCATTGCTATCCTGCATGTGACGTGGTCAGCGCAATTTT
>KB670836.1:699671-734480 GCA_000349105.1 Anopheles epiroticus
AAAATCCTTACCACACAGCAATGAAGCAAACCACGTACAAACTCCCCACCGGTTGCGGGATTGCTCGACGCAATCTCATCCACTGCAAGGACGATTAATGGGAGTGCATCGATTTTTATCGTGTATCGTTTGTGTATCGCTTTCTTTGTGCGTCTGATGCAAGTTTTCTCGTTTTTTTATTCACCTCCCACCGAGAACAGACAGACAGAGTTTGTTCGCACATGTATTGTGCACATGGAAAAGTTCGAACCATGTTTAAGTAATGAAGAGGCGACAAACAATGTATGACGAATGCGATCGATATTCGAGACAGCTTGGCTTGAAAGTGGAAAGCACAAAGCGGGTAGTAGATTGAAATCATTCATACATGCATCGAGGGAAAATGGATTGTTGATGGAAAGAGGGGAAGAAAACACATTCACACAAAGGATTTTACAAAGCTATCTAAATTGATTTTGTAGAACAATAAAAGATAAATAAAGCTTGAAATAAATTGAATTAATTTCATGCGTTTTTCTGATTAAAAAATATTCTAATTTCAATTAAATTTCTTCAAACTTGCGACAAACAAGTCTATCTGCAAACCGGATCCGTCCAAAAGATAAGACTTTCTCTTAACTTTAAAATTAGCACAACATTTCTTATCAGAAACTGTATTTCCATCTGTGCTTAACCCGTTAACTCCTGCACACCGACGGTCTATTCAACTATCAAATTGTCAATTTACCGATTTACAAATCGGTTCAGCAGTCGTAACGAAACTGAATAAAAAAATCTTAAGCTTCAAATGTAAATGAATATGTCGCACGCCAGCTTATTGCTTTTTTTGTTGCTTCGTTTTTTTACGACTATAACCACTCCAACCGTGCATACGAACGCTAGCAGACTCTAATTCAATTTAATTCACTCCGGTCACGCACCTTTGACGAGACTTAGCAGTGGCAACGTGGAGTAAAAAATGAGACAGAAAAATCATTTGTAAATTTTAAATCCATTGACGTCCCCCAATGGGCCAATAACGACTCGTCAGCGAAGCATAGCGAAATCGTCGATTTAATGAAACGCACTACTTGCCGGTGTATCTGTGGGTCGTGAAGTGAATGAACCACGCTTTTTCATGCCATTTCAACAATCGAATAAAGCTTTCTAGAAAATGCAAAAACTCGGGGAAAAGTGTTGACGTTATTTACGAGCCGATAGGTGACTTTAGACGTATTTCGGTTCGCTACCTCACTGATTGATGGTTGGAATTAATTTCTAACAATTTCCTTTTCATTTTTTTTTGTGTAAACTTCTACAAAGACACTGTGTTGAAGCAAAATAATCGTCATTCTATACCCCTCCTTAATTTTAACTAACTAGTTTATGTTTTGCTTTCTACCACGTGACAACGTGCCCGTTGCGCTGGGCTTGTAGCATAGTTAGGAGCGAAATCTGTTGCAAACCGTTCAACTGATAATCACGCTGGGGCAACAGCATCGATGCAACTGCACCAGGAGACAGCTATGCATGTTGAAAAGGTAATGCTGATAATGGCTCTAAAGTGAATGTTGCCAAAGGCGATCTTAACTGATCTTACATCACAACTACTCAAGGAATGGTTGGTAGTAGGGTTAAACGATGTGCACCGTTATCGGTAGAACAACAAGCAGTTAAGGCACTTGCGGCTAGCATCTACACATTGAAATAAACCCTTATATGTTAACAATATTAAAAATTAATAAAACAAATATTGCATGAATTGAATATGAGTCGTAAATTTGCGAAACGAATTTCATCACGTGCAGGAGCGAAAATGCGCAAACGTAGCCGGAAATTAGTGGTTCTACTTTAGCCGACCAGCAGTGTCGTAAAATGGTACAGTGCCTATTGGGTTTGGACCCGTCCTGTACGTGACAATTTCAAACACAATTTCCTTTCACTTATAAATGGTCGTTTTGTTAGTACACTTCACAACCACAAGCAAGAGCAGAACGAATGGCTCGTCACTTGCTCGCGGGGAAAAGAAAACTCACCCAGACAACAAAGACCTTTGTGCTCAACTGTCACCAGACGACGGTGCACGTGGCGTTGATGGTGTAAATGATGATTTTATATATTTTAGAATGATTTATATCTTCATATACCTGTTAAGTGTACAGTACACTAAAATAATCTATAAATAGTTTCACTAAGCGTGCCCTGCTGTAAACTTCAATTAAAGACGATCCAAATCAGATTCCTCCACAGCAATTCCACTTTACGATGCGTTATAAATTCAATCGCCGTAGGTTGTGTTTCCCCACATGACATGGGAAGGGGAAAGACTGAACAAATAGTAGAATAAGGCAAACAGTAGCACATTCCAGCACGAGCGCCACCGGTACATCAAACATTGAAGCAGCCTACTTGACACGAGCCACCAACACGGGAAGAACACAACCGGCGTAACTATCGGCTGAACTTTGCCACTAACATTTATCAATCATTCGTATTCGCTACGAAGGTATTGATAAGGTAGCTGAGTGAAAGTAGCAAAAACCTAGATCATACGAAAATACGGAATACCATGCGGAAACGATTTCTAGATAGTGTTCTTCAAATTTTGATTTCTGATCTAATTCTTTGATGTCATTATCCTTGTGTGATAATAACAGTGAAAAATATTCCAGCAAGGCTTTTGTAGCGTTCTCAAATTTTTGCACCGTAAACTGCCAAGTGCATCGATGATGACAAAAAAAAAGTAAAAAACGGAAGGACTTTTTTTCTGTAGCCCACGAACTCGCCCAACTGTCCCCTTAAGCGCAAAGACTATCTGCCCCGCAGTGCTGTCTCTTCTATTGACAGCTTGTTAAAAGTTAGTTCAGTTAGTTGGGATGAACTTTTGCGGTGTGTAGGCAACAAAAAATATGACGAGAAAAGGGACTTTCACACGCACCGACACACAACCGGTTCGTATGAAGGTGCATGTTTTTTGTAGTTCTCGTCTCTTTTGCTGTTTGCCGTTGAGCGTAAAAAAAACGCTCGAATTCAATCCCAGCCCGAATGGAAGCTTTTTTTTTTGTTCTTTAAAAGGAACACTTTTTCATCGTTAGCTTGTCGAAAACATTCAACAGGAGTGTCGCTACCGGACTCGGTTCATCATAAAAAAGGGATGGTAATGGCCGCCACACGGTGGATGAAGTTACATAGTTTTTTTATTTGCGAAAATCATTCATCTTTTCTTCACTGATGTATTGAATTTCATTTCATTTTCAATATTTTTCTGTAATATTATTTTGTTGGTCTACTAGTTTGTTAAGGAAAAACAGCATTAAGTAATATTAAAATAGAAATACATCATTTTGGACTAAGCTCTAATCTAGAATCGATTACAGTACGAGCATGTCACTAACCAACGCGTTTGACGACTATACTATCCGAGGGTACCAACCATTACGATGTTAAAACTGGTTCATATTTAAGGCTGCGCAATAATTCTTTTTGTTTTAGATTCTATTTTCAAAAAACTCAAAAAGGGAAATGTTTCATGAAAAGTGAAAAATATGCTTCTGAACGTATCCTGGAACCATAAACGTGGAAAGGATGAGAGCAAACAGAATAAAAAGTGTGACGAACACAGCAAACTATCAGGGTCCGGCTGTTGCGGAACTCGGGGACACGGGGAGCGAAAGGATCTAGATACACGGAAGTAATTAAAAGTTGACCTAAAAAGCAACTCTGCTACAGCTACAGCCTGGACTGGCTCGGGAGGAAACAAATGGAGAGTCAAACAAACGTTGACACATCACAACGGGTGCGGGTTGGCACAGTGGACAGTGACCAAATGGAACACATTGCGGTGTATTAGGACACGTTGTGACTAGTAAAAAGTTAAACAAGAACGATACTTTACTTTTTCCTTCACCTTTTCCGGCATGTTGCTAGCGTTGGCCGATCGGGACGGTCTTTCTTTTTATTTGCCCAACAGTTTTCCTCGCTGTAGTAGGCCCACCAATTGGCCTCTTTCACACGGCACAAAAAACTTCACACAAAAAGGACAATAACTTATCCTGTGAGAATTACAGTGCTTTCTACGACGAAGACTCGAGGCGCACGCAACACATTACACACTAGGCGAAAACTATCTTTCACCTTCGAACTAGCCAACTCACTCACTACCGAAACATTCACGTGATCGTTGTTAGTCACACGCACACCCACATACACACACGACACGCATACACACAGACACTTTTACCGTCCACCGAAAGGGCTGACCGCAAACCGAACGTAAAGGTAGTGAAGGGCTCGCAGCAGTTTTCACACAAACAAAGGTGCAGCGAGCACAAATCCTTGACACTGTTGCACCGATTGCACCTTCAACTGCACTCCTGTCCTTGCACCAGCAGGGTTTGGGATGGCCCCTTTGAAACGGTGAAAATTATGTCACTTTTCTCTGTTCGCTTTTCCAAACGGATGTCGTTCACTACCAGTACAGCAACTCCCCAAGTGTAACAGAAAAAGCAAAAGCCACAAAGCCCGCGACACGACGGTGCGTTTTGGTCACGGTTTTTCCCTCACCCCCGTTCCCTTCCCCCGTTCCACGCTCCGAGCAGAGCGTAGGGAAGTGGGGCTGAAAAACTAAGCTGGGTGACAAAATTTCCACTGACCGACCTTCGCTGTGCGGGTTGGCGAAGACTAGTGAGCTTGGCACGATACACATTTTCCCGTTAAACCCACCGTGCATTCGGCAATTTTAGCTCTTTCGTTGTTCTCCTTCGTTTGGAAAAGCTTTCACACACACACACACACACACTCTCTCTCTCTCTCTGTGTTTTAAAAGCTCGCTTTTTCTCGCTCACATGTAGAGCAGCTGAATGTATCTGCCCTGCTCGCATCACTCCATGGAAACGGTGAAAATGTCCTTCGCTGGGGAGCAGCACCAATGTGTCCTTTTCCCACTGCCCTAAAACAGGGACGATTGCCATTTTCCCGCATTAATTCGTTGTCCTTTTCTAGCACGCAGCCAGAAACGCTCAAATGCCCGTATACTACTACATGCGTATTCGCTATCCAAAACATTATTGTAGCACAGAAAGCAATTGAGAGAACGGACAATAGGGATGACATAAAAGAAAATAAAGAGCGGCGGAGCGTGATGAAAAAGGGGAAAATTTTCTGAAAGGAAGCTTTGTCTTTCCTCGGATCTTTAAGAGCGAACACGCTGGAAAGCTTTCACCCCAAAGCAAGGCACCGCTTCAAACAAGGCAGGAGGGTACCCGAAATGCAAGCAAACAGTAGGAAGGATTATGCGCAAACGGTGGAAAACTGGAGAGCGAATTGAAGGAAGGCCAGTTATTCTCTCGTGGGTAAAAAGCAAGAAAGAGATAGCGGCGCATGTTTTGATGCTTTATTGTGAGCTTTATAAGGCAAACACACAGCGCCAACAACAAACAGACGAAACGTGTGATCGAAAGGATGACGTGTACGTCTTCTACGGTAGAGGGAGTACATGCGACGCGAGCTGTCTTCCCGTCGACCACATCGGAGCAGCCAACTATCGTATGACACTAGTGAGCCAATAAATAACAATGCATGCGGTCAAGTGATGGGGTTTCCATTTCACGGGTAGCGGAATGATTTTCCCGATGCGTGGGAGAATGGGAGTGGAACGGCAATGGTAGGTGGTGCGATGTTGAGCTTTTATTGAACACAAATTAATACACTTTGATGTTGATTCCTTTGTGTTGTGCCGAATACAAAAATTGAGTCAAGGTAGTTATGTAAATAAAATGTTTACCTTTTTAAGGTTAATTGATAATTTCGTTCCCAAGAGGCGCATAAAGTAATACAAACACATAAAAAGAAGTAGATCATTAAATGACTATTGAGTTGACCAACAAGCAAGGTAATATATCAAGCTTGATGTTGAATATTTGCATAAACAATAAGCTCTGAACCATACATAGGCACACCCACAATAAATAAATTTATAAAATAATATTAATTTCATGTTCTCTTCAGCTTATATTTATATTATATAAATATATTAAATATTACATAAATATAAGTGAGGCATCAATCGATGCTTATCCTTATTTTAATAATATGCTTTGCAGTATGTTTACCTAAATAAAATCGTGCTTTATATTAGTATTTCACTAAATTTTCAAAAGCGGTAAAATAAAAGTGATATAGTGCTTTGAAGTATTCAAAAACAGTTTTTCAGCAGTACATCAAAGGAATTATCCGAAAAACATGACACAACCGGGTAACACGCGCGAAAAGAAAACTAAGGGAACATGAAAAACGACAACTCGACAAAAGATGTTTTGAAACAAGATCACTTGCTTCTACGTCCCTCTCATGCGTAAGAAAAAGAACAAGACAAACCAGAAGGTACCAAAAGACACACCACAAGGTCATGAAATTATAGAAAAAGAGAGGGGGGGAGGGGGGGAGTTGGATGGGGCCAAACAACGAACGCTGGATGAAGGCATAAAGGGAAAAGCAAGCATCAGCACACGTCACAATGTCAAATGCTTTGGTTACTGGCCATCATGATGATCAATCCCGAGACACACGATCATCCGTAGCGTTGAACAAGTTTTGCTGTCGTGATTTTAATGTTAAGCAGAACAGAAGAAGGTTAAGAAAAGTGTGTTAGCACATGTCTGCTTGCTCACCGGCATATCAACAACCTTGCCGAAACCGGCCACCAGGGGGGCAATGAGTCGGCGTAGATAATTTCCAGCATGCCCACTGTCAGCTTCTCCGGATTGCCGGTGATGGTGGTGCTGGTGATGGCCTATCAGGAACTCACAGTCTGCGCCATCACGGTCCACCGCCGGTTCGGTTTGGGACAGCGTTTCGTACCCCAGCACGGAACTGCGTCCGATGCCAAGCAGCCGGCCCAGCGAGCTGCCAAGAGTGGTCAAAATATGCTCCGCCATAGCTGTATCCACACACTGTCACACAGTCACATAAAAGCACACAAACGCGCACACTGGTAAAAAGGGCCGAAATATGATTGATCTTGTACGGCGTCGATCTCGAATTAAACACACAAATAAAAACTGCACACGTTGGTGGTACTAGTGGACAAGTGAAAAACACTGAATGCCACTGGCCAAGAAATCCCGTTAAGAATCCAACTTGCAACACAAAATGAAGCCTCCCCCCCACCGGGAAAAAAGGCTTCTCGACTGAGAGCGAGCACGCGCGATCCTCTGTGCGTCCAGCGTCGACGACGATCCCGATGAATTGCGGCAATTACCTTAAGGGCTGGCCGTTTTAGAATCGTGTATTGCTGTTTGCGTGCCTCGCACAGACTATCCTCTCGCTCTCTCTCTCACTCTCTTTGGCGGGCGCTAATTAAAAACGATCTTCACGTGCGCGCGCGTTCCCCGTAACGAAGAGGATCATCGCCCGCGGGATGAATAGAACGAAGATGAGGGATAGTGTGTGTGAGAGAGAGAGAGAGAGAGATGGAGATGAAAAAAGAGAGCAGAATCGCAACTGGAAGATGTTCCAGCAACAGGGAACACTGGGCAATATAGGTACGTTAAGGGTTAAATTTTTAATTATTTCATGACATAAATAGAACAAATTGTCAACTTTGTTTCGCTAAAAACCATAAAGATATGCTTTAAACTATATCCATTTAAACGTGTTATAATAATTGAAAGAAATGTAAATGCTTTTACTCTCCAATTTCAATTCATATTTATCTGTATTGTCACGAAATCTTTCATCAATTTAAAATCCTATTATAAAATGATATTTTGAATCCCTTGGTTAGGCCTACATAAAGGGTGCCCATGTGGCCCCACATGCCCAAAGCGCCCCATGGTCCCCTACATTCCTGGTCTGATCACAGTTGGCAATGGCTCCGGCGAAGCGAAAAGAATCCTCGAAGCTAGAACGAACACAATACACATCAGTGAAGGGCTGATACGCAGAGAATGCGCTTACCCTGTGGATGTGCGTGTAGGTGGAATTATAGACTTGTTTTAATACCACCCAAAAGAAACTCTCTTCTGTCATTTCAAGCACATCTGGAATATCTCGAAAACGTAAGGAGCAGACGAGACGCCCTACGGTGGTTGCGGAGGGGTTGCGCAGGTTGTTGCGCTCTACAATCGAAACCGCTGACCTACAGACAAAGATAATGGAAGCCCTAGCGGGTTGGACGGTGTATTACACCGGAGACACTTGCCCCTGCGTAAGTGCTCGCCTCGCTCACGAATGATAATCGATGTCGATTGCGATGCGGCGCGTTGTCTACAGCCCAGCGAGGAATGATTTGTCATCATATTTCGTTCCAGCGGTCTACGTCAACACCGATGATAACGCAGCGCTGCAGATATTTAATGCTTGGTGATTAAAAATGGATAATTAAATACAAAATATAACATGATACACACCAACCGTAAGGATGCTGCAGGGATACCTCTCCACACCTAAGCACGGCCGTGCGTGAAGAGAGATGGGGACGCTTTTCTCTTTGTGTTCCGGCAGGAAAACGTGGGCCCAGCACAGCGCTCACGAGATTGGAAACACCTTTTTGCTCACAGCACGGGATGCGAAAGACACCTTCTTTTGTTTTTTTAATCACTAGCACATTACTTTTTCTCTTATCACTCGAAAACTAACACTCTATTTCCATCGCACACAACGTTTCCGATTCGGTTTTATGCCACGGCACACACAAAAACACGGCACGGAGGCAAACATACAGGCAGTCAAACCACACCGTCGCCTTCTTACCACCCGGCAAGAACGTGGGGGTGTTGTTTTGGAGGGTGTATGCTTACACCCTTACCCCCCACTGTACCTACGTTTACCACCCTGTTCCTAACCTTATGTACGTGATTTGGAAGGGTAGTTGGGCGACGTTTTGCCTTCTTAATTTGTGCCACCTTTATCCTATGATTTACCTATACTCTTTCGTCCGCGGCGTGTACTGCTTCGTTCCGTTTTTTTTCCAAACAACACGGGAAATGTTGTTGTGGAATGACGGCCCATTGCACACTGGGTGATGGGTTCGATGGACAAAATTCGATGTTTTGATGGGAAGTTCTCATTAATCTTTAACAAAAATGTGAAGATTCCCATTCGTATAGGCTTGTTTCGTCTTTGTAGCACGCTTTTATTATTTGTTTTAACCTTTTCGTCTCATAACGAATAGTAAATGTTTGAATTAACAAAAATAGCGTAAATGTTCATTATGCTTAAAAGGCGCCCATAGTTGATTTACTGGCAACACTGTCTATGCTCATTTTTGACAACTCGTAAAACAACAACAACAACAACACTGTTATCATGTTTAAAATCGTAATTATTATGCAAAAATAACGTTTTTTCTTAAGGGCATTAAAATTCCTCGAAATGGAAAGACATGATGAGCAATTAAAATAATTTACACTCCCGACTTCAGATAAATATTCATTTTTTGGGAAAATTTACGAACAAAATGCAACTCGAGCACTTACAGCTCAATTTGCTCTCAATTGTTTAATACCTGTAGAAACACTGTTTTTATTGTAATCAAAACCAGAAAGTTATTTTCAATATGTTATAGCCTTTATTCGTTTGGGTGTTTCTCATCCAATATTCATTCTTTTCCTGTTGCCCTGGGGGTGAAGCCTTCCCCTAACCAAACTCGCTTCCTCGTTGCATTTGCGTGCATTGGATTCCATCCAGCAAACAGATTTCTGTCCCTCAAATCCAATCGTTTTGATTATAGATGCACAGAAACTGTACTCCACAATAGTGAGACACTCCCTCTCCAACACTTACGCACAAATCACGTCGCATAACGAAACATTTCTTTAGATTCAGCCTTCTCACACCAATTGCTTGCCACGTGCTCTACTTTTTTTTTACAATATGAATGAGTATTTAAACACATCTTTGCGACAAAGAGTACTGAGAAGGATATGGATAGTGATTTGTAAGCCAATGCTTGTGTGTGCTTTTGCCGTATACGGAACTACCGACCGACCAACCACGTGCTCGAAGCAAGCATCAATGCAGCGCAGCATCTGTGTTCGCGCGGCTTTGGTTTCTAACTAAAGCTTTTTGTTGCTGATTTATTGTGTCTACTCTACTGGATGGTCCGTCTTTGTGCCTTTCGCCCGAATGAACACACCGCTTCCCTAAAATAAAGCGTAGCAATGTTAAGCTAGCCAACTTGCCAGAGCCACCTGTTGCCCGCTCGCCCGAGTATCAGACCAAGGGTTTTTTCTTTTCTAGAGGATTTGCGAATAAGCGCACGTGGAATATGACGATAGCTGTCTGTCTGTCTGTGTATTATAGTGACTTTGCTCGTTAGAGTCATTCGTCACTAAAACGATAGCTGATAGTGAGCTATTTTAGCAACCGTGTTATGTATTCACAGCAATCGATGCACACTGCATTCCTCTGTATGTATATATGTATATTTTTTGGGAGCTATTATTCCATACGTGCGTGCAGAGCCACATCCACCAAGCGCTTAAACGCCGTTTTCCGTTCCGTCGATGTGCATGTACGTGTGCGAAAAGGATTCATTGTAAGCCCTTCTATTCGGGTAGGAAGGTATGCGTGTATGAGTGAGTGTGTGTATATATATATTCTTTGCTTAAATACATGCAAGAGATGTGCTCTGACTCTCCCAATTCAGATTCACTGCCAGAGAGCATTCCCGGATGCTTCAGTCACGCTTTCGCATCCCTTCTCTATTTCACATTTCCATTTCTTGCACGTATCTACAATGCCGGACCGAACGGATTATCATCATCGTCGTCATCGTCGTCATCGTCACTGTTAACGCCGACGTCGTGCAGATAGTCCTCCAGCGGTATCGACACACCAACACCCTCCGACTTTACCTCGTCCTGTGTGATTCGGAACGTTTCGATCTGATTTGCCATCGCCCGTAGATTCTCCACCCCGCTCAGCAATTGTCTGCAAAGGCAATGGGAAGGAAAGAAACGATCGCTTTAACGCACGTGATCGCGCATCGACCGTTGATCGTCACTTACCTAAGATTGCTTTCCGCGGTCGAGGCTGCCTGCCGAAGGGCGACCGTTTGTGCGCGTAGAAAAGCGGAAGAACGCTCCCGCCGCGGCCGACCACCGAGGTCTGCCTCGTCCTGCCGCACCCGTGCACTGGCGCCAGCGCCCGTGCTACCACCGATGGCGCCACCACATGCTTCCTCCTTAAGCGTTTCGTTTTCTCTTCGCAGTGCTTCCATTTCAACCTGAGAAAAAGAAAAAAAAATGGGGAATGTTAAATTTATATTTTTATTTCTACTTCAATTTAGACTACAATAACAGTTACGAGTTTAGTCTCATCACGAGAATTGAGAGGCGATCGGTTAAAAATTATTATTTCTTCATTCATCCAATTGCCCAGGGAGCAAGGGCTTCGATGCAGGAGGACAAGAGTCGTACATTCACGTGAGTTTTGGACATTTTTTACGATGTACTCGTACATGAAGGCGAAAGTTCGATATTTTGAATTAACCAAGGTACATCTGCTGCCAGTTTAAGGAGAATAACGTTATTTCTACTTTATGCTAGAAAATTTTCCCTCACTGAAACCAATTACTTCACACTTACACTCACACTATACATGAAAGAACCTCCCGCTTAACGAGTTTTCCATTTAGCGTATTTGCCTCTGTACAAGGGGTATGTTAAAACTGAATATACTCACACTCATATTGCTCAGCTTCTGTCGCAATTGCTTCATCTCCGCCTCGGCTGTAACGGCACGTGTTTTCGCCTGCAGGAAGCTGCTCGCGTTCGATTGCGTCGTCGTTGTTGACCCTGTTGGGCCACCACCACCGGGTCGAGCAAGCGCTACCATCGTTTCGAGATCCCGCTCCAGCTCCCGGATACGGCGCGATTGCTCACTTACCGTCCGGCGACTAGCCTCCAGCTCACGCCTTAACCGCTCGTTCTCCATTGATTCCGCTCCGAGCCGATTCTGGTACTGGGTTTCCCACTGCCGTCTACTCTGCCGGTACCCGCCTACCGTTGCAGAAGATCCTTCAGATGCGTGCGGTGTATCGTGTGTAACGTCCGCTAACCGACCAGAAGAATGGATTGGCCCATCGGAGAGAAAATCTGGCAGACGGTGTATTTTGTCTGCCGTCGTGCCGCCCGAACCGGGCGGCGGTGAGACGGAATAGTAGTACGATCGGGATCTTCCACTCTGGCCACCTGCATCCCCGACACCGCTGCCCGCATTCCCTTCGGTGAGATCGGGCGGTAGCTCCGAGGACGAAGAGGTCGGAGAACGTGGTGGAAGATCAAATCCAAGTTCGGGCACTGGCGGATTGGTGGCTCCACCTCCACCGCGCGATGGAAGATCGAGCCGGACACCCATGCTGGAATGCCGGTGTCCTGCACCGGTGTTGGTGGCATTTTGATCACGTGCCGCTCGGTTCGTCGTACTGCTTGCAGTCAGATCGAACGGTATATCGTTACAGACGGATAGTGGAGCACCACCGTGAGACACGTTTGCAACGCCGGTTAGGTCGAGCACGTCCTCGAAATCGGCCGATCCAGACGAACCGCTGCCCGTACCTTTTGGTAGCGTATTGTACCACTGCTCCATCACGAGATGATCCTGCACAAAGTCGGGCAGGGCTGCGGAAAATTCGGCCGCCCCTACCAACCCTCTGCTCGGTGGTTCGTTGTGCATTTCTAGGTCGGTTCGCCGGTCTGCACCGACCGCCGCTGACGTACCGCCGGGACTGTCGAGATCAAAGTTCGAGTAGGATCGCTGCACATAACCACGGAGCAGCTCCACCTGTTCACCCAGCTGCTCAATGCCATTGGCGTTCTCGCGCAAATCACCGGCGCCACCAACCGTCCCACTACTACCCGGCGCAGGATAATCCGAGCTAAAGGAACCGTTACTTCGGCTCTGGTAGATCGAACCGTACCGATCGTCCGCAAAGTCCGACAGGCTCGATTGTGAATCAAACGACGGAAAGCGCGGCGACCGCTTCATCTTGGACTCACTGCTGAGTGTGTTGACCGACTGGAACTGGGGGATTTTCGGTCGTGCACCCGTCGTCGAGCTGACCACATTGAGCGCACTCGTGGTGGCCGATTTTGACGGTGAACCTGTGCTGGTGGTGGTGGTAGTTACCGTCGTCAGATTATTGCTCCCGTTGTTCGAGCCAGCCAGTCCGGGACTACCCGCTTTCGGCTCAAGTGTTCCATTTGTGGCTGCTGCTGCTGCTGTACCTCCTTCCGCCGGCAAGGTGCCTCCACCATGTCCGTTTATGCTCGATGCACTTCGGCTGTGATTTATACTGCCGGAAGGGGCACCACCGTTTGTCGATTGATGATTCCCGTCCCACTTGAGAAAGTGTTTGAAGGAAAACGGATTTTCCTCTCTCCTGGGAACGGCATCCGGTGTACTGCTGATCGCTGGTGGTACTGAGGGCGAACTGGACTGTTGTTCCTGCGCCGGAGCGGCAGCACCATTTTCCCCGTCCGTCACGGTGGATGAAGACGCGGAGACTGCTTTTACCGATGACGAGGAAGTGGCAGCCGTCAGATCATCCGTGTTGATGTTGTTGCTATCCTTTGCCATTGCCAGAGAGGGATGAGACAGGCTCGCGGACAAGCACTTGTGGGTGGCCCACTTACAGTGCGCTGAAAAGAAACGGGCCAAAACAGGGAAGGGATGAGTTGATGGGTTTTGTAAAAAGAGCTTACCACCACAGCTCATTCTTACCCTTCACGATAACAGATTGGGGAAAGGTGTGTCGTATGACTAGCCTAGAAACAAATACGTTGCAGTTATGTTATAGAAGAGATGCACAGCACTAAATTGAGATTTCCGATTTGGGGATCACTTCGTACTAAAGGGCAAGATGGGCAAGGAACTACGCCGTGTGCTTTCACTCCTCCAGCGGTAAAAGAATGCTTGCTTATTTACTTTGGGGAATTTCTTTTCAACACGACGTTCAGAAGACAACCGAATAAATGGGGTAGGAAAAACAATGAGTATTCACGTTTGGACAAGAAGAGTGTTTTCCACCTGCTGTACGAATTCAAATCTAGCTTCGTTCCCTAAAACTTTCCTGCCCCTTGGAACACTTTAGTTGCACTTTTTCGCAAAGAAATAAACTGAATATTTCATCGCGTTCGAGTGTGTGTCTTTCTTTCCTTTGCCAAGGAAGAAGTTGCGTTTTTTCTTTATTCCCTTTTGGCAGCAACCTTTTTTCTCCCCTAGCTAAACATCCCCTATAGTTGTCAGATGACAACCAACACCGTCTTGACAGCTGGGGCAGCAAGGTTGCTACAGAGGAGGAAAGGAGAGGTCTCTCTACACCTTGCGCTGAACGTTGTCAGAAAGTGCGAAAGACTGAAGAGAGACAGAGAAAAAAAGTGTGTAAAAAAGAAAGACAATTTCTACATCGTCGTCGGCAGGCACTTGCTAGCAGTGTGCTAGTTGAGCGAAAGAGCAGAAAAAGTGGAACCAGCATTGGCACGAATTGTTTCACCATCGCAAAACACACGCAATGGGACACCAGCGTTGGAGAATGCGTGCATGTGTTTTTGCACAATAGAGGAATACGATATCAGTTTGTTTTCGGGTTAAGGTGGCACAAGGGTTTTTTTGTGCGTGAAAGTGAATAACTGGGACTACGACGACAAGGAATTCTTTTCCCGTCTATTGTTCTGTCGCTTGGTCTGCTTTGAGTGTGTGTGTGTGTGGATCTGCTACCTACCCCCCCCTCACTTCGTGTGTGTATTCAGCTGTGAAGCATATACGACGTAACTTTACAACGGTTCCTCCCACCCTCCCCTGCGGTAGTGTTGTGATTGTTTTGTGTTCCCGACTGCAAGGGATACGGTTCAGTGCAGGGGAACCGTAAAATCGACGGACAACCGACAACCGACGGGTGGTGCTGATACAGTGTGTGCTATCATCGGTAACTATTTACGGAATGCGGAAGCCTATTTTTAACACGCAACTCCGATACTTCACCAGGTCGAGGAAGAGTCTTTCTAATTGACGTGTCTTTTCATCATTCGTTCCAGGTTGCTACAATTAAGGGATTTTAGTTCGATTCCTATCCCTTATCAACAGTCTGCAAGATGTCGGTTACGTTTGAGCAGATTATACTTGATGCCAAGCGCATTGCCAACCGGCTGAAGGATCGGGAAGCGCTCGGTGACGCGCTGCTGCTCGAGTCAGAATCGGTCAACAAGCACATCGAATCGATGCGCCAGTTCCAGGATGACATTGACATACTGAACAAGCTGGCACGCGATCGCTCCAACAACCAGCTTATCACTATCATTCATCAGGAGAACCCGCAGATACGCGAAATACAGCAGGAAAATCGGTTGCTGAAGGCCGCGCTGGAAGATCACCAGCACGCCCTCGAGCACATCATGTCCAAGTACCGGGAGCACACGCAGGCTAAGATTCTCAACACGAAGGTAAACTTTGTGGAGGCTTTTACACGCCATCACCGATCGGCTGACATCGAGCGGCGCGACGAGTTGATCCGGCAGCAGACGGCCAAGATACAGGAGATGGCCGCCGTGATGCAGCGTGTCTCGCAGATGGACGAGGAAAAGATTAACCAGGAGCAGGAGGTATTGAGCAAGCTGATGACGGAAAACAAGGGACTGCGGGAACTGTTGGAAATTTCGCACAAGTACGGTTCCGGCGGACAGAAAATGCTGGTGGATGATAAGTCAACCCAGACCGACAGCTACCTGCTAGATGGGCTGATTGAAGCGGCCGTCACGGCACGGGCAAACCTGGCGAAAAAAACGGCAAATACGAGCACATCGCTCTCACCAAATCCCGCTGCATCATCTTCAGCGGCGGCCAGCACAGCCGATAGCATCGCTTCTGCAGCACCAAAAACGACCAATGACGATGATACAGTCCGTTCAACGCCAAACAGTAAGCCTCCCGCGGTTAGTAACGGACTTCCAGCAACAACCTCTCCGACGGCCGTACCATCCTCCTCGCCAGCAGCGGGCACAAGCACACCGGCCGCCTCCACTTCCTCGACCTCGTGACGTGATTCGGGCGAATGTCAGGTATCGGTTTTGTTCTGCTGCCAATCGGCCCTGCTGTAGGACCACGAAGAAAAAGGTGAAAGAGGAGAAGATTTGCAACGATCGACCGACTTTTCCCCCCGGGAAGGAGAATGCGAAAAGCGTAATGAATCGCAAGTAACGAGAGTGAGAGGGGGAAGCGTCACGCATAGGTAAAAACCTTCTTTTCGAACAACACCCAATCGACCCAATCGAACGGGGGGACCATATCGCGTAGCATAACATTTGCACACCCTCAAGACCCACCACCAGCAACACCATTTTGCACTTTGCATTTCTTTGTTATTAGTTTGTCCTTTCTTGTAGGGATTTCTCCCTTGAGCCAGACCAACATCACTAATTCGTGAATTGAATTAGGAGATTGTCAAGGGCTAATCGAATGCAGCGGCACAGCATGCTTGGATCGCATCGAAACAAGAAACGATTTATGATGTTGACCTGGCTAACGAGAGAAACCCTGTATATACGCAACGGCGGTTCGATTCTGTTACGAAATGTAAGCAAAACAAACATAAACCATTAAAACATTACACAACCATCTACACGGAACAGTTTTTTAGTATAAATTTAGCATCGAGGTTGAAAATTGAAAAAAAATAGGGAAAAAGTACATAATTCACCTATCAGGCATGTCGGGTTAGAAATGTTAGATAGAACCAAACCTGCGGAGACACTAACCATTGGCATATTGTTCCATTGAGCTGTTTTTGTCCAGATTAAGAGCGTTCTAGTAGTTTTCTGTTTAGTAGAACCACTTTTCAAAGGAATGCATTTCGGAATGGGGGCTTTAAGAAAAAAATAGCAATGAATGCTGCACTCCAGACGACCCATTTAGGCATAACAAACACTGTAGATTGGAGAGTGCAATAGTCGCTTCAAAATTTGTTTTTTTTTTGTATGTTTTTATCATTAGCACCTTAAGCACCATGAAAAAGGTATAAAATTGGATCGTGTCCTGTACAAGGACGGTCGAGAGAAAAAAAAAACTACGGTCCAGACAGAGTTTTCCATGTCAGTGTGTTATTGCAGTTGGGTTTTCGATATGATTTTCCGATGCGACGGGGGTTAATTTCATACTTACAAATGGTTTTTGAACAGGTGTTTCTTATTTGACCAAAAGCACATTTAATTTTGGTAACATTTTTTCATCATACTTTCATATCGAATTTCAATTTTTTTTTTATTTAGAAAATCAAACTATTAAGGCATTATCTGATGAATGTGAAAACGAATTATGAGCAGTTAAATGTAGCCTCAAATTCCTCCTGCTTACGCTGCTTAAAATCATGGAAACGAAGAAAAAATCATCCTTGTGATGAACACGAAAAGTACTGTTCAAATGCAACTTGAGAGCATGTAATTGTCCTCCTCACATCGGAAAATGACCTGGATTAAGGATAAAATGAAAAGAACTGGAAACGCATAACACTTTACGGATTCATTTTCGGCCTTTGTTATATTTTCCTTCCTCATCGACAATTGTGTGTGTCCAACCCCTCGTCCATCATCCCTTCCCCGACATCGTTTCGTCCAATTTGCAAATGTGAGTGCCCGCGTATTCGCGTGTGTTTTCCACTCTCGTCATTCAATCGCCAAATAAAAACACAAAACTAGAACGATTAAAGGCAGAACAAACGCACACAACGTATCGTACCGGACGGGGCGGGGCGGCATGTAAGGGACGACATAATCACTTTAATAAATATATGAACTAAACATTAACACAAAACACCTATGGAAGTGGTCGTCACACCAGTGTGTTTTTGCGCCTTCATACTGAAAACATGTACTTAAATGATTGAATGCGCGTTTCAATCGGTTTGATCGTTTCGGTTTCGTTCTTAAATGTTGTCCTACTCAATTCCTTCTTTCGTGTTTGATTCACGGTCGCGTTTTGCTTACTTTTTCTATTATCGTACACGTTATTTAAGTAACATAAAATAAACTCAATTGCTATCCCTTGTTTTCCCTCTTCTCTCTCCAGCTTGATTTTTACACGATTCTACGGGTGCCTTTTGTTACCAGTCTTAATGTGTGTATTCCCGTCAGTCACTACGGTAATGCCCTGTCCATCCACCCGTTTCGTTTTTGCCGAAAGCCGGCCACTTACTCATACTCCAGTATTTTCTTATGATAGAATAGGAGATATCTGTGGAAGAAAGAAAGAACGTAAATCTGTGTTTCCGTGTTCGTATTTACCCTAATCAGTTAACCACTTTACCCTTCGCTGTCCAAAACCTGCTTGAGCGTGGCAGTGGTTATTATGTGGTCATCACACTTGACCCAAATGTCTTTCTGGTGTCGCACGTACGCCGTGTAGTGCCCTGCATCGAGCGTTCCCACGTGATTGATGACGGCGTACAGCGAGTATCGGAAATCGGCCGTATCACTGTCACAGTGCTGCTGATGGTTCCTGCTTTCCTCACTTGCTGACAGGCCGGTGGAACCGTTTGCTCCACCACCGGTACGGTCGTGCAAACTCGATGACGAGGAGGACGGCGAAAGAGGTTGCTGCTGCTGCTGGTCAGACTTTTTCTGTGACATAAACGGTGTCATATCGAGCTCGGCAGGGAATGAGATGAAGGTGGAAATTTTCTTATCGATCTGGGGTGGAAGAGAAAGAAAAAAATATTTGTGTAGACTTAAGATAAAAAGTCTTTTTTGTATACCAACCAGACTAGAGTGTTCGAAACGCTTGAGATGGAAGCTGGCGACGATTGGTAGTGTGCGCATGGACAACTGCTTGGTCGACTCCTGATAGCTGTTACACGTATTACACTTGATCTTAGCGCTCGATCCGAGATGCTCTGCTCGTGTGAACCGTTCCAAACAGTCGATCAGTGACTTTGGTGGTCCACCGTACCCACCCTGCCCATTGGACGATTCGCCCAGATCGAGTGAAATGTCCCAGAACGGATCGATCGTCGTCGAAACGCCGTTACATGCCTGACAGACGACATCACTCTGCAGACCGCCGGTAAAAATCTGATCAATAATACAGTTACACTGTGTCGGGTTTGGGTCCGGTTGGTTTGCCTGGCAGGTGGCACTGCCCTGGCTACCGGCCGTCAAGAGTGGTAACGAATTTGTTCCGGATTGGGACAACAGATGTATACTGTCCTGCTGTCCGGTACCCTGCTGCTGAAGATAATTTGTCCCACTGTGTTGATTCTGTGACTGCGAATGGGAGTTTGTCGTGGTGGTGGAGGGTTTCGATTTGTCGCTTGCCGCCGCCGCTGCCGCTGCTGCCGCGGCGGCGGCTGCTGCATTTGCGGCCAGTTCCGTCATTGAAATTTTACAATGCCGATGCAACACATCCAGTGTGGCAATGAAGAACTCATGCGCATCCTGCTGCTCGTAACCGGCCAAATGTCGCGCATGGTTCCAGATGAGGTGCAGCAACCGGTGCAGGGAAAGTGGACCCCGGGCGCCTGAGTAAAATTCCTGAAACAATCGAGACACTTCACAGACGAGACACTTGGCGGCCGTTTTGGTGGTGCACTCGTGCAGCTCGGCAAGGAAGTAATCGCGCAGCAGGGGCGTATGGATGAGGGCCTGTACGATACAGTTCATGAAGCAGGTTGAGCCGAGATTTAGCAACCCTCGCAGACCGATGCTCGTGAGTGCGGTAACGTGACGTCGTTTTGGGTTTTTCAGTAGCAGCTCTATCTCCAGCCGGGACGGGCTCCATGGTCGCCAGGAAAGGCTTTTGTCTAGGCTGCGTGCCTCCAGCCATAGGTGCCGCTCGGCTATCGTCTGGCATTTGCTATGGTAGATAAAATCCCGACACTGGTAGCAGTACAGCATACCGTAGCACAGCTCCAGCGCCATGTAGTGTTTCGTGTGCTTGTAGTGCTCGTTGATGTGTGCGCCCTTGCAGGCAAAGTAGATGCAGTGCAGACAGCAGAACAGCTGCGGACCGGAACTTCCACACTTGTAGCACAGACAGGAGAGAGCCTTCCGGAGCCGGGCTTCCTTGTTGATGCAGGCACTGAAGCACCCGTGCACGTAGCTGTACGGTTCGTAGCCGTACTCCTTCAAGTACGACGCAAAGTGCACACAACCAGTGTCACCCATGTTGATTTCTCCTGTCCGGTGTTCCGAACAAACCGCGCAACCGAAACGATATAATTGCAGAATGCCGGGTAGTGTTTCACTTTTCGCGACAGTATTTCTTCGGTAGAGGTTGCGAAAGCTTTTACACGCGAACCATATTTTTGCGGAAACCAAAAACCGATCGCAGAGGAAACTACACACGGACACAAACGCTAGGAACTGTTTGGCTTCGGAGTAAAAGTTTTAGTTTTACTTCGCCGGCACTAATTATCCATTCTAGAGCGAGGTTATTGTTGGCTAATCTTGTTGGATACTTTTGCACAAGTAAGCACTCATCCTGTGTGTTTCTTCGTCGGTGCGTTTGGGCAAGTTCTTTGCTTGTGTGTGTGCGTGTTTTCCTTTCTCGGCTGCTGTTGGATGACAGTAGCGATTGACAGCTGAGGGGAATTTGAATGAAGCGTTGCGCACTGAAATATTCGGATTTTTATGCATAAAAATATAGTGAAGTAACATTTTACTTAGATAAAATTTTAGCATTCGTATGATGCAATTAGCATTTCACAAAACTCGGATTATCCAAAAACACCCTTAGAAAATAAAAACAGCCGTCACAAATTTGTTATAAAGCTCAATTTATCTTTTGACCGCTTCTTTTGAGAAGCCGGGCATAACCAAATCGTATACGACTGGAAAAAAACGCAGCGCCACTGTATTTATATTTGATGTTAGCATAATGCAGACAGCAAAGGCTTGTAGGTTTTAAGAAGCAATTCGAACATACATTCATATTTGACCTACCCCTAACCGACACATTCAAATGCAATGGGCTGGCTTCCAATTCGTCTCCAAGAAACTCGATCCATGGCTGCACTCTTTCCTCGGCGGGCTTACCTTCCATCTAACTACCACTTTCTTTTAAGAAGGATTATTAATTGAATTGATTTTTATTGATCACAATCATATATAAACCATTAAACTATGTTCTAAGTTAACGTAAACTAAATTTCCTTCCCCTAGGATTGGTAGCATAGGACCAATTTGCACTAGAACTCGAATCTTCGGTAGCAGCGATTCTCATCCCCAGCCTCCTTATATCATGAGCCATGCGCGTGAGCGGATGCATGCTCATCGATCGTATCACCAATGTCGCTAAGAAAATCGGCTCCCCTTAGCAGATGAAAATCATTCGATATCGGTTCCGGAACCTGAGTTTGCTTACTATTCCCCACGTCAGTCCTATTGCCAGTACTGTTTGTGCTGGAGCAATCGAAACAATCGATATCGAAATTCGTTTGCGTCTCCGTTGACACCAGATAATCGCCAAACGTTTCGCCGTCCTCGTTCCAGCTCGTTTGCGTTTCGGTCGTGGAAAGCCCAAGGTCAGTCACCAGTCCCGGATCATCGTAGGTTTGCGTGTACATGTGCGTATAGGAGAGTAGAGGATCGTGCCGATTCTCCGATCCGCATATCATAAAGTCGATGAAATCGGTCTGCGTTTCGGTGCACACGACCGGTGCCAACGGTTCCACGCTTTCGACCACGTTTCGGGGGTCTGTACTGGAAAGGGTTTCAAGCGGCAGGACAGATTGCACGGGAACATTTTGTATTTCTTGGCCTCGCTCAACAACAGACACCTCTACCTCATCCTTCGTTTGTGTAGCCTGACTTTCTGACCGCTTCGGTGACGTTTGTGTACTTGTAGTGACACTCTTCTTAGCGGGTTTGCGCTTAGCAGCCTTCGCCTGGTGTGACTTCTTAGTCGAAAGTAACGCTTCGTATCCGTGCTGCTTCCGTTTGGCATGTGTTAGCAGCGCTTCCCTGGAACTGTACGTGTAGGAACAATGTGCACAGGCAAACGTCCGTCCACAGGATAACCGATGATGTCGTAGGAAACTTTCCGTCGCGAATGATTTTCCACACGCATCACAGCCATGTTTTCGCTCACCGTGTACCTTAAGGTAGTGTTGCTTCAGGGAGCGAAGGGAATTAAAGCTACGGGCGCCGTTGTTGCTACCCGCGGTTTGGTAGTATGGGCAGCTTGGGATGGGGCAGTAGAATTGTCGATTTTTTGACTTGCTGCTGGAGGCGTTGCACAGGGAATCCAGATTGATGGGTGGGGCATTATGATGGCGGGTTAGATGCATCTGCAGGTTCGCCAAGTTGTGCAACATTGCGAAGCAGTTGTCGAACGAGCAGATGTAAATTTTTTCGGCTAAAATTTCATCCGGTGTTAGATAAACCCTTAGCGGATCGATTGTCTGGTCGGTCATTACTACTCGCTGGGTGGAACTACTTTTCCCTAAGAAAAATGCTTTCGTCGCTCTTTCGGTAAAGCAAAGCGCACATCACAGGAGGCCAATCAAAACAAACTGTTGCGATTCAAATGTCAAAAGAATGATTTGTTTACAAACAATTGAGGGCTGTCACTTTTTTTTCCTTTTCCTTTCCAATAGAGAAAATTCCCAACAATATATGTGTGCTTAGGTGTTATAGTTAACGATTATATATTTGTATCTTATTTTCACACAGAGCTCTCTTCTTCAATTTCTCCTTGTTTTTAGTTCCATCGGTAGAACGCTTTCTACTTTCTACCAGCAATTTTCTCCTTCCGCTTTTTGATGTGTTTTTTCACCTTCGTTTTTCGTTTCTCAGCTTTCTCATCCTTTACCGCCTTTTTGCGCGCTTTGCGTTCTTCCGTTGTTTCATCCCTAGGCCGCACTACAACCACTCCGTTGGTGGACTGTCCACCGGCACCGTCCTCATCATCATCCGATTGTTCCGACGCCGTGTCCGTTTCCGAACCAGACTCACACTGCTTTCCATCGTCCTTCACCGCCTCCAACCCGGTGATGGTTTTGTACACCAGCTCCTCCGTACGCTTATCGAACGCATCCCGCTCTGCATCGTATACATCGTGCAGTGTTTTCGGGATGAAAATCTGCTTAAATACCGCCTCATCCAGTTTCTGCTGTTCGGTAAACTCGTCAAAGCTACGATTAGCGATCCGTTCCGATATTTCTTCTAACCGCTGTTCCATACGATCCACCCTAATGCTCACGTCGGTGATGAAATCGAACAGCTCCTTCACCGTCATCGTCGACACTTCGCGCTTGCGGAAAAAGTCCGTCACGTTGGTGCAATCTTTGCGTAGAAATTCTAGTGCATGCGGATGCTCGTGCTCCACCGACTGGGACACGTCGATGATGACGATCTTGCCTTCGTGGTACAACAAATTAAACTCGGACAGATCGGCATGTACGAGCTTGCAGCGGTTGTACATCGTCCACATCATCTCGACCGCGTCCCGGTACAGTTCGCGCGCCTTCGTACCGCTCAGCTCGACGTCCTTCAGCTTCGGTGCGGGCCAACCGTCGTGCCCAATGAACTCCATCACCAGCACATGACTGCGCAGTAGGATGGGTTCCGGTACGGGCAGATCGCATTTCTTCATCCGCACCAGATTGCGCATCTCTTTCTCTGCCCAGGTGCGTACCATTTTGCGCGGATTGTGCTTGCTGTAACCGTGCCGGAAGCGATACTCTCCCGTGACGTACTTGTCACGATCTTTGAACGTAAGGATGGAGGTTTTAAAGATTTTAATTGCATAATCTCGTCCACTTGCTGCAGTAGCATGGTACACGTTCGCTTCCTTGCCCGTTGATATGCAACCATTGATCTCTGTAATCATTGCACGGTTAAGCAGCTTGAACAATATCATGCGCGTTCGCGGATCCATCACCTGTTCGGCCGTTGCACGATCCTGCTTGTCCTTGCTGCGCAATCGTTCGCTGTCCGCTTTACGTTGCGTTTCGATCAGCGTGTTCTTTGCGTGATTCGGAAGCGACGCAGGTCCTTCGTACTTTTCCACATTGATCCGGTTGGTGAACTTTTTAAATAGTACATCTGCTGGCTGAAAGTGCGATACCTTCTGGCTAGCGTTCTGTGCGTTCGTGTGGGACTGGTTAAGATTTAGCTGCTGGTTGCGCTTCAACTCGCCTCCTTCATAGCAGTAGAAATCATCATCATCATCATCACCATCGCTTTCCTCATCATCGTAATGCTCATCCCACTCCTGCCCATCGACCGCCTCCTGACCATCCTTGTTGGGTGCTCCAAACAGTGCATCTTGGATTTCAATTTTTGTCGTCTTCGCAACACCATTCGCATTGCTAACGGGCGCCAATGTTTTCTTCTGCAGCTGCATCAAGTCCAACCTTTCCGTTGTATCATCAAGCGCATCGTCAAACTGTCCGCTACTCATTTTAACACTGTTTTCATCAACTTTTTCAGTTTAGCTCACGTTTCCCTTCCACTTTTTTCGTCAGCAAGTGTGGTTGCACGCGGTTGGTTTGTTTTCCTTTTGTCTCGTGCTGTCGTTTTTGACGTTTAAACGATCCCTCTAGCAACATCCGCATCAGAGTGGCCAAATTATATTATTTATTGTCGCTAGAAGCAATAAGTATTTCTCGGCAGGGCCTCAATATTGCGGAAAGAAATTGATTTGTTCTTATGAGACTTATATTTAATCTATATTTTGAGGGTAGCAAATCGACGGGCAGATTAAAAATTGTGGCTTGTTCTGGCCACTTTGGTTTAACTGTCAAACTTTCCGGCCCGGTGTTTATTGTTTTGTAATCAAACGTGCGGTAAACCACGAATCGCGCACATTTTTACATTCGAAAAGAAGTTTTATTGAACAAGTTCAACTAGTACTTTATCCTCAAGTCTATCACAATTTGTTTCCGAAAGTGCGTTCAGTGTAGCAACGTTTTAAACACAATTTTACCAGCCTCAATGATATGTTTGTACTGGCCGAGTTGAAGGACAACGTGCGTATAGCACCGGAGCTTTTTGGATTGAAGCTACCAGAGGCTATAAAGGATGAAATTAACAGAAAATTAGCCAACAAGGTAAGGTACAACATGGCTCGAAGTTGAGGGAAATATACTTAGAATAGAAAATACACTTATTACTTTTGAACCTTCCAGGTCCTACTGAACGTCGGCCTATGCATCGCGCTGAAAGACATTGTAAAGCTGGGCGATTCGATCATTCTGCCCGGCGATGGTGCATCCCACACGGAGGTAAACTTTCGCTACATTGTGTTCCGCCCAATTATTGGTGATGTGATCACCGGCAAGATACGCAGCTGCAGTAGGGAAGGCGTTCACATAACGCTCGGATTTTTTGACGACATTCTCATCCCACCGTCCGCCCTGCAGCATCCCTCCCGGTATGAGGAGGCGGAACAGGCCTGGGTGTGGGAGTATCCACTCGAGGATGGTAATACACACGATCTATATATGGACATTGGGGAAAGTATAAAGTTTCGAGTGTCAGGGGAAGTGTTTGAAGAAAGTTCCCCGATCGGGCCACCAGATCAGGAAGTTCCATCAACGTCGGCCGGTACGAGTGCTTCCGGGGGAGCAGGAACGAGCGGGCAGGACAGCAACAAAACACCGTACCGGATTGTGGCGGCCATCAACGAGTCCGGACTGGGGCTGCTTTCCTGGTGGGTTCAACAAAATCAGGAAGAGGACGACGAAGGGGGCGAGGAGGAGGAGCAGGAGGAGGAACAGGAACAGGATTCGGGGGGAGAAAATGAATAAATTCTTCTTACCGTTAATAGTGAGACGAAAAGTACAATTTAACACACAAAAAAACAAACACCCGAAATGGTTTCGCTTTTTTCAAAGGTTTTTCTTTCCCAACGTTAAGTTTGGTTTTGCACTATTATACTTAGCTTATAACGTTATATACATGTGGTTTGGGTTTTTAATGTGTATCGTAAAGTTTTTCGTTACCGAATTCCTTTCCTTATTCTGCTGCAACCAATTAGCCATCGCAAGTGCACATTTTGCTTCTGGCTTTCATATTATGGGTGCTTTTCTTAACAATTTCTGTTGTGGATTTTTCAGTTGCCTTCCAAATAAGCAAATAAGTTGCACCACTACCATTCTCGCCCTTTAGCGTTCAGGCTTTCTAGTGAACAAATGAGTTTATCCTTTTCTCGCTCCTTTCAAGTGCCTAATAAGTGAGGATTTATTGTAACCTAGCAACGATGTATAGCATTAGTAGCGCTGGTTATTAGAGCATCTAGTGTTCGTGGCTAAGAATAGTGTCTTTATCTACTCTACAGGGCTAGAGCTTGATTGTTGCACTGGTACACTTTCCATGTAGCCAGAATCCAGCAGAAAGAGAGATCAAAAAGCTGGTATGTTGCGGGCTTGATTTTAGCTAAACGAATTTTAAACGAATATTTATCTTCCGTTCACTGTCATTGCACTGGTGAACTGGTAAAAATGAGTCCGTTGTTTTTAACTTCACATTGTAAATTCATTTTCAAATTTTGTCTACTTTACAAATTTGTTTCCCATGCTTTAACCGGTCGCATTTCTTTTCGCGCTCTCGTTTTTTTTTTACAAAGTTCCGAAAAATTGACCACCGCCCTCAGCAACTGGAAAATTATGCTGTCTTTCCATCTCCCTATTACCCCCGTCGTTCCCTGTTGCCACGAATAATAATACTAAGACTCTACTGACTAGTGTTTGGTTATTTGAAGTTTTAAAGTTTTTAGAGCTCGAGTTATTTATCAGTCATGACATTGGGCGGTCTTTTCATGGTTGTTTTGTTTGGTTTAGGGTCTTTCTTTTTAAATTTTTCGCTTTGTAATTTACTTGCGCTTAATGTTTTCACCCTGGTGTGACGACTAGAAGTTTGCTTGGACCACGAGGTGTCCTCACAGGAAGTCAGTCACACAAGCGTTCAGGAACAATTCGAAAGAACACAAACGATAAGGGAGGAAACATCTATCGTACACATCTCGTATTTTAACACGGCTGGCATCAGTGTGGTTGCTTTCATCGTTTAGCTAAAGCTCACTCTATTTTTACGTACACTCGTTTTTACTTTCCCACTTTCTCTCTTTTGTGTCTTCATCTCGGGTTTGTAAAGTGTGTTTTTTTTTTAACTAGTTTCTCTTGCTTTGTTTTTGTTTGCTTACTTTTCCTCTTATTAACGTTTGCATCCTTTTTTTTCAATGAGCATTAAGGAACAGGATTATCTTGCCCTGGTACAACCAACTGGAGCCAAAAAGGAAGGTTTTACTATAGTGAAGCTTTTTGTTCTTGCTATAATCATCTTCTTCATTCCATTTGGTTTGCTTATTGCAATGCTTTTGCGTGAAATCAGGGTAGCGTTTTGAGTTTTATATTTAATTATGCTTATTACGCACCTACACACGCATGTGCCACTGCCACCGGGTCAAGTCTTGTCAGGTTTAAAAAATCATATATACAATACAATACTAAGGCGCCGTACGCTCCTTCTTCTATTTCTCCTTCATTTCATACATTAAATTGTACCAATTGTGTATTTCAACCATTCTAGCATAATAGCATAATACCGACCGGTTTTGGTTTTTTTTTCGCTTCATTGTGTTGTGTTATTTGCATATTCTTTTCTTTTTCATATTTCGTTTTCCACTCTTTTTGGTTCATATTTTGATTTGCACGACTATTTGTTCACAGGGGCATCCTTATGCAGAGCTCCCTTTCTCTTTTCTACTTCTCCATGACTATACTTTGTAACGTTTTTCTTTCTCTATTTGCTGGCCATTTTGCAGCTATAACAATTGTGTCCTGTGTATTCATCTTTATGTGTATGTGTTTTGTATTTTTGCGTTTCTTCCTGCCATATAACACCATTACGTTTAATAATCAGCTACCCACCACCAAAAACACACACATTCATTTTTGTTTAACACGCGCCTCATCATCACACAATCGCACCGTGGTAATTTGGGGCTTTTGCATTTTGCTTTTGCTACGTTTTACTCAATATAACACACGACAGCAAAACAATCCTCATCGTTTCGCTTTTGTAGTACGATGTAGTTTGTTCATCCATTTTTGCATTCTGTTTTTTTCGCATAGCATTCCCTTCTTCGTTCTAGGTTCTCTCTTTCACTTTTTATACACTCGTTTTATCTACACAGCCATTCAACATTCGACAAGATGAGAAAATTTTGTTTTGTTTTTTACCTCTTTACCTTTTCAATTACTAACTTGCACTCGCTGTGACAGCTTTTGAAAGTTTTTTTTGTCCCTATTTTTTAACTGTTTTCTTCTGTCCTGCTTACTATTTTCGTCCGTTTTGTTTTATTAACTTTTTACGACATCGGTTTCTAACAACATCGTACAACTTTCCTTACACCAGATCACACAGAAAACAATGAGTTAACATTAAACATTTTGAGTGACCTGCGCTTGTCTCGTCGACCGTGTTTAACAAGTGAGATCAGAGGGACTATTCACACCGCCAATTGCAATATGCTCTGGTGGCCACAACACAAACGATTTCGTTCCAATTTTACTGCATAGCCTGTGCGATTGCGAGACTGTCGATGCAACTACGCTAGCTCTGAGTTATCAAAGTGTGTACAAGCCAAGACAAAAGGTTGTGTAAAGTTTTGAAGTAAAAATAGTGGTGTAAAATTATTTAGCAGTATTCGTTGGCGCCTCTGCTACTACCATTGCGTAAAAGAAGAGCGGAAGCTCAGGTAGAAAAAATGAAACAAGTCGTTCTGCTTTGCACTAAGTAATTAAATGTTACACTTAATAAACTCCAACCTGGCGTGTTCCGTACGGGACTGCCGAGGCTGTATGTAGTGGGCAGGTTTTGTGTAGGCCAATGAATTTCTCTCTCTCTCTCTCTCTCTCTCTCTCTCTACTTCAAACTTACCAACGCGCTGCTCGCTTAAAATATCTCTATAAAGCTAAAAAGAGAGCGTTTGGGTGAGCGACGAGTAAGCTGCTCCCTGGAAACAGTTGTCGCTCGTGTAGTGCAGAGCTCAAGCTTAGTGTACCGGAATGGGATTATTCGATCAGCAGACAGCGGGGCAGATGTTCGCGAAGGTAACCGAACAGCTCCTGCGATGCACCGGGACAGTTGGTGAGCTCCAGCTCCTGCAGATGGCGCAGCTGGATGAGGCTGGACAGACCGGAGGAGGTAAGCAGGGGACAGCCGGCCAGTGAGAGTACCTGCAGGTTGCGCATCGAGCATAGGTGCTGCAAGCCAAAGTCCCGGATCTGGGTGCACCAGCGCAGGAACAGGGCGGAAAGTGACAGCATCGTGGAGATGTAACCAACGCCAATGTCGGTGATGTGAACGCAGCTGAAATAAAGATCGGGATTGTGTGCTTAGTATCGATTATGTAGAAGAGTTAGTAGTAAACGCGTGGCAGAAGAAAAAAATTGGTTTGAAAATAAAGTAACTGATTAACTGAAGTATTGTGATTGACAGTTAAAATTCAATTATAATTAAATATCGTTCTTCCAGGTTCAATCCTTAGATGTACTAAGAGGTTACTTTTAGTATTTTATGTGGAATTTTCAAGTTTTAATTGGTATAAATGGTGGATACAACCTGGAAATGACGGAGTTATTTTTATATCATACCAACAAATTGTCATTATCTAAAGTCCATTTCTCTTTCTCTCTCTCTCTCTCTCTCTCTCCCTCTCTCTGTAGGTAGAGTTAAGAAACATGTGACACGTAAGTGTTTAAACCATTCTCGTGCTGTTTTTGAAGATGAAACAATTTAGACCCTCAAGGCAAATAACAGGCGGTTTAATAATGTACAGTACAAGCGTTGTTGTAAGGACCCGTCAAAAGCATACATAGATTTCGCTCTAAGAAACCATTTTAGCTTGTTTTATGGTGGAAATGGGATTATGGAAGTTTACCATACACCTGTGTAGGAACACTTAAAAGGTGAAAACCTAGGTGAAAAACGGATTAGATTGTAACTTCATAAACATTTGACAGAAGCGTACACTTCGAAACCCGTGGAATTAATTGGCCTTTAAAGTGTTCCCATAATTTCAGAAAACAAGCGGAAAAAAATATATTTTTAAATTCAAAACGCAGAAAAGGTCATAAGCGAGAAGAATGCTGCGTTTCCCATCAGTGGCAATAAATAGCAGTTGCAAAGCTAAACAGCGTACGCAGCGGCAGCTTCTTCGAATCTGCCAACTTCTTGGAAGAGCAATTCTTCGTAAATCCGTACCCCCGGGGCCGCTTAGCTCCGTGAGGTGGAAAAATGTATCAAAGTTAGATACACTCCCACTGGCGGTACTTTCCACTTAACTTGATTCCCTCCTTTCGACCCTTTCAGCGAATCGGGATGTCAGCCTTTTCTTTCTCTCTACCTTTTCGGAACGCAACTCTATTCTGGCGGAGTGTGGTAGAATTAATTAAAATGTTAAATTGAGTTACCATCCGCATTTGGTTGTTGTCAATCGGACGAAATATTTTCCCGTAAAATGTAAATAACTAATGAAAAACCCGTCTTCGTCACAGCGGCTCCTTAAACAATCAATCCCTTCCCAAGCTGAATCCTTTTTCTTCCCTTCAGGTAAAAAAAGATGGCCAAAGCAGAACGATATGATACCGATTGAGTTTGCTAAATGTAAATCAAAACATCTCAGCCTCATCTCCTTGCCATCGAGCAATCAGAACGATGCAAAACGGCAGTAGCACGAGGTGGAGTGATTATGTTTCAAATTAAAATTAATTGTTCCACGTTCGTCGTAGCGCGAAACGTTTTCCTTCCCGGCCGACGAGGATCGCCTAATGAACGCGAAGGAAAGGAAAAGCGGACACAGCACGAGCGCAGTATGGGACAGACGGGGCCGCCCGGTGGAAGATGGATAGGAGCAGATTTGCCCGCTGTCTTTGGGCAAATTTCCATTTCCAACCGCCGTGCGCAGCCGAGCGGGCAGCCGTGAAGGGAACCACAAGGTCGCACTGGGAAGGTGAATGGAAAGGAAGCTTTTAAGACTAAAGATAGATGGACATAATGGTTAAATATCTAATTATGTCGATACTGCTTTGCAGTGACGGCGAATAATGCGTCGGTGCTTACGATGGGAAATGATATGCAGAAGGAGAAAGCAGTGTGCATGAATAATGAACGAGCTGGAAAAAAGCTGTCGCACACCTGCTAGTGCGTTTTACCCTACAGTATTCATTCATGAAAAGGAAATTTGAATTGGTACGTACATATTTTTTCACGTTGTTTTTATGTTATCAAATTAAGTAGTAGTTTTATAAATTTATTTATACCACCGAATGAATTAATTATTTATCCCTTTCTTACAATTATTTATAAGGAAGTTTTTTTATCCATTTTTAAAAGAAAAGCTTTTAGGTTGGTTGTTCTACAGTAGGCAGACAGTTAAATTAAAAAAGCCAAGGCCTCATTGCTATATTAGTGACTATATCTCTTTTAACTCAAAATTCGTTATTTCTGTTATAAAATCTAAAGGATGAAAAAAGATGTACAAACCTTATGTAAATAAATGACGATTTATCAATTAATTACTCCGTCCATTTAATCTCTTCCATCATTATAATGAAATTGATACTCCCATTTTATTAAACCGTTTTTTTATGAAACATAGCAGAAAAGAAGTGTATGTCCATGTGATAAAATATTGATTTTTTCCTGCTATAATTAATATCACAAATGTAATTCAATAACCTGTCACATCAATATTAATATTGATTGCTTGCAGCGAATCACGAGTAGGAAAATCCGAATACAACGCATTTCCCCGATTGGCACGATTTTATCACAACTCCATGGCAATCGCTCACTCGAGCGTATGTGAGTGGGTGTGTATGGGTGTGTGTTTTATATTGAAAGACAAAATACCATATTACGCCACCAAGCGCCGCTGTAACCCAGCAACGGTGTAAAAAGCGATTCCGGCAAACTCGTACGAGAAGCAAAAAGAGAAGAAGAAAAAAAAAACAAAAAAACCAAAATGCATCAAACGGTGGCATCATGAATGCCTGTGCTCCGTATCCCATCAATCAATCAATCCAACGAAGCTTTGAAGTGTCGTGTCGCGAGCTGATACCACCCGTTGCTACGAAATGGGTTTCTATTTTCCGCCTGCTTGGTTGCCGGAACCGGACCGGAGTGAGTGCTTCCTGTCCGGATCGAATGCTTAGCGATTGCACTCTCATCGACATGCCTGCGGTGGCATTCGAGTGAAACAAATGTGGCGTCACTGGATGCATCCCTGCTCGGTCTGGCTGTGCTTTGTTGTTGGGGCTAGAAAATGACCGTTTAAGTGAGCATCGTTTCATTCAATAATGAACAGCCGGCTACCAGTATTGGTGCAACGTTTGCAAATGGGAAATCTATTACCGAGTACCCTGCTGCTGCAACAGAACTCTCAAAGACGAGCAAAACAAGTGCTGAAATCCTAGAAACGTTTAGCAAAATAAAAAAAAAGGAAAAACGCTTCTATGGAACCTTCGGAAAATTGCTCTTGGTAAATTCATCACTTCTTGGTAAAGTGTGTGTGTGTGTGGGGTTCTTTTCCACTTACTATTTAAGGAGCAGAACCGATACACCATATCCGAAATATTCTTCGTTCCAAGTTCTCCGCTAAGTGATTGGATCAATTTTTGTGCACGTGTCGAAATAATTTTCGTATCGTTGCTTTGCCCATTTCGTGAGCGAATCGTAGAAAAAATGATTCTAAGCACAGTAGATAGGTAGACTTAATTTGGCATGTGTAAACAACGTAAATGTAGACGGGTAAATGCGTTTCAGAGAATTCAAGGAATGGCATCGAGTATGTAACGAATGCTTGAGGGCTTTCGAGCACAGCGTTAAGGACGCACTGAAGCGCATCTATGACTTCGTAGAAGGTCTAGATCTTAAACCAGCTTTAACCATTTTTTTGGACATAAAATTTAAAATGGTTCCACAAATCTGGACACCAGAATGTTGCAAAAGAGAATGCAAAAATGTTATTCTTGTATCAAGCCTATCAACTCTTGTTCAAGTTAGCTTAAAGACCTCATTATCCGAAGAAAGCGGAGATCTAAAAACATCTTAAAAGAGAACATCCTTTTGTAGCAAATCTTCACATTCCCTCACATTAATGATGTTTCATCTTTATAAAATCAGAAAAACAATTCCCCATTCCCTTTTCGACATACTTCCATTAGTGACCTGGCGTCTCCATCGAGCGAATGGAGGCGCCTGGTGCGTTGTTCGATAAAAATAAAAAAAAAACAGGAAAAGATAAAACGTGAAGGAAAAAAGAACGAAAACCGCCTTAAATGAGCGAGCGGGGTGAATAAACATAAAAAAAGAAAACACTTACCGATCGAGCGTTAGCTCCTCCAGCTGGTTCAGATCACAGGCAATGTACTCGAGGGCGGCATCCGTTATCCGCGGGCACCAGGAGAGATCGAGCGCCCTTAGCTTCTGGAGGTTTTCCGCAATCAGCTCCACCCCGTCGTCCGTCACCTTGCTGCAGCCGGACAGTGACAGCACGGTCAAATGTGGCAGAGAGTGTACTGTGTGTAAATTGGGAGTAGAAGCAGGGGAGGAAAACATATTACCATACACGAACACGAAGGAAAGTCGTAAAACGAGCGGAGGAAAATAAGAAACATGGAGAAACCTAAATGTCACTGCACAACAGGGGGGGATGAGTCGCTTGAAGCACCCAAAACTAGGTTCAAAGTGGATCGACACTAATGTCGGACAAATGTTTGCCAATGACAGTAATTGAAGGGTCGATTTTAGTACATATTTTACTTGATAGTGGTATAGAAGAGGACGAAAGAGGACCAGTTTTAGGAGGCAAGTTTTGCGAAAAAAAACCTACAACATATAGATATATTTTTATCAACTTGTTTCCTAACTATTAGTCTTCATTATTCCAATGCTTTTTAAAGTAAAAGTGCTTAAAATTTTTAAAGAAAACTAATTTAATATTTCCAACCAATTTTACACAGACGTCTTGAGGAAAATTGTGAAAAATTCATCAATATATTATTACTCCCTTATGGTTGACTCCTTGTCTATTAGCTTTCATCACCATCACGTTCGTTACATAAATTTCTCTTTCGTTGAATGAAAGGTACCACCCGGGGAAATAAATTCAATATAACATAAGTGAAGACCGTGATGAAAAACTGTCCAACATTTTCCATTTTCTAGCCTGTTTTGCTTCATGTTACGAAATGATGTGCAGCTCATTGAAAGCTAAAAGGTTGCTAAAAGCATACTACTGTTGGGCAAGGGAGTTTGAAAATTTCTTTTCTCTCCCTGTCAATGCGAATGACCTAAAAAAACAAACAGCACACAAGAAAACCGATCGATCACGTGGTACTTACCTATGTTGACGACACCATGGTTCGTAAGCTCCCAGCAGGACTGCAACCGGAGAATGCTTAGGCTGTGGCTTTGCTTCGGTGAAAAGTAACCTAACGCTGCGTCTGTCACGTGGTAGGCCTAACCAGCACGAGCCAAAACCAAGACGGAAAAGAGAGTGTAAGAAATACTTCCAGACGGGCCGATTTCGTGGTACCTTCCCCCCCCCCCCCCCCACCCATTTGCGATCGGCTTACCTGCAGCGAAAATTCATACAGTGAAGGCAACAGTTGTGCGACGGCTCCGACCGCTTCGTCCGCCACGTTGATGCAGTCAGCCAGCGAGAGTGACACTATCCTTGGCGTCAGGCACGCCCACAGACCGGCCTCGGTAATCTCATTACAGCCGGCCAGCTCCAGCTCGAACAGGGACTGCAAAGAATGCAAACAAACAGCGGCGCGCGTTAGCCAAACAACAATGTCCAATGAAGAGAGGGCAGTAAAACTATTTC
>KB670836.1:740194-876516 GCA_000349105.1 Anopheles epiroticus
CCCCCCCCCCCCCCCCCATTTGCGATCGGCTTACCTGCAGCGAAAATTCATACAGTGAAGGCAACAGTTGTGCGACGGCTCCGACCGCTTCGTCCGCCACGTTGATGCAGTCAGCCAGCGAGAGTGACACTATCCTTGGCGTCAGGCACGCCCACAGACCGGCCTCGGTAATCTCATTACAGCCGGCCAGCTCCAGCTCGAACAGGGACTGCAAAGAATGCAAACAAACAGCGGCGCGCGTTAGCCAAACAACAATGTCCAATGAAGAGAGGGCAGTAAAACTATTTCCACCGCCAAATATTGATAGTTGGTCGCCCGGGCCAACTGCCCGGTTTTCCCTCCCACGGAACGCACGGGTAAGATTATGTTTCGGTTTTGACTTCCAAGTGAAATCGAACCCGCGCGAAACGCCTCCAAAATGGTATAGCTCGTGCCCGGGCCGGCGGCAAAATGCCCAGCACTGGGAAAGGTCATACCGTAGATTAGGCCAAATTGGAATTGGATAGCGTAAGCCGCGTGGGCCATGCGAAGCGTTCGGGTGTGGGCTGGCACGATGTGGGGATGGATTTAACTAAATTAAATTTGAGTGGAGTTAGCGGAAACCTTCCAGCAAGTGCCGCCAGCGGGTGGGAAAGAAAATTGAAACAACATAAACCGTGGGATTGTTGGATTAAGCCCTTTGACGATACGGGAATGAATGTGTTGCGTTGATTTGAAGCAATTTCACCGAAGCACTGCAATGGAATTTGTACAATGCGTGTACAGCAGTGTCGAGACAGTGGTCATTGGAAAGATTTGGCAAAAGTGCCATTCGTTTTACTGCATCTGTTTAGAGCAATGCTACAAAGGATTATGATATGTGCTGAGATTTGATGAGGATAGAATCAGACACTAGCTTTTGCAGTAGTAACAGAGAATTACTGCAGATGGCGCCACATTCCAGCTTCTCTATCGAATAAGTTTATTATTTTTAATAAACAGCACGTTGTTCGATTTACGTGGATTTGAAAAGTATTATATTGAATACTTTGTTTGTCACATGTGTTCAAGTATTTAAAAGTAATTTGAAACTATGATTTTCTAATAAACAAATTAATTATCGTTGTAAAAAATATTCAGGCTAGGCTTCTGGCAAATGATGACAGTACCTATCCAACTCATTCTTCTTGATTTAATAGCAACCTCCTAAGTCAGTTTGATTTCAAGTACTCACTACTATCCAGCTATGAGATACTGATAAAGCTAGTGAAACCAAACAGAAATAATTATTATTTAGATTAATTTCTCAAAAAAAAACTTGAATACGTGAAACCATTCTCTAGCTCAATAAGCTTCCTAAATAGCGGCAGCTCATATATCATTTACAAATTCAATGCAATTTTATACAATTTAGCTATTCAAATGTGTTTCCATCTCATCAGACACAGGTGCATACAGCAACAGCTCCCATTATCTCCGGTCACCCACCAAAATTATTTTCCCTGCCGAATTTCGTACGTTTGCATTAATTTACATTCCTCTCCATCATCGTTGCCATCCGCAAGGCGAGGAGCAGGCGAGATTATTAACGATCTGCTAATACCTCATGATTATTAATGCTGCAGCGCCTATTGTTTATTCGCAGCGGGTGAGAGGTGGAAAAGCTTGCTCCAAGGGGTGACTATGCCGTGGCCAAATTTCTCATCCTGGCAGTCTGGTGCGCCGGGAATAATTTGTATAGACCGAGCGCGATAATCGTTTGGACTTGAAATCACCAAACGGTAACATGGTAAACGATGGAAAATATTCTCCAGCCGGCCGAACAACAAAAAGGAGAGAATAAATATTAAACACACCATACAAATTGTTAACCAAAAGTATGCAGTATGGCAAAAATGGTTATCGGGGTCGACATGAGTTTAGCAAGCAGCACCGACCCGTCTTCCTGCGGGCATGCTTTTATTTTGCGACTCTTTTGTGTTAAAAAAGAGTATTGTGGGTGTGCTGGGAGGGAATTTTCACCCATATTAATGTCGGAACATTATGCTGCTGTCATCAGATTTGCGAGTTGGGAGCACAAGATACGACGGGAGCAGCCGAAACGAAGAAAAAAAAAAGAAAACGAGATAAATTCCAACATCATAAAAAAGGTTAAAAAATTCGTAACTCCTGGTGCTTGCACTCCGCCTCGTCGTAATGAATGTGTGTTAACTTTCTTCTTATCGTTGCTCCAGCAGCAGGCGGCGCCGGTGCTAACAGCTTGTTGGCATCAAAATGGCGCACTCTTTCATTACCATTTGTCTTTGGGGCTGTGCTGAAGCGGGCGTTCGGAGTGGGGGAAGCGATGGTTCAGCTGTTCGTTTGCAGTGAACAGTGAAATCAGTAAATAAAGAATTCATTTTGCAAGCTTTATTTGATATGCATTTTTATGTTTGGCAGAAGGAAAACAGACTTTGAATGTACATTAGGATCATTTTGTTGCTCGCTTTTGCTGAGCTTGTTTGAGCAGATCCATAAAAAGTAATTATTCGCATAATATGTTCACTTCATTTAAACATAACAAATCCTGTTGCCTCTTTGTTGTAAATAAAATAAAACATCGAAAAGTCCCTTTATTTATGAACAAGAGAGAGAAAATTAGAAAGAGTTTTTAAACCATTACAGACACCATTACAGCCCAGGTATACAAAAACTTGATCCAAATCACATGAAACTTTATATTAAATCAAGTTTTGTGCCAAAAAGGAGTGATGGGGAGGGGAGTGATTTTTTTTAATTGAAATTCTTGGGACGAGGAGATACCTGACATTTTACACTTCCCCTGCAACGGTTTTGTCACAAATATGAGAAATGAAATAATGAGAGAGAAACAATTGACTATTGTGATTCTTATTGTGCTTCCATTTTCTTCTAACTGCAAACAGTTGCAAGCGCATTTCAATCAGTACAAAATATCGTTTGCAAAACTAACAAATGAAATGATACTGAGTCAAAAAGAAAGCATTCTTTAATGATCAGGTTGTATTATTTACAACACACTGAGCTGTTGAGTACTATATAAAATAACTTTCCAAACCCGAAGTATTTTATGTATGAAATTTGATATCCGCGAAAATGTGTTTCAAAAATGAAAAGAAAAATGCGGAGCAGAAACCGATTTGCATACGCTCCACTTTATAACGTAATTATAGACACTTTATAGCTATTAAAGCCCATTTTGCCGTCCTCTTAAACGTGCTGCAGAACGACAACTGCAATAAATCAAACCAAACGAGTTTCTAATCCTGCACGAGTGTAGCATTCGCATTCATAACCGCTGGCTCGCTCAGCCAACCGGTTGCAGCTATTTATTCGACAGCGTAATGATTCGATAGAACATGACCATTTTGCAGACGGAACATATTCCGTTCCGTCGTTTATTATCATCATTTAGCCTGTCCGTCGACGTCCATCCTGCAGCATGTGCCGGACGGACAGCATTATCATTTTATTTAAACTTTAGCCATGATGTGACGCGTGCTCGGCACAGGTGGTATGGTATGTGTGGGCGAGCGGTAGCTGTGTGTTGCGAAAGCAATTAAGTGTCAACACGATGTGAACAGGCGGGAAAAAAAGAAAAGCCATCCTCCGCCCTACCAGCGACGAGCGCCGACGTTCGATTTGTGTGTTTCCCGCGTTTCCTTCCGCAGACGCAGCAGCCTAGTGCCGTGTACCACCTAAACTAAACATCATAAACGTCAGCACCATTGAGTGTGTTTGTGTTGGACGGAAGGGACAATGAGGCGACGGGCTGTTTAAACGGACGTTCGCTACCGGTTCAGTTCGGTGTGATTGAAAAAGGCAGCAACATCATCACGATGGAATGGAAAGCTGTCCAATGTCTGACACGGTTCAGATTTTCAAGGTTATCCATCCATCGGCGATTCCCCAACCGAAGAGAAAGCGTGAAAAATCACAACGGAAAATGCCAAACAGAAGGCATATGTGGCATGGTTTATCTCGCCGAGATTCGCCACTGCAGCTGCTCCTCACCTTAATTGAGCTGAATCCGTCATGTGAATAGATGGTGGTGGTTGGTGGACGGTCATTCCCCCCTCGGTGTAGGAAAATTGAATGCTTTCACCACAAACAATCATTAACCGGAGGGGCGGAAAGAGAGCGCTAATAGGGGTGGGTTTTTGTTATCTAACCGAATGGTCACCACTCAACACACTTCCTGCTTGGTTAAGTGTTCGGTGAACTACTCATACACTCGCGCGCACACACACACACACACACACAAAGCTAGTAAATTCCTCGCATACCAAGCAGAGTTCGGCAATTTGTTTCGCTGGCGTCGGTAGGGAAGCGCGGTTGAACTACTTTTGATGTTGTTGATCACACGCTGCGGAAGACCAACGTGCGGATCCACTGTGATGGTGTAAGGGAAGCACGGATGGCTTAAAAATAGCGACGTGGCCAAAGGAGAGCGATTCACGTACCGATCAGCTGTTTCTCAAGTGTGCTGAGAGTGTTGCGAAGAAAGGCTTAACCACTTGCGTACTCTTATGCCTAGGGCCTATAGAGGTGGTTGACGGTGATTTTGATGATGAGACTTTTATGCGGTTATTTACACGAAATAATGGTTTGAACTGAGAGAACAATCTCACAACCACTTACTCAAAATATAGCCAACAAGCTTTGAACTAATTATGAACGTACACATTTCTTAAATATTTAAAGTGTATCGTCGGATAAACAGCACATCAAACATAAGTTAAAAAATGCTTGGGTAATGCAAAAAATAAAAAAATCGCCGTAAATGTTGCATGACTTTGGAGACATAATTAACTATACGTACATTCCGAATCCTCGTCGTTTTCATGAAATCTTGGAAGCGGATGCTCGTTTTAATTGCAATCAAATCTATAAGAGAACGAAGCCATTTCCACAGCACAGCAAAAATAGTTCCACGAACGTCCACGAGACGTGCTCCAGGGAGCTTAAAAACCTTTTTTCGCATGAACATACTCTCGTCAGCTCGATGGCATGTAATACTCTCAATTAACCAAACTCCTGATAATGGTGTGCAACAAACGGTAAAGGCTGTCGAGTATTAACAGGGTGTACGAACGCTAGAGGGCGTGAACGCAACTTAAATAAACCGCAGATACAACATAAATCACGCTTCTGTTGGCTGTAGTGAAACCAAAATTAACATACTTATTCTCACACACAGCCACACATGCACGCACGCCAACCGACCTACGAGATATCGCAGTGATGGAAATACCCGACACCCAAAGTTGTTGGCTTGGATAAATTCATTAGCAGCACTGCAGCATCTAATTAACGCACGCCCGCACTACCCATCATCAGCGAACGGTGAAACCTTTACTCGCCAAAGTACCATTATTAATTAGATTACTTTTTCTCCTGCTCACACATACACACAGATCCATTATCCTGATCATGTGGGTGGTAACGTGACGGTAGGATACCAACCAACCTACTTCAGGTGTGGCGCAGCACAACTTTTCATTCTGTTCCCGCACAGTTTTGGGAATCGTCCGATCCGGTGCTTGTAAATGATAAATCAAATCCACATTTTCCTGTCCTTGTTTTTCACGCGATGTTCATCCCATTCTGATATATCATCAAACGCGCACGAAACTGTGCGGGTTGAAATAAAATCCACGAAATAGATGCACACAATTTTCAACGTCGAATTATCCTAAAGTTCCGAGAAGCGCTGATTAGCGGCTGCCAATGTGCTTCGAAGCGTACCACGGTGGAAAGTGGTACAGTGAAAAGTTTGACCTCAATGTATTGACACAATCCAAAAGTTGTGCCTTTTCGCAGAAACTCGTCACAAAAGTCACTTCCTTGACTTTGGCAATTATAAAAGCGCGCTAGCAGTATGCTCCAGCGAGATGAGAAATTGTATCAAGCTTTTCCAATTATATTTATCTGTTCTCTGACATGATACAGCAACGGTAGAGGGATTGGAGGTGCTGGGTAGTAAACGGTTCGTTGGCTCACAGCTGTCCTTCTAGCCCGAACACTAAATAAACCATAACCAGCTGGCGAAACGAATTTTCAAACGAACATTCACCGACACGCAATGCTTGTTTTGTACATGTTCGTCACCATCCGCTACCGTCTCACCATCGACAGTCATGGTCAATTATCCTTGATGGAAATGACATGCAAAAAGACGATGTCCGAAATAACACAGTGCCATTTTGTGTGCCCCATTATTGCTGAGTACGAGAAACGGAGCAGCTTGCTGATAAAAAGCTAACATACCGGTTCCAGAGTGCCGGTGGCCATGAAATGGTAAACTGTACAATCATGCAAGGCAATGGTCAGTGGCACAGGCAAACCAGTGACATTGGGCAATCGAAAAAAAAGCTCTCCTTGCACAGCGCTTTGTCGTTTATGGGGTAGCTATGTAAACGATTTAAAACAATTAGAGTGCTGCAAAAAAGTATGGCGAATGGTTCGCTTTTTCAACAAAAAACATTTGTATGATTCACAAGGACACGTTACTGTCGCGGTAAAATATGTAACCCAATTCATACATGTAAATCATTGGAAAAAAGCTCCAAATAGCTGTTGGAATCCAGAAAAGCTAAACGGCTTCATACAACAGATCCAGCTGTGTCCTACCATGAAATCCACCTCAGTTTTTTTCTCATTCCTGGATCTTAGCCAATTCCCTTTGCCCAACAATGGAACCAGTCCAGGATGTGGTCGAACCTTGTAGAATCCAATTTAGACGTGCCTTTTTTTGTCCTGATCCATCTCTAAACGCATTCCGACCAACGGAAGAGGTTTCTCCCAGTAAACGACCCGACCGCTTGGGGAGGACCACCGCCGCCAGCACGAGGTATGCAGAGTGCTTGTGGCGCGTTCGTTTCCGCTTCCTGGTGGAGCAATTTCATAAAACTTGCAGCACAACCTGCAGAGTGTGCCCCGTGTTATGTCCCACTTTGTCGCATTCCGCACAAGGGGCTGAACCGTTCGGTGGTCGTCCGGTTTGCACCACCGGGCGGCAAGATGGATGGGCAAGAACGATAGTGCAAAGCGTGCTGCAAAGCCAATGGGACCATGCCATCCTTTCTGCGCTGTACTGTGTGTTCTCTGCATCCTTTTAATTTCAGGATGTAACGGAGGGTAGTACAACAACACTACCTACCTGCCTACGTAGAGGACCTTCCTACACAGAGAGAAAGAGCGACTAATGGTTACCCTCTACGGTCCAATGCGCTGGCGGTAGGTAGCTAACCAAGAAGCAATATTCTTACTGGCTGCACTTTACTTTCCATTCGCTTTGCGCCACCGTCCGTGAAAGGGACACAAGCTCGTGGGAAAGCAGTTAACAACGCAATAATTGCCAGTAAAGTGCTTGGTGCCTTGCAAACCTGCATATTTAAAGCAATTAATAAGATCAAATATTGTAACCGGTCTGAAGTTGTTCTTCCAGTTGCGTGCAATATTGCAACGATGAAGGGAAGAATGCACTCGTATGAGTATGTTAAGCCCCATTTATGAGAAGTTTATAAAATAGCAAACTGTAGAAGCTTTTATGTATCGAAGAAAGCTATGTACAAGAAGGTGGCAAATACATTTAGAAGACAGAGAGAATTCAGTTACTTACTGGCTGCCGGCAGCTTCTAAACAGCGTCGCAAGACATGTTTTAATTAAGCAAGAGATCGCCGACGAATTATTCTTAATTTGTTTTTCAATCCGCAAAAACGAAAATCCCCGTTCAAATGTATGGCCTACACGGGAAAGCCGTTGGAAAACAACGTGTTTTTTTTGCCGTAGAACGTACCGTATAGTTAATATTGCAGGCATTTTTTAAATATTGACTTCTAATAAAATTTCAATAGCAGCTACAATAACAAAAAATAACAACTATGAATGTAATTATAATCTTCAATTTAAATTGTACAATGAAAAATATATTTAAAAAAGTAATGATTTTGTATATCCGACAAATGTGCACCAGGTATAGACCGCTGCCTCATTTCTCGGCTTTATCGCGCATGCGTCATACATTTGACAGCTGCTGAAAAAGAAAACAACATTCTGTGAAGCTCTGTGGTCGCAACAACTTGGCGCTAATTTGTTCAGCTTTATTTGTGATTTTGCGGTCAACTAAACTAGTGTAGCATTTGTTTCGTGTGTTTTACTTTATCAGTGTGTGCAAAACCACATATCCACTAGAAGCAATTGTCCTACCGTGCGTTAAACACACTGAAAAACAAGAGAACAACACCGTAAGGTCGAGGTCAGCATGGACACCATGGAGATACCCAACTTTGGCACCGTAGCCGTGTGCCCCTACAACAACTCTCACCAGGTACCGGTGGAGCGTATGCAGAAACATTTGGTTCGCTGCCGGCGCCAGTACCCGAACGCCAAAATGGCGGTGTGCCCGTTTAACAACGCACACCACGTCCCGGAACAGGAGCTGTCGCTCCACACGAAGGCCTGTCCCGATCGAGCCCATATGGAAACGTTCAAGTATGCCATTTCGACGAACCGGAATACGCTGCCGCAGACTGGCGTGTACGTCCGGGCGGATGGTACGACGGTGGAGGCGACGTCGCCACCGATGGACGAGGTACCGGATAACGAGGAAAACTGGGACGACATGGATGCGCCACGCTACGATCCGCAACAGTACTGTTTGAACAATCCGATCATCAGAAAGGCGACACACATGACGGCATCGGAGAAGCGCCGCTTTTACGAGTCCGAACGCGCACGTCACGAGATGTTGAAGAAACGAAACGCCTAATTGTGTTTTATGCGTTGATCACGTTACATATTTATATGTTTTGTGCACGTTCGATTTAATTAGGAAGCATGTTAAAAGCACGTTGGTGCAGTAACAGCTTGCATCATGAACGTCGTGCACATACTCTTATGACGACTATATGCATCAAAATGCGTTATAGATTTTAATCAGCTTACACCAGTAAAATATTATTTTTTTTATTTAGTAGACGACCAGGCCGTATTGCTCAGTAAAATATAAACACAAATATTAGTAGTTATTGTACATGCAATCATACATGTTAATTTTTTAAATTACACCACAACACATTAGTTTTGAAACGAAAAGCTTTGTAATGTTGTATTGTTGAAAAAGAAACGGAAGGTAAATTAAAAATAAGTCAACTATTTGGCATGTGATAACCGCTTCCTGTGAGTTAACGGATGAAAAAAATAAAAAGATTAAACAAGCAAACGCAAGACAAACAATCCTTAATCATTGTGAACTGCATTCGAACAAATTGTAAGAAGTATACACAAGAATCCCTGCCCTTGGGCAGGATGTGGTTTGAAATCCCACCTCATTACCGCAGCCCCAGTTTTTCCTGTTTTGGGGGACAGTTCTTCCAATGCGGCCTATGGCATGGACGTACGGATGTACGGATGTTTGCCGCATTTGTTATTAATGAACACACATCCCTCAAAACTCTCATCTCCGGTGTACCGTGGCTTGTGGTTTGCAGAATAGCACAGTGGCTGAAAGCCACTATTCCGTCGTTTTCGTTAGCGTCGAGTGTGCGGGAAGGTTAACATGTCGGGCTTTTGCCGCCGGTCGGAAGCTAGCATGACAACGTTCTGCCTGTTCAAAACCCTTCCGCGCTTTGACGGCTGTACTTCCTTTGTCTGCTGGCAGTGGTCAGGCCATTGTGCAAACAGTGGCGATTCGCCACCCCAAAAGAAAAGCCCGTTCATTTCACTCCAAAACGCGTTTGTTGTATAGGTTACTGTATAGAGAAACGTTCCTTTACAACAGCGCGTGCAAACGCATGTTTTTCGTATTTTGCAAAGGTAAACGTGGTGTTCCACTCTGGTGGACTGCTGGGAGCGTACAGGACGCCGAAAATGAAAAGTAAAAAACCATTGTTGTCTCTGGTATGAAATGCCTTTAGCTTTTGTGTGGTTAGTTTCTAGCATGGAACGTGCTCGGGATATTGTGTTTGCTTTGTTAAGTAGGTTCGCCAACGGTCGGAACATCCCATTCTTGTTGACACGTGGTAGGTGTGGGTGGATTTTTGTCTTTTTTAAGCCCAAGCATCATTGCCGGATGCCATCCCAGCAAGGCTGAGGGGAGCTGAAAATCAAAACAAAAGAGCGTCCTACTCGAGCACGCCTCAAAAACATGCCTAGAACCGGTTCTTGAGCATCTCACACGAACGGGTTGTACATCTCCTGCAGGTGCATCGGCTAAAATTAAAACAAAACACACAGGGACGCGTATCCGTGCGGGAGAGAAGTGTTATCTTCGTTGAAGAACCATTAAAATCAGGTGAGAAGCTTGATAGGCTGTTGAAGATAGGATGGAGTCGGGAATGGGTGGACCAAACCACACAAGAGGGTGACGAAGGACGAAAGACAACGTGTACAATGAACGTTGCACAGTGGCGTCTTATGATTGTATGTTCTTTTACGGTACAAGCATGGTCGAGGAGAGTGAGTAAGACTCCTGCAATCAAACTGTCGATCGATATATACGCCACACTACAGGGAAAGTTATTCTACGACGCTGGTGTACGTACGGCGAGCCGCTGATGGATGGGTTTATGAAAGCGACCTGCTGCAAGACACTCTAACTCTTGATAAGGATATTTATAGGCCAAACTTATGTAGACTTTGTGCAGGCTCGATTTCACCGTTAAGTCACGGAACAGGTATTTGGAATTAGGTTAAATTTGATGATAGGCCTCAATATATGTCAGACGCAGGGCTCGATGCCTAAGGTCCTTGAACGATATGTATTATATGAATATATAAGCAACTTGAGAAGCACTAACTGGCACGACTGAGTAATTATGTACATCTTTTATGATATAAGTAAGTTACCAAGATGTTAAAATAACCTTATTCATTATCTCAGAATTGAAACTCGCACATCTCAATTCCCCTAAGCTGCTCCCTAGCAATATTTAATATTTCATGCTTGTTCCAGCCATAATTCACGTCGAAATTGCTTTTTACTTTTACGTCCATTATTTGCAGTTTCCTTCGTGCCCGACGTTTTAAGCTTCATGCGATAAATCCCTTTCGTGGTACTTCATTACACAAATGGGCTAAATTTTGCTCATTAACTGCAAATTGAAAACAAAGAAACTCTCCTCTCCTTTGTCCTTTTATATTGTATGTAACGACAGTAGAAAAAAAGGTACAAAGCAAAACATATTTCATAAACGTAAGGATAGGTTCGCCGACAATTAAAGTAACATAAACTCCGTGTGGTGTGATGGGACCGGTGCAGCGGTGCTAATCAGTTCACTGACAAAATTTAATTCGTCCACTTCTCGTCTGCCGCTCTCTCTAAATTTAAACTGCAACTGACAGCAATGTCAACGAGCGTTTGCGATGGTACGGTGGACGGTCGAGGATGGTTCCTAGCTGCAGAAGGTATCCACGCTGGCCGGGTGGAAATAGAAGTTAAGTACTAAAAATAGCTATCATTAGCTGGATCGATTAAATTACCGAGACTGGTAAGAAGGAGGTTCGTAAGTCCTTTGATACCGTTGGTCGGTTCGTTTGTGCTTCGTTGGTTGGGAAGAAGGAAGAGTTTGCAGTTCGTTTTTTTTTTGTTTCGTTCCGTTTTCCTGTACCATGATCGAATATTCATGACGATGGAGGGGGTGTGTGCTGTGCTATTTAAATAATGCGAATTCCGTTTAATGGAACAGGATGTTTGAGGAGACATCGGCAACAATTTATTTTGGGTGCATTTAGGACGTTATATGGCAGAGTTTTCTCCCGCTTTTTTTAATTTAAAAAAAGAGAGTATAAATAATAAAGAAACATATAGATCAACAACCTCCAAACATCGTAACGAGCTACGCAATTCTTCTGAGGTAGCCTCATTATAAAAGGAAACCTGACATTCTTTTTTTTTCGTTTCTTTACGTCCGTCGTTTCCACATTACACGGTTAACCTTTAAAAAGCATCTCATAGTTCCCATTCCTTCAGCTTTATGTAGTAACTTTACATCTCCACAGGCAAATGCACGTTGTAGGCGCGTGTCAGCAATGCTGATTAAATATTCATCGTACAATGCACCCGGGAATGGTTGGATCGTATGACCGTCTAGAGCTCGACGGAACGAAGCGGCAACAGTCAAGTAGCAGGAAGGGACACATTTTTGTTGCAAAGAAAAGAATCAATTTCATCCCGCAAAATGATACGCTAAATGGTGTGCGTTGCTCTGCGAAACGTTAGATATGAATCGGAATAAAACGCAAGATAATGGAGTTTTAAAACCAAACCGGAAGAGCTCTATCAGTTTTCCTGTTGGTGGGTTACTTGGAAAAGGGTCACCCTTTTTCGAGACGACATTTAATAGCCGCCGTCGTTCACGCCTTCATAGCATTTTTGTGCGATAAGGCAACAAAGCAACGCGGAGGAATCCCGTGCTGGAAAAATGATTCGGAAACATGAACATGCATACGTATGTCGAATACCGTATATCGGATAGGTTGAACAATCATAGAAGATAAGCAATAAGCGCATTCGACAAATAGAAACTGAAGGAAAGATATTGACTAAGCGCACGTTACTACTTCCACCAAGCATGTGGAATATGATATGTAATCTCCCTTTAGAACGGCCGGGGCTGTAATGCTTATGAAGATAAGGTTGCAGCTGTTATTGTAAAAAAAGCAAAGCAAAAAGTTCGCTATTTGTCATCTCTATGGCAATATCGATTCATTAGCACGATTTAACCCAACATAGCTCACTCGTGAGTTTAATAACTCTTCGAGATTTAAATCGCTCTGAATGAGTTAACTCTCCGTGCTGCCTAACAACTCATTCGCTCGCGAGAAAGTTAAAATATTGTGAGTAAGTTGCTGCTCATCACGGTGGATTAACTCAGCTGATTCAGTTGATTCCTGATTTAGATCGCTTGAAGAGAAATAAAACTCGCGAGTGAGTTAAATTACTCAGAGTGTGTTGCTAGTAAGAGAATTCAAAGATGAGTTGCCGATAGATTGATTCATCTCACGCATCGCAAAGATGTATCTCACTCATTCTAATTCATAATGCACATCACTAATCCGTACCCCTCTCGGTAACCTCCCATCTCATCAACTCATAACAACATCCTAACACCATTCGTTGTACACTGTAAAACAACATGTAGCAATATCAAAATCGACAATTTTTCACGACACACATCAGCCCTAGAACACACATGCCCTAAAATTCACACATCACCTACGATATCTCATAATGATGAAAATGACTATGACATCCTTTTTCTTGGCCGGACCTTCTGCAGTCAGCATACGCTCATCGTCACGCAATCGTCTAGCTGTGACAGCACAGCTACAAAGATTCTACGCACATATCATCAATCATCTCTGTCGTGACCTGTCCACAGCGGTGAAGGTATGTCGAATGGCATAAACCATTTCTGTACGCCTTTCGCCTTTGCTGGTAACAGTTTTGATAGACACTGCATTAAACTGTTCGGAATAGTATTTCACCGCGTAGGGTGATGGTACTAAAGACGTCATACACGTTCTCTTTTGTGGGCGACATGTGGGCAGCTAAAATGTGTTCTGTCGTTACAACCATTAGCAGGTTTCCTGCACCGGTGAGCAATCGCAATCGAATTTCTTGCCAACAAAATGGTTTCTTTTTGTGGCGAAATGGAAAGAATCGTAGAACATGTAGCGATTTTATTCACAGATTCTTTTCACCGTATTTTATAACATTTCCAATACTTCTTTGTGCGAAGCTCTGCTAATGCCATGCACGTGCTCACTTTTATACCGCAGGGCGAGTTTTGATTGTAGATGTTCAATACATTGGAGACAGATCATCTGGATTAGAAGCACATCATCTTTTCATCAACATTTGAGCTAATGAACTCCGCGCGGTACATTCTCGCTTAGGAAGACCCTTAGGTACACCTCACTAAAAAGCTCGCCGGAGCCTATCGACATGATTGTGTTGGGCCGGGTGCCCTCAGGAGAAATCAATACCAACTGCACCGAAACGCACTGCGGGTGAGAGAAGAATGCATAACGCAGCACATTTCTCCTGGAAAGGAGAAAATTGCAATCAAATACCGCCACCGATGCGTCATCGATCGGTGCTGCTGCGTGTGCTACGCGGCGTAGGCCGGTTTCCAATTTTAAATGCCTGACTCGAACAGCCTTTCAGAACTGTATCAGACTGCAGGAAGCTGAACAATTGTGGAGCGAAAAACTGGTGCCACGGTTTGGATGAAATGCAACAGCAATAAAGAAAACTCCGGCTGGGCGCCATCGCGTCTCCAGGGCTCTCGCATGGAATGTGTCTGCCGGCAGGATTGCGTGGCAGGATGTGCTCAAAGGCCAAATACATCAGCCCAGTCATCATTCCCGGGCCGTGCTCGGGGAGCTGAATTCTAGCCGGCTTCTTGTGAGGTGAGAGCGAGCCACCGTTCTGTGGGTTGTAGGTTACTTTTTGCTGTCGCTTGTTCTTCGGAACATTTGATTGCATCTGTCTGTTTAGACTGTCTGCCAGACAGTCTGACGGGTGGTTTCGTTGCCCAATTATGCTGTCCTCCATAAAAAAGAGAGAAAGATAAAAGCATACCACAAGTGGGAGTTGTATATGGAATGGCATGAAGCCGGTCCCAGTGGAAGGATTCCGCCGGGCCAAGCTCACACACATACACAAACACTCACATCAAGAATTTTGTTTGTCTTCCACCTTGAAATCTTGGGCAAAAAGGTGCGCTGCGAGCGAAAATGAATGTTTGCCCTCTCGCAAGTATTTCCCACAGGACGTTGACATAATGCTGACGTTTCAATCAGAAACACGGGCAACGAGTTCATTTTGTGATTTGCTAACAGCGGCAAAGCTTTTGAAGTTGCACAACAAACATTCGCTCCGTGCGGGATCGGAGGTCCTCTCGGGATCCTTCAGCTGTATCGGAAAGATAATGATTTTTTTGTTGTTCCTGCTAACGAGGACGAGTCTAGAGCGCTTTTAGGCGCCTTCAATACTCTCCAATACAGTCCAATACTGCCTTCGATTGATATCGCTGGGCTCCGCAACTCCTCGGGCGTATTTTATCGATACCATTCGAGCGGCAATAATCAAGCGCAGATAGTTTTTGGTTGTCATTTTATCCGACATTTGCGAAGGAGACACACCGGGGAAAGCGGGCAGGCCCGGTTTGCAATTTCGACCCTCAAATATGTCTGTTTGTTTGAAGATTGTGGCTGGTTCCCTTTTTGCTCCATACACCCTCCATGGTCGCAAGGCAGATTAGGGCAAGGTAACATGGGACGAACAGCATGGACGAAGAAGTTTGTTACCCTTCGATGGAATTTCGTCGGTCTCTTTCGTTGGGACAAACTTCCACCCCACCTTGGATGAATGAAGGGGGGGGCATCCTTTTGCGGAATGCCCTACGGTGGTAGGAAAAAATATTGCAATAAAAAATTTAAATCCTTGTTTTGTGTCCCTGGCACAACCCCACACACAAAACAATACGTACACGTATCGTGAAACGCGACCAAACGTACATCGCATAGATATTTGTGTTTCGCTCAAGTCGTGAGTGTTGGAAATCGATTTTACGGATCAGAAGCTTCGAAGCGAACCGTGAATCGGTTCGGTTTCGGTTCTGTTCGTAGTTACAGAGGTTGTGTGTTTGTGTGTGGGCGAGATGCCTGATCATGTAAGTTTTTTGCTTAACGTTTTCCCACCGGGCACAAAAATAAGGGGGGGGGGAGAACCCATTCGACGTTTGGAACACCTGGCTGCAAGAACGTTATCCTTTTGATGTGCTGTTAATGGTCGGTACTTCTGGATTGCCGTGTGGCACTTTTACCTAGTGAAAGTTAGAAAGACGCATTTGCTTGCTTGTAAACGTTTGAGAGTAATTAAAATGAAATTCCTTTTTAATTTAAGGTATGCTTTACGATGCACGATCCTTAAGGGACATTTTAAGCTCAAAGTTAATGTAGCGCACAGGGGATAGAGGAGTTACTAGTAAATATGGTAGAGAGTAGAGAAGCATATTGAATGCAATGCAATGCAACACAAGGGACTGCAGACTTTTATTTTGATTTGTTTGTGAAAAGTTTTTACTGGAAATTAAAAATATAATTTTTATTTATTTATATTATCTAATCATAATTGAATACAATGTTTTAGCATCATTTTTGAAGGATTAAGACTAAAGAAATGCTATCAAAAGTTCAATCAAATTTCTACTAGGTCTTCTCTTTTAAAATCTTTTTACGCAAATGTAAGCGCCCTAATGTATGCAACCCACTAAACAAAAACAGCAATTTCTTCCTATTAGCTGCCTGAGGTCATAAGAATGAAATCTCATGTAACGATATTGGTGTTGATACAACTACGACGAGTTGGGATCATTAACAGCCATCAATATGGCTGTCCAGTTTGATCCTACAAAATTCCACAAATAATTAGTGTAAATTATTACACCAATAAAAACAGGCCTCAAAAAACCCAAAACATACTGATTAACCACTATTACCGTGGAGAGTGTTGTTAATAAGGCAAATACAGCATTTCGGCAAAATGTTGGTCATCGATCGATTCCGTTGCCCGATGCCCCCAGAACATCATTATGCGGTCACGAGCACCCGGCCACCGACATTACGCTGTGTGCCCGGAAAAGCTTAGAGCACACGACACTCATTCAAATATCATAATATGCAAATCGCGTTGCCCGGAACCGCTTGGCGCGCTGATGTTAAATTCATGAAACAATAGTTGACAAGAAATCCGTGCTGCGTATACTGCACCAGAACGTTCGAGAGCAGAATTTCGCATTCATGGCCGGAACGAGGTTCAGAGAGTTATCCGTTTCTCACTCGCTTCCTCTAGCGCCATCACCGCCTCTTGCCACCCGGGGGACAGAAAGACTAGATTGTATGTAAATTTCGCTTTTCGAAATCTCAACCTGTCTGTAAAGCTCGTTTACCAATTTTTTGTCAATCGTTTTTTTGTGGGGCATTTTGTTTTGGAAAGCGTTCAGGGCTGACAACAGCATAAAAATATGATACGAATACGCAATGGTCAGTGATGAAAGCTGGGCCGGAATGGAACTTTCGACCGGTCCAATGTTTAGAAACCGGTAGCAAGATAAATGAAGATTGTTTGCTTTCTCCCGCAAGAGTTTGCTTTCTTTCTGCATTCAATCACATAAATGAGTGCTGAATGAAAAATGATGTCTCAAAGTGCTGGTGAGGATTTATGCTCTCACCGGACCGGACGGTACTAAAAGTAAGTGCTTGTTATTTTTTAAACAAGGCATGTACCATGCAGCAAAAAATGTACAGTAATTGGAAAGCTGTTGTGCCTTAAGGCCATAAAAGCACTCCAAAGAATGGTAAATGAAACCAAATTTTGCTCAAATTCTGTTTTACAAAGATGTTTGTTGCAGAATAAAATATATTACAAAAATTTTTATAAAAACTGTTTATCGTAAAATTGTAGCTTTAAATGCTTTAAAAAAAAATTTGAACACATTCCGAATATTTGTGCAATTTCGCGAGACAATCAAATTAAATGTGTGAAAAAGCTATGTTACAGAGTGAGTACTAGCAGCCAGAGCCGAAGCAAACAAATATAAAATGAGAGTTAAAATGAAACAAACAAACACCAAACCCACAGTAAACGGAAACGGATTCCTGATGCGAAGGAAGGAAATCTAATTTGCGCCTTCCAAATTCGTACAAGTGCCAAACATTAAAAAGCTCGCGTCATTTCCCGCGCACGAAGGAAGTAAAAACAGGTGAGTGTGGAAGCTGAGCGGAAGCGAGAGGAAGCGAAGTAGCAGCGGGGAAAAGAAAGAAATGTCTCCCACCCGCCGGCCAAATTGGATACGGCAAATTGGGAAAGGTTCGGTCGGGTATTTTTGGCCCGCCCCGGTACCGTGGGTGGAAATTGGTGACGGATATTTCGAACGGAAATTATGAACGGCACCGCTGGAGCACCACCGTGTGCGTCAAGAGTGCGGCAAAAGACGGGGGGGGGGGGGGGAGGGGGAGGGAGGTGCTCACATCCCCTCGAATGAAAAACAAGAACATGGGAAAATTAGTTTATTTCACATAAAGCGACGTTGCAGGGCATTTTGTTTGTGTGTTACCTTGTTTTTTTTTTAATCTTTCTTTGTGAAAATGGAACATTGTAAAAATTCTGTTACCTTACCTAGCTTCATGTGCAAATGGCTCAAACAAGAAGTCAAAGCGAGCCCCTACACCTTCAACTAATGAGCCGTTTGATGCGTTCCGTTTTGCGCAATCAACAAACGTTACGGACGCAATCTAATTATAGCCAAAAACAAGTTGCTCGCAATTTCAAAACAAGCTAAAAATGGGATGTGCAACGATTCTTAGAACGGGCTCGGCAGCTTCGGGAGGCTGCGTGGGCGAAACGGGGGGGAAATGAGTTACAAAATTGTAACTCGATGACAGTTTATTGTCCCGGCGGAAATGGTTGTAAATTGTTCTATTATCGATACTGATGATGGATAATGAAATAAATCGTGCAAGATTTCTTCCAATTTGTAGTAATAAAGTAAGAAGCCAAGATTCACTTTCTGTCTGCAAAGATGGTTGGCTGAAGCATATATTTATACAATAAGTAAATCAGCAAAATATATAATAAGAAGGGTGCTGACAAATCCAAATTCAAGTAAGTTTTCAAAAATCGATAACATTTTATTGCTGGGTTGCATTTTTCATATTCAAATAATTCTTATATCCTTGTAAAGCAACTATTAAGTATTTGAATACATAATGAGCGATAATTTATGGGTATTCCAAAATCAATTGTATATAGCTATACAAACTTATCAGTTTCAAAACATTTAACAGTATTTAATTCTTCGGTAAATAACCATTTTTGAAGTTTTTTTTATTTTTATTCTGCAGTGACGGCCTGGCCGTATTGTGTACCATTTTTGAAGTATCATGCAAAGATTCCTAATTGAAGGTAATATTAGTATTAGTATTAGTATTTTTATGGTAAGTTCTCACCTTCCTTATACTAATATTTTCATACTTTTTCCATACACTCAGAGTTTCAATTCGAATCCTAGAAATTCTAGACATGAAACTTGTACCAGTTACCTTATTAAGTTTTCTATGATTATCCATAAAAAATAATGGATTATTGACAAGCTAAAATTAAATAGAAATCCAACCTCCTTTAAATCGCTACTTTTTGCTCTTTTATCAAAATAAAACACGTGAAATGAAATATTCAACACTCAGCAGACTGCCTGGAGTCAGTATGAATGGTGTGCGCCAAAAACGATCGCGCCGTACGAATGTGACCTACTTTTTCTACACTTTTCCACCGGTTTTTTTATTAAACCTCGATAAGGATTCCCAATTTGGAGCCCGGAATTTCCCTCGAGTCCAATAGCCCCTAGCCCTTCGCCGGTGTGTGTTGCCAGTGCTGAACCGGATAAAGGCGGCCGCTGCCATCGGCAGTGAGCGCTGATTTTGGCTTGGTGGATAAAATATTAACGGAAGAGGTCGAAAAACCGTACACTCCCTTGATTGTGCCAGACCGACGGACATCATGGACGGGTATAATTGTGTTTACCGTGTTACTGAGAGCTGAGCAGTTGTGTGGTTCAGGTCGTATCAGACGTATGGCGGTGTTGTACCCTGTCTGTTGCTGTTAATTCAAACTCGGATAGAATTTCTGTGCTCAATATTGAAGCTTGCAATAAAATTGCAAAACAGATGCGCTTTGAGCAGTTGGAATTTAGCTTTTATATTCTTCCCATATTTACGCCAATTGCAAAACACTCCGCGCGAACAGATGAAAGCATCCAACAGATTTATTGTGTAGGCAAAAATGGAAAAAATGGGAAAACATCCATCGACACGAGGGATGGCGAACGGGACGCAAAATATTGCGTTCGAAGTGTATTCAAACAAACGCCACCGTCCAAACAAACCGACTAAATAAAACAGCAACCAAATGAATGCGTTCACTGGTGAACGGATTCCACAGCCGCACATGCAGCGAAGCAAAACATTCATCAAAAGAGCAGGGCAGCAGCATGCGCGGCCAGCATAAAATGGCATTCCTGCAGCGAGGGAAAGCATCAGCTTGGATGGAATTTATTTGATGAAATCATACTGCGAAAATATTTTGCAATCCGAGTGAAGCTTCGAGCATGTCCGGTGGAGTACAAAAGTGGTTGCGTTTTATTTTGCAGCTCTGTTGTCGTTTTTTTTCCTTTTGTACATAGGGCATTTATGCTCTACAATGCTAATTTTCAAATAAAATTACATAAATCTGAGAATGGTTTCTTCATTTCAAAAGCAAATACAGTTCGTCTCTGCGAAGTGCGCATGGAAGAGATAAAATTACAATTTGAATCGCTGCTGTTCGGTGCGTTGGCGACAGAACGTTTAACCGTTTACTTCGGCCAGGCAGACTGGCGTCAACCATCAACGCCAAAAAGCAAAGCAGTTTTATCGCCCCAGAATAGACGAGAAACAGGCGCTCCAAGAGACAAAACTGTTTTCCAACAAAAAGTGCCACGAAAAACGATCTACCGGAGGCAAGGTCGGTACCCCTACCTAACATTACTTCGCGGGACGTAAAGCAATCCATTGGAAGTGTGCGGGTGGTGTGTAAAGAATCAATAGAAAAATGGCTGCAAATTCACAAATCGAAAAACACAGACTGCACGGGAAGCGAAATCGCTTATCCTAATTGAAGGAGCTGTTCTGCGGTTGCTTTGTCCCGTCCGACTGTGGGGCCTTTGTCTGGGGACTGCATTGTGATACGGAATCAAGAGAAAATCTTTCGCTGAAGAATGCTTCAGGGATAAACGGCACACTTAAAAATCATAAGAAAATAACGAAGGGAGCATTGAGAGTGGCGAGAAGAAATTCAATCAATAAGAAATGTTGAATTATTGAATGATTTTTTGCTGCTTTTGTTGTGTGGTAAAACTGAATTAACAATCGAAACGACTCGGTGTCATCCACTAGAGAGGTATTCTACAGGGTCATGGGAAGTTTTTGGGCTGCAGCACTAGTTTATTTAAATGCCTTTCTTATTTATCCCCAATTTATATAAAGGCTCTAAATTTTTAAAATATTTTCGAGATTCTTAGTATTATTATAAGTAACTAGGCTATACGGCCTGTCCGTCACTACCGAATAAAATAAAATCATTATAAGTTATTTGTATCGTTACATTCCATGTTTGAAAAAGCATGTCGGCTAATTTATCATGGGAATTTGAAACAATAGGGAAGTATAGGGAAATGCACTCCAAAAGCTCTAAACCAAATTAAAAACATGGCTCATGCATCATGATGTTCAACATGAAACATATCATTCTTGCTCAGAGCAATCTATTCAGTAACTCTTAATAGTAAAATAACGTTAATCATTCTCTTACACCGTTAACCAGCTACGTTAATCAGCCCGGCTCCGGTGGGCTGGCAATGTTATACGCATGGACCCGGACAACCCAGCCGCAGTAAAGTCCTCTTAGGCTCTTAGGAGGCACGGTAGGCCCAAATTGAAGTGGGAAGATGGTGTTGAGGCGTCCGCCATCAAGTCCGGGATAACGGATTGGCAGACGACGGCGCGAGACCGTGAGCGGTTTCGGAGTTTGTTGCATCAGACGAAGACCGCGAAGCGGTTGTAGCGCCCGACAAGTATTCTCTTACACCTGAATGTCGTCAATTCAAATTAATCGTAAAGTGTTGATAATTGCATACGTTTGAATTTATTTAGTTAACGGGTTTAAGAAAAAATATTTAGTTTTAACGCCTGCAATGAACTAGATTGATGCTAAAGAGCAGGATTATTAAGTATGGAATGTTAAACTATTCTCAACAAATCTTTATAACTGTTTTGAATTAGGTTTAGCATGAATTAAATATATTGGCAGAGGTATTTTGCTGGTCGAGGAGATTATTGAACAGATGAGAAAAATTGTAAATGTTGAAAAAAATTCCAAAGCAAAGCAAAGAAATCATTTTAGGCTGTAAAAGTGAGTTGTAAAAAAATCACACAAATCTTCCTTCCTTCTCTCAACAACGCGCCCACCTGTCGCAACCCATCCAACAGTGAGGGTGTGTCGTCGATCAAGCCAAAATGTCGATCACACTAATCGGACGGAATAAACAGCACCCTGTCAGCTGGCCTGGCAAGCGATTGATGTGGGAACGTGGCCATAACGAACGGCTTGATTTATTTATTTGTGTTTCATTTTCTCTGCTCACCTTCCCAATGTGCCGAAAACGCGCTGCTGCTCCTCGCTGTGAACGATTTTCAATCAACAGATCATTTTTGTTTTGCTCAATTGAACCTTGCCCAACGTAATGTCACCGAACGAACGAACGAACGAGCGAGAAAAACACCCGACTGCACACTAAACTGCTTCTGCCTTGATGGGCAGAACATTGTTGGCTCGATATATTCATTTGTTTGCCGAGTTGAGGGTGTGCCAAGATGCAGGATACATTTCTGGCCTTCCCGGCAACATGAGCCGGCCCGACGACAACAGTAAAGGTTGAAGGCTTTATTTGGTTCGTTGGCATACTTTGTCTTGCGGGCGATGGAGATTTGCTTTAAATTTGCACTTCTCTTGTGCAGTAGAGGGCATATCGTCTTTCCATCTTTGCGAGTGTTAAACCAATCCCAACTAAAAATAGGCACAAATATTTTTTTAGAGACAGTTTTAAGAACTTTCATAGTGCTATATTGGCAGCAGACAATCTTTCAGATCAAGAAAGTTTTCCATTTCCCGAATCGATCGAGAAATTGTTCTGGACCTTGTAAATACTTTATAGCTTTTAAAGTAAAGTACCAAAGCACCAAACCAATGGAAAGGATGCCTACCATTCACAAAAAAGTTGTGACAGCAACGAAGCAAAACCATAAATCATGATCAGAAAGCACCATGATTTCCACCACCTTTACGCCTCAGCTTCCGACCACCGGGGTGGACAGATTATGTAATGTCTGACGAGTATTACGGAACACTTTTCGCTAACTTGTCCCGAGCGGGGTTGGCGCAAAACTTACCGCCCCGGGTACAGCGCGCACAAGTCGCAAGCGTTTTGACCTTACGAAGAGGCAAGGCACCGTGCCGGCACGCTCAAGACGGCCATAAATTGAGCCTCGCTCCATTAAACGAATGGGAAAAGAATGAGGCAGGAAGGGACGCCGAGGTGGTCGGTAGTATCTCTGCCAAAAACGCAACCGGAACACCCGTTCGACCGGAATGTTCTGCAGTGCGCGAAAAATTGGGTCATCTCGTTGTACTTCGATATTACTTCTTCTCCGTACTGCCCGAGAGTGTCGAATCGACCAGGGAAGGTACCATGCTCGAACAAAGAAAGGTGGTGGTTCCGAGAACAAGCGATATCGCCGTAAATCCGTTCGACTTGGTTGCTTACAGCTGCCGTGTAAGAAAGTCGGAAACGAAGCGAGAAAGGAAACAAAGTTCCTGCTTCTTTTCGAAAACTTCTTCAAACGTCCGGAGTAGCTTAACTCCTTATGTGGCGCCTTCAGGAATGGCAAGGTAAGTCGGCAAGGATGCGAATGTTCACGTAAAACACACAAACACAATGCCTAAATCGAGAATGCATAACAGGAACGCTGTGTCCCGAGATGCTTAATGGTCGGGTTGATCCCGCACAGCTTTCCTTCTTGCACCAGCTTAGGGGAAGGGATGTTTGTGCCTTTCGATTTGTGCCCTGCTTGTTATTATCCGTAAGGCATTCAGTCACAAAACATGAGAGTTTTCCTAGAACGGTTGAGAGAAGCAGCGGCGGCAGCATTCCAACCAGCGCCTGGGAGTCGTAAACGTAAGTGCCGTATTATGCCGTTTCTGCCTGTGTGTTTGTGTGTGTGTGTGTGTGTGTGTGTGTATGTGGAAATATTTTTGGTGAAATTTTACGGACCACCCACTCATCTACCCGGGCCGGCGGGAAATTCTTTCCACCCAGAGTGCAGCATTTCGTGCGAGCGGCTGTGTTTCACCTTGTTTTTTTCGGTGTAGAATCATAAAACCACACTTCATTTCTGTCGCACGTCATTCGCAAACTTTCTCCCACCCGGGTGGGATTTAACATGTTTGAGTTTACAGCTTTGCGAGACAAATGAGGAGATTATCGTCTTCATAATTACATATTTGTAGCTCACGATGGTTTTAAGTATTATTGATTTTAATATAAAAAATATCATATAGTTATGACCTAGTTATGCAATAAGCATGAGTAATCCAGTTTATAGTTGAGGGATACACTTTTTTTCAATACCATTAAACATTAAATTTTTCAAGATTAAGAGGAGCAGCTCTGGCTCAAAGACCTATTAATGTGGAGCTTAACGTGTCTCTAATAACAGGGATTTTGTTGAGTACTTGTAGCACGTCAAAGGAACATTCAGTAACTCTCAAAACCCTGCTCATAAGAGAATGCCCCGATAGTACAGTGGCCTACTAGTAGGCACCAGCAAGAACGGTATGAGGATTGAATCCGATACAGTTTCTCCTTCCCGTCAAGAATAGACTTTTCATTTACGTCTTAATAATAACATAAATCCCAAAATTAACTTTACTACTGCCACTGAAATTTAAAGCATATACGAAGTCGAGAAATAGTATAGCATTTTTTGTTTGTTCACAGTCACGTCAATGTTACTTCACCGCTGAGAGGTAGTTCAACATTTTCACCAAAGAACAATATCAAATTTATAATTCTAACTATATTAAATGCCTTTGGGACAAGAGATTCTGCTTTCTGCTTTAACCTGTTCCTGTTTTACGAGCTTGGCTGTTAGAGCGTTTGACTCTCATGCCTATCTCTTAGGTCTTTCTCAAACGGGGCATAGTAGTCAGATTGCAAAATGGCTTCTTGTTTAAAAGACTGCAGTGAGTAATGGAACTAGTAAAGAAAAGTTAGCCCCAGATTTCAACCGCTGAGACAGGTACAAGGGTGTAGTGTATGTCCTGTGATTTTAACTGTTCAATTAGCAGACTATAGTTAAGTAGTAGTGCTGTAGTAGATCAATGACTAGAAGAAAGAAGATTATCTAGATGACCCCTTCTTATTCTCCCCCTATGTTGGGGATGTTTGTATGTTATTCTACATCATTAAGTCATGAGTAATCCTAATTATATTTTTGAGAAGACTTTCCAGCCTGATTTTATCCAAGACACTCAGCATTCTAATTCAACACATACATTCCTGCCCAGCTGATGTAGCAACTTCTGAGGTAAGGCTTACCTGTAAGTGATCCAGCAGGGCCTCCAGTCCCCGGTCACTGATCGAGGAGCACCGCAGACTCAGCGAATGGACGTGTTTCGAAGCGAGCGGGAACGAGTGCACCAGATCCAGCGCGTCCTCATCCGTCGCCCCCATCAGGCAGACCGCATGGAAGCTGCGCCGGATGAGCGAGTTGTACAGCTTCACCCGGTCCTGGTTGGTGGTTTGGCGCAGCTCGCGACACTGCAGCACCGGCACCAGCCCGCTCCAGTAGCGTGGGCTGCGGTACAGCAGATCACGCCACTTCTGACACACCTGCGCCAGCGTGCAGCGCTCGTACGACGTGAAGTACAGGAAGAACCGGGCGAGAAATCGCTCGTCCTGCAGCAGCTGCTCGATCGTGACGATCTGCGGCAGCACCAGCTGCGACTGTCCCACCATCTTGCCCGCCCCGCCCAGATGGTGGTTCATTCCGCCACTGCCGTGGTGATGATGGGAGCCGATCTTTCGCAGCGACTGCGGCGTGTTGGACTGTGACTTGCCGCCCGCCCCAGTGCCCGAGCCCATGCCCAGCAGCGTGCCCTTACCGCCCGCCGCGTTCCCTCCGCCGGCCGTGTTGGACACGCGGGAGGGCTTCTCCGGAGCACCTCCACCACCTCCGCCCCCTCCTCCACTGATACCGCCACCGCCACCGCCCGACTGGGACTGGCCTGCCGTTTGTATGGTGAGATTGCCGGCGCCGCTGCTGGAGTTGCTGGAGCTGCTGCCCCCGCACAGCACGTTCGTGACGCGCTCCATCACGCTGGCCTTCTCGCCCGACTTGCCACCGCCGCCCCCGCTGCCATGATGGTGCTTCGACCGCAGCCCAAGGCCGTTGATGCGTTTCGATAGTTCGGCCGAGGCACGCTCAACCACTCCCTGGGCGGATATGGAGGACATCTTCAACATTCAGCACGAAGCCACACACACACACACACGCACGCTCACACACGTAAGTGGCCAAGTGACGTAGGCCACTTTTACGAATGAAACACACACACTGCCACACACACACACGTGGAGCACAGAAGGCGCTGATTGGAGCTGTGCTTCTGCCGGGGGTCACTCGGTCACCACGATGCCGTTGTACGGAACTATGTTTTCACCTTACGAAACGGGGCCACATGGACACGTACCGGAACACTCGCGGGGCCACACACTTGCTCACTTGCTCCACCTAGAAACACACACGCATACACTAGCGCCACGGTTCACTAGTCGAAGCCTGTACTAAAATGAAGAAAACGACAAAACAGATACTACTTTGATGAACGCTGAACGAAAAAATGCTATTTGGCAAAGAGCACTGCGCGTCCGAGTGGAGTGGAAAATGGAAAAGAAAGGATACGATAATGGACTCAGATACAAACACACACACATACACACATGCCTACACGTTTTGCCACATTTTGACAGTTTTCCGTCACGCGATGAACGGTTCCAACACAGAAGAGGAGCCAGCCAGCCAATCTATCCTTTTATTTTATGTTCCATTTTCCACACACAGACACAAAATATCGTAATTGATTCTAACCTAACTCTTACACCTTTTCCTACGTTAGCTTTAGTTTTTTCCACTTGTTTTTTTCTGTTTTTGGGACACAAAATTGGGAACAAACACTCATTCACTCTCCACTAATTCAACGGAGGCTCGTTGGCACGTTATGCACTATCTGGCTTCACGATGAAAGGCAACGCTTTCAACGCCCTTTCTAGGCACGCTCGCAACGGTTTTTCCGGTCGGGTTTTGGCCAGGACCGCAATTTTCCATTGATTTTTGAACACACGCTTCAAAGCAGCACCACACACACTGGGCACGGGTAGAGGACTCTCTCTGGTTTGTTTTTCCGTTCCGTTCCGTCTTGCCCTGTGTACTATGTTTGACGAAGATGTGGCTAGTTTTGTATTGTGAAATGCAAGCAACACAAAACGGAGCTTAAAAACTGTTGAAGGTACACATAATGAAATTTATGGTCCTTCGAGTCGGAGTCCCAAAAAATGAAATATGATAAACTCTTGCTTAGGATGCGAAGGACAAAACAAATTCTGGTTTTCCTCACATTAATTCACACATCCCAACCTGGGTGAAAATACACAGCAGTAGTAAACAGTGGTCGGACAACAGTAGGGAAAACCTTCGGAACGGGTGCACACCTGAGATGGCACGACCCGCACGGCACGAATAACAGCACACGAGTGGCGTGAAAAATCCGACACCGTTCGCTCTCTTCGCATCATCGGTACGATGACTTTTCCCGATGCCGATACAACCACGCACACGAGTGCTCGTAAAAGAGATATTTTCCTCTCTCTCTCTCTATCTCTTCCTCTCACGATATCTGTTTTTTTTCTTCTGTGCAACGCTTTTCCTGACATGCCGTAAAGGATTACACTAACACGACCTTAAATGGGGAAGCCTATCAACGTGGAGAGGCTTGGAGGACTTCACACAGACACGCGGAAGGACGCTAATCGTTTGGGGTTTTATCTCCCCATACATACACAACTTTAACACACACACTCAAACTGATGGGATAGGTAGAAAGGCTCTCGTGTGGAGATATTTTAATGATGCCCTCCCTTTAAGCCCTCAGCTTCTCTTCAGGACAAGTCTGTAACTGACACATTGGGGCACGGACACACACACAGAGACACACACACATGTGAAGGAACACATATGTTTTGTTTCGAAGCTCACTTGTTTTATTTTCTGTTTTATGTTACACACAATCAAATGTTTATTTACGCGGCGGATTTTCCACACACACAAAAAAGCGAAAATACCGAACCACACATGTTCGTTCGGTCAAAGCCACGAGAGCACTGGCGGGAGCCGATCGGCGCCTACTGTGAGCGAGGGCTAGTTTCGAAAATCGTTTTCAGCGGGAAAACGCGACACCCAGCGCACGCATAATCCCGGCCCCAAACGGTAGTACATATCTCATTGGGGGCATGTTTTGCTCCCCTCCCCCCCCCCTCCCCTTATTGCTTCTATTGCCCCGCTAAGAAGAGAGAGGAAGAGATAAGGCGAACATGGGGTTTATCTGTGCAAGCAAAACACGGCGTCCGCTATCCTCAAAACTTTCCGCTCTGCCGTCCAAACCAACGAACGTACCGAAGTGAGTGGAATGTGTCAACCGAATTCCGAATGCCCTTCCGCAACCACTTCAAAATGACCTAACAACCCGTGCCGCTCCCGAGAGGGCTGTTGTGTGCGTGTGTTTTGTTTCCTTCCCATTCAACCCCTTTTAATTTAGCATAATTCCGAATTTTTGTGGGTTTACCATCCTATCATAAGCTACTTTCAATTTGCATTTGACAAGCATTTTTGTGTGAAGTGGGAGGCGGAGCAGAGGTATCGGAAAGCATACCGCTTGCCTATTGGGCTGTGCGGTGTGACCCCTCTACCCCCTTCTGCACTATCCCTTTTCACCAACGCGGAAAAACAAATTCCACCTTTTCGCCGTGGTTTTCGTTGAACGGGACGGGGACGGTACGAGCATTATTTTGTTATTTATAATCTCCGACCGAATTTCGCACGTTTTTGTTCAACCCGCCACTCGCCAACCCGTCTCCCGTGTGCGTGTAAGTGCGCGGCTGCAGAGTTTTCTTTTTGGGAAACATGAGAGCACGGAGAGAGAGACAGATTGGGCAAGAGTAAAGTATTAAAGTGTGAGATCGAAACGGACGCCTACTGTGTTTCACAGTGATGAACGGGTGGACCAGGTTCGTTGCGCCACCAGGCGTCCGCTTTTCGCTTGCGATGAGGAAAATTAAGGGTGTGAAAAAGTAAACGTTTGAGAACGAAAATTTGATACAAAAACAAGACGTAAAAAAAAACACAATGTTGTTAATTAAAACATGTACTTTAAGTTGGGAAAAGTAGAAGAAAAGCAAGCGCTGACCGCAGCTAATGCGAAACAATCTCAAGTGGGACAGACAGAGAGGCATTATTTTTAAGATGCCGGTAATGGGTGTTTAGGTGTTGAGTTGGATTGGCTTTTAACGACCGGTGGTGGATCACGTTTAGCGGTCGGACCTGCTTGCTTTAACGTTCTGTGACCATCAATCAAATGGCCGGTGTCAGAAAAAGGCTGATTATGGCATTTAAAATGTTTATTGGAAGGAAATCCTATCAGATTTTTAAAACACTTTCTTTAAATGTACCTTAAACTGTTTATATTTTTAGAAAGAAGAGATAAAGTAAATTAAAAACGGATTGGCGACCTGGCCATGTCTTGCAGACGTGCTCTGCAATGAGCGGGCCAAGAAGAGAGAAGAGAGAGAGAGATAAAGTAAATTAAAAAATGTGTATGAAAATGTCTTTGCGAAGAAGAAAAGGCGTTAAGCAATTTTTCATATGTCAACCGAAAAAGACGTTACACCTCTAAGAAACGCTCAACAACGTAGCTCACATAACAACTCATGTTCGTATTTCCTGTCCGTATTTACCTTTCTTTTTTCATTTCTAACACATTATGCTCTCACCGCTAACGCGCACACTTTGCTTCTGTCCCATTAATCCTTCTCACGATAGCGCAACAAATCTTTCTTTCCCGAAATTAAACGCCATATCATCATTAACGCAACACCAGATGCGAACAGCAGATGTGATTTGTGATTCAAAACTTTAAAAAAAAACGATCTCACCCATTAAAAAAACATCTCATTTCTCACCATCCACTTCTCATGCTCGCCAGCTCACATCTTGTGCACTGTAAACAAAGCGTGTTAAATAGAAAAAAAACGTATACGTGCGTCCCTGTTTTCCACACCCCGAAACAGGCTTCCCTTGCTCCGCAGTAATCAATCTTCGCCTGCCTGAGTGAAACGCTCCCTGCAATGCTAACAACGTGTCGTGTTAAGGACAAAACGCACACACTACCACGCTTGGGCTACTGGCTGCTGTCTAGTAATCAGATTGTTTCGTTGGGTGAGAGCGAGCGCGTGAGTTTCTCCAGCTCCAGCTCACCAGCACTTAGAACAAATTGGATGCATTGCTGCCGTTCCCTGAACCTCACCATTCTATTATTCATTTTTTATTTGTATGTATGTATGTGTGTGTGTGTACGTGCTTGTGAATTGTTTGCAACGAAAAGGGGAGGCATTATCGATTGTAAGCGCACCAGCAGCACCAGTTTGATTGTGTTGGTGTCGTCGTGAAGAAAGCCAGCAATCCGAAAGAATAGCTGGGGGGAGTTTTTTACTTGTTATATCGTTTTTACTAGCTGTAACATTGTCTTAAATTATTTTAATAACAATTTCGGTGGAGCTTCTTACAAAGCAAAAATACACACACCAACCGTTCCATGTCCTATTTAAAATATCATTCAATAATAAAGCTAGAAATCTTTTACAAAACTTAGTTCAATTTACATTTTACACAACACACAAGATCCAACTTTCGCTTACTCTAGCAACCGTACTTTTTATACAATACACACACAAACAAAAAACAATAGCCTTATCCAAAACGGGCTCTAGAAACCTCTTCTCACCCCACAGTACTGCACTGACTCAAAACGCCAACCTGCACATGTACAGCGCGAACAAGGAAAAAGCACCCAGCCGCGATACAAACCGAACCACGGGCAACCTTCGACTGGTAGGATTTTGCAGGATTCTGCCAGGACGTGGTGTGCCTTGATGCTCCCCAAAGCAGCCAGTTTACCCATACGAACCAGTCCAGCAACTACTACTCTCCCGCACACAGAGACCAGCGTGCTTTGTAGTAGTGCAAGAGTGAAAAGCCTCTCTCTCTCTCTGCAAGCCAGAAATATAAACAATCTCTCACACAAACACTCGTGCACACTCGTCCCTGCGCTTCACTTCACGTCGTGTGGGAATGTGGAAAGTGCTGACGGCCTTCCAGCATATCCTGCTCTTTATCCTCGTGTGTTTTTTTTTGTTCATCCCATTCGTTGCTTGCCTTGCTTCGTTTGTTCACTTGCACCCGGCATCGAATGTCCTTGGCGTGCGCAGTACGTGCGTTGCGCTGCACGGTGTGACGTCACCGTGGACAAAATGACGATGCTTCGTGCATTAAAAATAAAGGAAAGCTACGCCAGGTGAGCCTGTGTGTATGGCCGCATCTTGTTTTTCTTGTTTCTGATATGTGATGCACTCTTGCGGAATGGAATTTTACGGCGCGAGCATAATGCTAGCAACATTCTAGAAAGTGCATCAAAGCGAAAGGAACTATGCATTGTTTAGGAGCGTTTGATGCATGAAGCTGATTTAATAGGATTGGTTATTTCATGGTTGTTTTATCCGATGGCTAACAAAGCGTTGCAGGTAAGCAGGTCATAATCCTTTGCTAATTGGGAGATTGTTTCTGATATGGTGCTATTCAATGTGTTCAGTCTGTTACCTTCTGCGGACTTTCATCACAGTGTTTCGTTTGTCAATTTTCATCCATTTTTTTTGTGCCTCACAGTTGATATCCAACATCCCATAGACTTTGGTCTACGACAGTACCATTAACTGATTGATGTAGTGACGTCCGCAGTTACTGCTCTACTCAATGTATCTTTCAATGTGTACCTGTCCCAATCTGTAGGACTAAAATACTACTCACAAGTTCTTATGAATAAAGCAATGAATAAATAATTTCTTATGCTATCTTACACGAGAGTCCTTCGATAAGAAAGAATGAAAGATAGACAGGAAGCTCGTTAGACAACTTGGGCTAACTTATTTACAGGCTGCAAAATAAGTTCCAGCTGTCCGTAAGTAACTCTTGGACCATTCTCATTGACAGAAGGAGAAGTGCAAATACTCTGGGAGGAAAGTGTGTACGCATTAACTATTGAAGGAGAAAATCTCCGTCTTCGTCCCCTATAAATTAATCTAGAACTTGGAATTGATTGGCTCTCCTATGTCGCTGAAGTCTATCATAGGATTAGTTTTTTCCTGAGTTACGCGGAATTTTTTTGGAAAATTGATCCTCCAAAACATTTGCATTATAAAAAGAAAATGCTTAAACTGGTCTTGTGCTTGAAAGGTAATAACGTAGAACCTAGGAAGGCCTGCCATTGTTTGAATTCCTTTAGGACTTCCTGTACGCAGGATCAGCTAAGGTTACATAAAGTAACAAAAGCTGAGTCCAATTTAGGCAGAACTAAAACAAGAATGCATATTAAAAGTAACATAATACTTACGCATGTGTTAAAACGGTTTTTAACAGAACTAGAACATAGATATAAAAGGAAAGGCAAAGGAAAAGAAAAGATCGATCTGAACGACGATTGCTAAACACAGTGAAGCAATCAAAGTTCTAGTTCAAGTCATGTTCCATTAGATAAATGATAAATCTTGTTTGGACAATGAAATCTGTGCCAACTACTTTACCTTTATAGCACGGATCCGCCTCACAGCCATTAGAGTTAGGGATATCTTAATAGCCGTTTCAAACCAGAAAATTCTAACCCATTAGCAATGAAAGGTGGCCCGTTGTAGCGACTTGGCAGCAAAACACCCACAATTTACTCAATGTGACAAGCGCAAGCATGAAACAGCATATAAATTGCCATTAAACAGAGCGTGCACATACGGTGCGTTTGAACTTTCGCATACAATTGCTTCGTACCGTACCTCGATGAAACTATTCGTCCTCTAATAACCGTTAAAGAACAAAATGTTCAAAACAAAAAAGAAGCAAAAATCAGGTTAAGTACGTTAATTTCGCTGCTAAATTTATTAACCCCCCCCCCCCTTTTGTGCCAAACTCAAATCAGTTTCGTGCGTGGCGGGCCGTTTTGTTGCTTGTACAACATCAAAAGCATCGTGTCACCGCGTCATCATCATTCACGTTTGAAAAGCCAAAAACGAAAGCGAAAAGAGTGCGTGACTACGCGACACTGTGACACACGATTCATCGCGTCCGGCCCTGTGTCCGGTGGGTTGTTTGGCAAGACGGTGGCCTGTACTAGCAGCTACTTGGCGGGGAAATATGGTCCACGCACTCCCGCTTCTAACGAGGGAAAACGCCGCCCTTCACGTCGATTCCGTACCTGACCTGGCTGGTTTCGGCAGAGGGCACTCTGTGAAACACCACACCTACGCTCTCATTCATATTTTTAGTGTGATTCACCCCGTAAACGTAGCGGTAGAGTGTGGATGTCGCTCATCAAAAAAGTCGGGAGAAAAATTAACTTTTGCCGAAAAGAAACAAGGTAAGCGCTTGCTTCGTCGGACCGTGCCCTCTGGTCTTGGTGGAAGGAGGGTGTGTGCATTGGAATTTGGTATTTCAATATTTCGTCTGCCGGCGCAGAATGACGCGCTGCTTTATTAAGCGATACGGACAAAGTGAACGCGCAGTGGCGAGAACGATACACTGCTACGGTGGTATGCGAACGAAAACAAATTTGCAATAACAGTTTGTGGATGGATTAAACTACTCCGTCCGGCATCGGTGACAGGGAGAACCGTCTCAATATCGGTGCGCAAACGCTGCAAACAAGAGCAGCGAAATTTGCCAACCGATAAGCTTGCAAACTTTCTGTCTCGTTCTATGAACTTGCTCTTTAACCTCATTAATTAGAGCCGATGATAAACAGCTATTCATCCCATGACCTATAACGAGGGAACGGATCGTATTGTTTTCTCGCTCGAAGAATTTGATGTGTTTGCAATACATTTTGCTGTTGTCTCAAGTCTCAAGAAAATGAGAACCATAACTTGCAATCATTCGTGTAAGCTATCCGTGAGGGGAGGATTTTTGTAAGTGAACTGTTACATCAACAGTTTTCTGTAAACACTGGTCTTGTGCTGAAGACAATAGGCGCCAGAGATTGATGAAAAACAAAAGCAGAAGAGAAACAGTGCCCTCAAGTACAGTGGTCACACAAAAAATGGTATCGCTGTATGTACTGAATGCGTTATTAACGAATTAATCGAGTTTGTATGATTATTAAGGCGCAAAATCTATTTTGCTCAGTAAGTGGCTACAAAAAAGGAATCTTTTGAAATTTTTATAAACATTTCTTTCTATTCATATCCACATTTTTTATTATTTTAGTTAAAAATCGGAAAAAGTATTAATAAGATCAAATTGCATACCTTTAGGCGTTTAGTTTGCTGCATGGTAGGGTAAATGCTAACAATCTCCATTCTAAATGTATAGCTTCAGCATTTTTACCTAGAAACTAGAATTCTATCGTATATAATTGTGAAATATTAATTTCACTTCGTATCAAGTGCATTTTCAACTCTGAAAAGGATATTAATTATGTGCCACAATGCATCTCCTACTTACTAAAACAAAATGCTCGAGAGCGCATTTACTAGATGCAATTGTTTTACTCACGGTAGCTCTTGTTCAAACACATAAAAACCCACCCCAAACAAACCATCCGCGCCGTATGAATCAGCGACGAGCGAAAATTTATGTTCCATTAAGCAATTTCGCTCTTTGATCCTCGGGTGCAATCTGCATTTACCCCGTGATAAATGGATAAAGCAACCACCTTGCCAACTTGTCTCGCACAACCCAACACGCGACACAAAAACCCAGCACTTTAGAAAATGATCACCAACTGACGAGTTTCGAGCGGGTAGCGTTTGTCACATTTATTAACTGTTCTTTGCCACGTGATGTGTTTGAAAGATTGGAACATTTACTCGACTTTGCAGAACCCCCCGCTAGTCAATCGAAGTTGGCCACGATCGGATCGCTCCAAAACAGGCAAGATTGAATGAGTTGTTCGATTGCCGCCACATTCCATTCAAGAAAAATGCTCCGTTCAGCTATTTCGCTCCACGCCCAGGTGGGATGAACCTGTCACGGATGCTGATGTGTAATAATAATAACAAATTTTGGCAGAGACCCGTCCCGTCCGGGGTTGCATTTTCTAACACTTGCACCGTCGATCAGTCGGGTAAGTCGACCGAATCCGTGCATCTCTGTGCATGTGGTTTTAGCTTTAAAAATATTTTCCCTACCATTTTGGCGTTGTTCCAGAAAAGGAGGAAGTAAAAAGTCAACTTGGCAGAATGGACGAACACGACACCACTGTTGGCCGTTGCACTGACAGGTCCATTTGGCGATGGCGATCGTGCTGTACCGTGTGCGGTGAAAACGATCATCACTGCCAGCGCAATATTTCTCTGCTAATGGTTATCCGTTCGGTTGTGGTTGTGTTGAATTTTGAAGATAGTGAATATGTTTTGATGCTTGTTTAAGACCTTCCCGCTAATGAAGCAGTAAGGGGATGAGCTAAAACGTGACGGAAGAACGCCATCCATCCTTCCTTTACGGTGCGCGATTAACGACAAATAAATTGCTTACATTCTGCAACCCGCATTAGCACTCGCTTTCGGTCGATTTTTTGTGATTTCATTAAAAATATGCCATTCAGTCGTGGTTGTTTTGTAAAGAACAGTGCTTTGCTTTGGTTTGCCCCTTTGAATGTTGGGCACACTTGATCATTTCATGATTATTACACTATCGTCGAGTGTATAGGATATAATGATCATAGTGAAATATTCTAGATCTACTCAACTCAAAAATCTGCCAAAAAGTCGATTCTCTTAATCAGCCGAATAGAAACGGAATATATTGCGTCATCAGAGTGGAGTCTAATTTTGGTTTCTAGCCTGTTTAAAAAGAAAACATTTCTCGGTTATACTATCTATACTTATTGAAAATATCAAACCCACAAAACCAATCCATTTTGCCATGCGAACAGAAGAAGGAAAACTGAAATTTTGAATATGAACATTTCACTGAAATATTTCGTCCTGTGAAAGCGTTTCGCCTTAAAAACGCTTCATTTTGAACAGATTTTCGGGGTGATTTCTAAACCGTTAAAAACGGTAGTCGCACAACAGAAGGAATATCCTTCAATTATTTAAAATGTTTTAAATACTTCTTCTTTATTTTTTTCCCCTGAGACTTTGCCGAAGAATCCTAAGAACGATTTAATGATACAATTGCAAGTTTGCCTTTTTTGTGTCATTTGTTGAGAAAACTGATATGGAACATTTATTCAAGAATGTATCTAAGGTTCTAATTGAGACAAAATAATAAATGAAACAGGTTTTTCGGTAGTTTAACACAATCAGAATGAATGAGATGATACGAGCAGAAATCGAGAATATTATAAGGACATGAGTCTGTTATAATAACGGAAGTAGGAAAAAGGATTGGAGGTGAAGATGAAGTAGTTCATGGATTACAATAGCCATAAAATTACAATTGGGACTAAGACACCATTATGTCAAATGAAATGAACGATAGTATTGGAGTCATTCAAATTTAAAAGTCGAAAAACAAGACCAATCAATCCTTTATTGCTGTCGCATTTTTGTAAGTACAAATTTGAACTGTTTTCTATGTAAAAAAGATATTATCACTTAGTCTTATTAGCTTTTGTTGTTTATCCTTCCGTTCCACAAAAACATCCTAACGCTATGCTTAACAGCTACTACCTTAACATTATCAGAAACAAAAACAAAATCAAGATGAATAATGAACCGGCATCCTCACACGGTAAAACATTCCCGAAACTGGTATTTGCTTTCTGATTTGATGAAAAAAAAAGTTAAATTCCTATTGCCTTTGTCCTAGCAGCTGTAAGGGAATGTTGTGCTAGTATACTCCTCTGTATCGGCCTTTTTTCCTTTTCCCGTCCCACTACAAAGGTAACTCACAACACGTTCTTCTGCATCGAGAGAGGCTTCCCTGTCTTGTCATTAGTACTTTGGATTTGTCTTGTAAACGCCCTTTTTCCCTACTATATGTATATGCAGTGAAGAAACCGAGAAAGGGAAATAAAGAAACTCTACATTAAACCTCACTGCTGATGGAAGTCTTGGATACATTGGAGGTCAGTGAGTGTAAACGAACCCCAGCTACGTATGAGAAGATAGTCGGATAGATCTTATCAGATAAAAAAAAACTCTCGATACCGACAATCGACATCGATAGGATCACATTATGGTTTTACGTCACGTGAGCTCTCACGGTAGGTACCGTGGTCCTCTCTCCCCAGGAGTTGTGTCTCTACTTGTAGAAGCGTCTCCGTAGGCTCAAATAGCACACCAACCGGTAGAAGAGCGTCATCGAGATCAGGATGCTCAGCTCGAACAGTAGCGTCGTGTTGTCGATGCGTACGTAATGCAGCAGAACCTTCGGATCGTCAAAATGGCAGTACATATCGTTACACTCGAGCCGGGCACGGTTGTACCCGAACACAACCAGCACCACCGACACGACACCACCGCGAATGAACGAGACGCGCATCAGCCACTGCATGAGCACGGGAATCTGAGGAGCGAAATCGAACCCGTAGATGGCTAGCCCGAGGAACGGTGCGATCGTAAGCGGTCCAATGGCGGAACCATTCTGAAGACAGAGAAGTAAAAGAAAACATAAGTTGCGGGAAGCGTTCAGCTTAACAAGCTCATCAAAACTTACCATCACGTTGAAGGTGGCACCAATCATCAAGCCAAAGCCTTCCGCGCACAGCGATACAATGATGCCGACGAGCGCAAAAAGGCAGTAGCGGAACAGCTCCGGTGGCAAACCCGACAGCCAGTACACTAGCATGGTGAACACAATGTTGAGCAGCAGCTGTACGGGCAGTCGGGACAGTGTTAGGGCAAGATAGTAAGGAAACAGGCCGTACCAGCGGTTAAAGCATTCCTTCTTTACCAACTTCACTTCTCGTGGATCTGCAAGGACGCGATAAGACAAATAAATACATAAAAGGGTCTTGCAACAGAGGTTGACCGCCATACTTACAACTTAAGATTGGAACCATCACCTGCGTGTAGCAGAAGAAAAAGCACACCCCTAGGCAAAACTTGAGATGATCGAACATACGGGCGCCATCGTTGGCGGCATTCAGGAAAATAAGACCTAAAAATGCGATAAACGTGTCATGTAGTGCTTATTGCATAACCTAAGGCGCATCACCCGCTTCAGGCGTGCGCCTAAATGCAGGCAATTTCTCTTACCGATAAATATTCCACACGCAATGTGATGAATCAGCTGTATCCAAAGCACAGTCCGGTTGCGTATGATCTTCGTCCACATTAGCCGGAACAGTACCCAGAACTGCACGAACCCGGACACTGCGTGCCGGTTGTGAAAGAAGCGTGTGATCTGTTTCATCTTCTGCACGAGCGTACTAACGTGCGGCCCTTGCCGGTCCAGTATCATGGAGGTGACGGTCGGCTTCAGGACAAACTCGCCCACCGGTTCCAACGAGGATGGTTCGTGCTCGGACGAGATCGAGGTGGGTCCGGAACTGGGGGCACCAATGGAACCAGCAGTCAGTTGCAGCTCCGAGCAGATCGACTTTCCATTCTGCATCGCATTGGCAAGCGTGGGAATCAGTTCCTGGGTGTCACTATCACAGATTTCAATTACTGCAAGCAGCAAGAACGAGGCGTTAGTTCTGGCGCATACAAACAAGGCGATTAGTACTTACTAAAGTCAGCTGGATTGTAGTGCCGGGGGCATTCGATGTTCAGGTGTCCAAGAAAGGGTACGAGCGCCTTCGGATTGCCCTGGTACACGCACTGACCACGCGCAATGACGTAGATGTGATCGAACAGGGCGAAAATGCTAGCCGAAGGTTGGTGGATCGTACAGACAACGGTGCGATCCTGGCGGGCAAGATCACGCAACAGTCGCACACAGTTTGCTGCCGTCACCTCGTCCAGACCGCTGGTCGGCTCGTCCAGAAAGAAGATGGACGGGTTGGCAACCATCTCGAGTGCGATCGAGAGCCGCTTCCGTTCGCCGCCACTCAGTCGCTCGGCTGTTACATTGCGCCGATGGTTCAGGTTCAGGCTGGACAGTACCTCCGTGATCGTTTCCTGGCAGTCGGTTTGATCCTTGATCTTAAGCTTGCAGGCAATCCCCATCAGCTCCTCCACCGTCAGCATCGGTTGATGGTGATCTTCCTGGGTGATGTAGCAGGAGGCCTTCTTGTTCAGGTGTACCGTGCCCTGGACGCCCGACTTACTGTGAAGGTGACAAAAAGAACATAGTAAGACCGTAATAAGTGAAAGGAAACTTTTTTACCGTGCCCTTCCGGTACGGCGTTGCTTATTGATGAAACAGGGCCACAAGAAAGCGAAAATGGGACAAGAGCACACGCGTGAACAATCGATACTTTAACCCAGTTTAATTGTTTTAATTGATGAGTGCATTCATTATACACCATTCCTTTACTTTGTACGGTGTGCTGTGACAAAAAAGATAAAGTTCAGTAAAGGTGAAGACTGGAGAGCTCCTTTTTTGTAAACATGGGTCACTAGTTGACCGAGAGAATTGGTGTACTGCTTGTTTCATTTAAAGAAACCATGTTGAATATCAAATGTACTTATCTTTTACGCCTGAATGTATGCAATAGCTTGAAATATACATTTTATGCCTTTTTAACGGTTTTTTTTACTCTGACTCTGATATTTGATCAGAACATATGACAATTTTAGAAAGCTTTTCAGTAACTATCACTTGTTTAAAAGCGATTGGGCTACAACTTTCTGCTTAAAAAGTGTGGCATTTATGCAGGGGTTATATGTACCATACATTTACTTATTTCAGGTCTATTCAGTAAACCCCAAAGCTCGAAGATAAGCTATTTTATAAGCAATTGAATCGATCCACTGAAGAAGATAAAAATCCTTCATTTGTGATAGTACGTTTGCGCCTAAATGTAGGCTATTTTAGTGTTTAACGATTCGAAAGGCATCTCCAGCTCATACATTTTTAATGATATAGAAATAATTTGATCAGTCAACGTTTGTCTCAATTTACATTCTCGTCCATTTAAGCTACTTCAAAGTTTCTTGATCTGTAAATAAGCACTTTTACGACATTTATTAAAAGTCAATATTTTTCCAAATTGAACCACCCCAGTCTACAGCTACATAGTGCCGCACAGGTTGTAACTCCAATCTGTCCCTAGCATTTCCATTTTCCCTCCCCCATCACAAGCAGTGCAATCAATTCAACTCGAGCCGGTGCAATTAGCGTGCGCACAAAAGCATACAAAACGGTTTTCCCCCCCGACCGCGAAAATGACAAATGGCTCGTCATTAGTATACCGGTGTAAGCAAACGTAAAAGAGATGTAAATGTCTACCGTACAGCGGAAGGGTAGGGACATAAACCCGTAATGCTACACAGCCGATCGCTGCCTGTGTGATAATGACATGCCTGCTCCGGTTCCGTTTCACTGCCCATCTACTACACATCCTCTGCACGTTTTGTCATATGACAGAAGGTATACTAACTTACTGCAGCTACAATAACAAACTCACGCCACCATGTCATCATTTGCAATGCAAGAAAAGAGACATCAGGAGCCGTTTCGCACCTGTTGCAAGGTCGAGCGTTGCGCTGGCGTACGCATTCATCATACCGTCGAGGTAAATCGCTCGGACGTATCATTAAACAATAATACCCCAATGTGTCAAACCGCGAGCCCCCAGTGCCCGTTACAGTAATCCTTGCGGTAGGTGAAATCGAAAGTTACGAAAACACAAAAGGCAAAAGTACGTGTAGTACTCAACCGCTAGCATTAATGGGTGACAAAGCAATAAAAATGGCCCTGCCCGTAACGTGCTCAATCGATTGCTGATGTGAATGACAGCTTTCCAACGTTACCGAGTGAAACAATGGTTCGTCTACTTAGGACGTCACGCCACCACTCCTCATCCCCCATTAGAAAACGATGAAGTACACCAAAAACAAACAGAGATCGTTAATTGTCCCACACCACCTAGAGGGCGTTGGAATGGATTATTGATTATGTCTGTCAGCTTCCACCCGTCGCACCGCTCCAAACACTCAACGGAACCTGGGGCTAGCGGTGGGTGTTGCCAGCATAAATTACTTAATATTTATGCACGTGGTGCCGCGGTGGTTCTGGTTCCGTTTGCCAACCACCCCGATCTTTATTGATCCGGGCAAATAATGGACGGGGGCCAATCTCGGCTGTATGCAACATAGCTCGCGGAGCTTCGAGAACAGCAACGGTGCCGATTGCAGGGGGCGAATGGGCGTTCGGGAGGGGAAGCGCATTATTTCATAAGGGTAATCCATACTTGGCCAGTGGCTCACAAACACTCGCTCGCCGTTGCAGCTGGAAGCTACTATGTGCACACGCGATGACGCGGCGAAGAAGTCGCTCGGGCGACCCCTGCCGGCAAAGTGTGATGTGCGCATGGGGTTGCACTTACTGCTTCTGTTCTGCGTGCACACACACGGTCACACGGTGAACGGTCAATGGCCCGTTTTGCGCATAGGGGTTTTGCATTTTTGCTCTCCTGCACCTATGGGTGCAGTTTTGGGGAGTGGGTAGTGTACGCGTGCACTAAGCGAGATAGTAGTACAACGGTCGTGGATGGTTTAATTATGGTAGAAAAGTGAACGATGACTTGGCGTTGAGCGATAATGGTGACCTATAAGGTGATAATTGTAGGGGAAGCATAATTTAATTATCACTGCGAGTTATTATGTACAAGACGAACAGAGCAAAGCTAGAAGAAAAGGATGTCAAGGAAATAAATAAATGCTATAAACATACTTTTGAAACTATATACGGCAATATGACACAATTCTTTAGGTACTAGATTTTTTTAGATGTAATATTTGCTGACAGAGGGCACATTAGTCGTTGGAGTAATCTTTTCAATTCTTTTGAAACCGATTTTTCAGCCCTTTAATTATACCTATAAGTAATCATGAAGACATAAATAATTATACCTTGATAAAGTTGAAAACAAATTCTTTTTTGCGATAAATTGGTGAACACTTATTATATTACATTCATTTCGCAAATGCATTACCTCAAGAAGGCAACTTTCCTACAGAATATCCGTAAGCAAGAAATTGTTGCCCCTCTTAATTGGCTAAATGCATTCTGGTGCATCGTCTGAATGTAAAAGTGATCGGGCAAAATGCTGCACAGCATACTTGGCATTCTGCCAGTGCACTAGACGATGATCGGCGGCAAAACCTATACTGCGCGAAGGCCACACGCACAACCAGTTCTGAGCGGTTCTTGGGCCAGCGAACCCACGTGAAGAGTACTCATGCAAGTGAAAATGGCATTTCTGACTCACCCGTATGGATTTATGTTATATTTGTAATTCTTTACATTTTTATTCAACTTCTTTTCAACTTTTCAACAACAACTTTTCAGCCTCGTGCCAAATGAGTTAAAAACGTGTCAGCTAAGTGTCATTAGACACACAAATGTGCAATTGTTTCCCAAGGCGGATGTCAAGAACCATCAAGCGATCGGGTTGACGGGAAAGACACTCGTGGCATCAGCAGTGAAATCATTTTTCTCATCCGCTAAAGCACTGAAACACTACACGTTCTTTGTTGTGTGCGTTGTATTACGTCTTTAAAGAGGGCAGGGGAACAGAGGATCGCTTGTTGAACATTCTACAAAACAGCGCAGAGAAGTCACAATTTAAATACGACCACCGATCAACTTAAACCATTAGGTCAAATGTCTCAATACGATCAATCTCCCCTGTGGGTCCAACGCTCAAGTTCCTTACTTCCTTATTGAACATCCATTGGAGTATACTGCCTGATAAGGTTCAAATGTTACGTGCACCTGACATCTTAACAACCGTAAGTAAAAACGTGCTGCCAGTACAGTTCTTGTGCTAACCCTGCGGCTAACGTCACTCCAAGCCCACTTACCGATACCCGGAGATTGCGTTCAGCAGACTGCTTTTGCCCGCCCCGGAGGGCCCCATAATTGCTGTTAATTGTCCATGCCGGAACACACCGCTGACGCCCTTCAGGATCGTGCGTTTCTGGCTTTCACTTACTGCAGGCGATATGAAAGAAATGAAAAGGGAGAAAGAGAGAGAGAAAAAAAAAAGAAAATTAAAAAATTGCATAAATGGAGGGCTAAGTTATAAAACAGATAATGTTTGCAGAAAACGCGAAAACGAAACTCCAATACGAATGTTAGGGCATCATTTGTGTCACGGTCTCACCTAAGGCTATTTTGTGCCCTCATCAAAAGCGAAAGGTTAATCTTCTTCTCACTGTGATTGACACGGAGCTATGCTACAATAGGAATTGTTAGGTGGAGTTTTTTTCTTCTCCGTTATGACCTTCAGGATGGTTTATTAGAGGCTCAAGCTGCGGGAGACGGCCAACAGATATGACGATTATAATAGCCGGAAGGCAATGTGTCAAATTCAGCGATGATGTTTGGAAGGGGTGCAGGCTGACAAGGTTTGATTTTACAATGGAACGAAGGCTAATGCTTACGATTCCAACGAGAAATTTTATGAAAAATATTACAAAAAGCAAATGATTCAAATTCACACTCTCATTTCAAAACTCAAATATTAAATTGTCATTTCTACATCATTCTGGCACATTATACCGTTTTCAATTATATTATAGTCCATAAACCCATTACTTGTCATTATTCTTTACTCATGACTCTTTCCGTCCTGTAATGCACCAAGAGAGAACAAGTGAGATAAGAAGAGAAAAAGATATCCGACTTCCTACAGTTCGCTCCATTCGCCCCCAATCGGTCAGGAAAAAGGAGCCTCCGGGTGTTGCGGGGCAAAATAATTCATTTAAAATTACAGTGAATCGATTCACGCCGCGCGCAACCCCGAACCAGTTAACCTCGCTGCCCAGTGCCCAGCGCTCTTCCTGGTGCACTGCAGCTCAAGTCTCTTGCACACACACATACACTGTCCAGATCACACGCAACTCGGCCTGCCTGGTTCTTGTTACGCATTGACGCACTGCGCTGCAAAAGTGCATCCCCCGGAGACGCCCGATACTTACGGAAACTTTTGCGTACGTTGACCGCATACTCGATGTCTTGGAACTCGACGTCTTTCATCTTGCTGGCACTGGCAGACGCACCACACTGCGCGTTCTCGAGTGTGCACTTACAGGCAGTTACAGCTCTTGTTTACCACCAAACGTCGGTTGGGAAACACGCACGCTCGTCTGGGACTGTGTTTTGTCTTCAGTTTGTCTTTTGCTCTCTTTGCCTTCGGTTTTGTGTGGAACTCTTCGGAAGTTACAACCTTCACAGAACACGCTACGACGAATAATCCTGGCGCGATTGGGAATGCGTCAATCCATGTCCGTGATTTTGAAGATGGTTTTGTTGTGGTTGTTCTGAAAGAGGAAACAGAAAAATAAAACATACAATTAGCATTCAAAGAAATAGAACCATCATCGTAAGACAGGTTTCTTGAGGAGTGACAAAAAAAAACGGAATAGAAACGTAATTTTGTACACATTCCAGCACGAAAGAATCGAAGGGTTTTTTGCTCCATTGGTCCAGCTTTTGCTCCCCCTACGCCCCGGGTAACCGGTTTTGCGCTTGACGAGATCGAACAGCATGCGCATAGGGCAGCAAATTGATACACTGTTGTGTCCGGCAAACCATTTCACCTTGATCTTGACCGAACGGAGTTATTACGGCTGTCGACCATAAGCCAAGCGACCCACAGTCGGGCGATTACAATCATCGCGTTCTGATCCTTGCTTCGTGAGCACATTACTTCGTTGCTTTTATTTTCATCTCTTATACTTGGTTTCTCCTTCTTCTCTCCATTTTCCGCTGTTTATTGCTTTTAAAATTAATGAGGCGAATAGCTGGATCGTTGGCGCTGCTCAAACGCCACAAACAATTGGGAACCCCGAATCGCTATTTCGATGTATTGTTTGTTTGCCATCTTGGTCTTGGTGTCTATGTGGTGATGAAGCTCTCAAGATTTCGTTTCGAACGATAGAACGAAAAAAAGTTGATGAGCGTTGATCATGATTGGAGAACAATTGGAATAATTGCCTACGGTGTTGCTGTGACGCTGCGCGGGATTTGAGGTCGATCAGAAGGTTACTCCACGGGGAGACTCCAAGAATAATTGAATAAAACATAAGAACAAAACATTGAGAGTTTCCACATAGACCTAGCAACTGTCTATCAACGCTGGAAGAAACGCCAGTCAATGGAATTATCCCTGGAGAGGAATATCCAACTGGAGGAGAAATTCCAGAACCTTCCATCCGTCAATACCTCTCTAGACTGATCAACAGTGAAAGGTACCGTCGATAGCCAACCGTTCACCTGGCACCTCTCCCGCTCTCCATTCAAGGATATGCAACGTCACCGGCAAAACATATGCATTTACGTAGGTCACGATTTTTGCGAATGCAACGGCAGACAGAAGAGCGCAGTATATGGGATGCGAGCGAACGAACCACCCTAACAGGAGTGTCAATGAGGTGCATCTGCGGCAAACACTTGCACGACACGACTCCGCTTCAATCGAATCGATCGAAGATCAACAATGAATGGCGTCAACTCGTGTTGACCTCAGACGGGGAGCGCAGTGTTGACCGATGTTGTTCCACTGCCGCCGATTCCTCCGTGCGCTACATCCGGACGCCGTGTGTCAACATAGAGTTCATAAACTTGAACGGTAGCGAACCGGGTGAAGAAGCTTCGCGCAGCAGCGTGTCGTCCGCCTGGGAACGGGGACGGAGTTGCAATGCAAATGAAGCTTTAATTATGCACACCCAGGAGTGTTGCAACGACAGAATCACATCGATCAGTCGTTCAGACAGCGGTAGAAAGAAGATGTTCTCGCATAGTACATACATTACTGTAAGGTGAGAAAAAGATTTAAATGGGGGTTGAACTACGGATTTTTTCGTATGTTTCATATCTTGAATAGGCGCAAGTCAATTTCATGAGACGTAACGTCTTTATTTACTTGCCCTGATACGTAAACCGGTACATGACTCAAACAGTAGCCCGACGTAACCTTTAACCGTGCCTTACAAGAATCAAACTCAAAAAGAATGTTGCAGCTCCTTCTAACCGTGCCAGGCAAGCAGTGGAAATAACAACGACAAGGAGTACAATTTTCCTGTCACCACGTGCTCTTTAGTGACTCATTTAATTACCGATTGTGTCGATTGACGGATAGCATTGATTGTTGGGGTAAATTAACATTTTCAAACACTATTGGCAGAATGCAATTAAGTAGCCTAATGAGCTGCTTGAGCAGATAATAAGGGATGTGGAAAGGAACAAATTGGCTGGTGGGAGTATTGCAAAACAATTTCAAACATTTCTGTATGAAACAATTGAATGTGACATTGACGGATTTACCATGATAAAGGTCGATCAATAAGCGTAGTGGAAATAACTACATTTCCAAAAGAGGGCGCCACTAGAACATCAACAATTAAATTGACAGCAGAATATAGTGTTAATAATCAATATATATGACGTGTAACTAAGTGATATAAACTCTGAAGTTTAGTATTTAAAACAAAAAGGGATAATGAAGAGTTTTAATCGTATAATGAAGTATTTTAGTCCATGATATGAAATCTGTTTACAGAAAAAAATTGTTTCCTTTACAATGTCGACTACAATAACGCCCGCTCTTGGCAAACTTTACAATCTACAATTAGTTCCCAGCAATACCAATAAGTGAAACTAATGTGAAATAAATCGTTTGCTGTCGAAACAAATTTTAATGGATAGCCACAGAACTCAATTTATGATAAAATGGAATCATTATTCACCGCTTCCACTGTGGAGCAATCGTTTCATCATCCCCAACGTATCCATAAGAGCAACCCCTTTCGTAGGAAAAAAAAGCCCACAAGCCTGCGGCAAAGATAAATTCAACCTGCCAAACAGCTAAACGGTTTGGAAAATGGTGTTCTACACAACCCAAAAAAAAACACACACATACCCCGTTACGTAGCTCGTGCTCGCGCAAGGTCGCTTAATGTTTACCACCCCAGCAGAGTACGTTCTGTTTTTCCTACACACACACACGCACACTCACGAAACTCTGCAGTATGTGCCGCAGCATAATCGAAACGATCATAGCTGGAAACCGAATATCCAACTGAATAGCGAAGGTACACTCTCGCATGTACCATTGCAACATTCTGCAACTGCAGAATCAACTTGCAGTGCGCTCCATGCCGCTCGTGGCTGTATACCCATTGGATACGACCAGATGCATCCAAATGCACTGCGAACCGGTTAACCGACGCAGGGCCTGTGAAGAGGTAGAATGGTTCGATTTTTTTTACTTCCAATGCCTGCAGCTACAGCTGCTGGAAGTTGGCAACGTTCCGGTGACACTTGCAGTTGAGTTGGGGGATTGGCGTACGCTTACACATTTTGGACAACTCGTGCCAGCGTGCAGTAACACCCCTTGGTATACCCTTCGCCCGGCAGCTGGTTCAAGGTTGCGCGCCAAAGACTCAAACTTGACTTTTACGATCACCATCGTTGCATACCGTCACGGAGTGAAGAAATATTTCACCGCGCACCTGGCCGGCTGGCTGACTGGTGGCTTACTAATTAATAAATGTCAGGACGGGAAGAGCTATGAGGTGCAGATTGGTTGCCTGGATTTTTGAAAAGAGCATAGGTCTTTTGTGTCAGTTTGCCTGATCTGTGTAAGTGTCTAAAGAGGGCAACACTAAAGATTTCCCAAGTGTCAAAGGAGCTTGAAGTCAATGAATAAATTGTGATGAAAAAAATGTATTTACATCTGTCGTACTACATCCAAGAATGTTTGAAAACACTTCAAAATATCCTCTTCAATCAGCTCAACGTTAACTCTCTTTTGTCAGCTACGCTTGCCCACAAAGTAGAGCTGCGATCGTGACTTGAGGCTTGACTACAACACTGTGAAGCATCTGCTCACATCCTTCAACTGTCTACGTTAGATGGACGCGATAAAGCTTTCAAAAAGTAAACAAATTAACCAAGCTAATGAATTAGCGTAGTCGGTACGTGTCTTCCACTAGGAGTTTACAAAAAGCTGTCTGTACAACGGGATCGAAAAAAAAACACTATCACAGTAATCTATTAGTGAAGGGCACTATCAGCACCTGCAAACGATTACGTACAAAACCGGGATCCCGGGAGCCGGCTAATGAACGGCTTCACACACGCGCACTAATGATGCGACAGGGCCAAAGGATGCTATTTAACGCTAATGTCCCGGGCGCTGCCGATTAAGTCATTCCAGCTGGATAGTAGGTACTATTATCATTGGACCGAAACGTGATGCGATCACGTTTGAAACATCGGGAAGTGGGTCACCGGTGAGGATTGCTAATGGCCTCCCGCAAGGTAAATGGGACAAGGGTTACTGAGCTGAAGCGAGCTTTAGTAGCAGTCGTTTTACAGTTTTTAGAACAATTTTAGTACAGAGGCTAATATTGTTGTGCGAAGCCTTTTATTAGCAAATATTAAGTACTCACTCGGATTTTCTCTATCAGAACACAACACAACATGACCTTTTACCCTACCCTGAGCAATATTTTATCCCAATCAGTCACTTCCTGTACAGTACAATCCATCAGCACGTCGTCCACTTTGTACAAGTGCTTGCCCTCTTACATCAAAACCATTCAAACGTTGCTTATTGCACATTTGCGGGCCAGATAGCAGCAGTTAATCACTAAGCCACACTCTAACCGGGGCGTAGGGAGAGCGATACGAAGTGTTTCACTGATTAGCACTGCACCAACCATTGGTTACTTAACAGCCGAGCGTCTTTGTTCCGCGTTCGATCCACTTAAAGATCGGCACAAGTTCGAGGCGTTCGCTCTGGAGCTGTTATAGAGAAAATATCATGCCGTTTCCTTTGCTCTGTGGTCTATTGTAGATGTCCCCCACTAAGATGCTGAGCACCAAAGCTGAAGCTTGTGGACAATGGGAGATGATATTCGCACCAAGCATTATCACCATAGCACAAGTGTGACCTATTTTTGTTTGTCCGATAAACTACCCCACCAACGGTGGAACAGCTTTAGCTTCGAAACAGCAAAGGCACACGTCAGATATCGAGCATCGAGCCCTTAGTACGAGCGGCGTCCGGATGACGTGCACGATCACCCACGGTGACTAATTGTCACCGTTTAGCGATCGGAATGTCGCAGACAAAGGCGCTGGAATGATTCGATTAGCATTTTATTGGCCATTTATAATTGAATCGGATTGTTCAATTAGTTAGACCGGTGATGGTGTGTTTGCATGATCGAGGTGACAGATGCAAGGTATGACAGGGTTTGACACGACGCCGTAGCCTCGTTTCTGTTGGCCCCACGCCGACCGGACGTGCTCGAGCGAATCGAATCGAAGGTCAGCAAACGGGGAAATGGTGCACTGAAATTGTGCTGCAGAGTGTCCGATCGCTTGGAAGTGTTTCTGTAGAGTTTGATTGAGGTCTAGCACTACAACAGAGTCCTTTGTGTCAGGAAATGGTGCTTTAACTTTTTAGGAAGTTTATCCCATGAAGTAAGTAAACAGTACTTAGCGTTGAATTGTGATTAGAACGTTGAATAGTGCTTGTCTATGATTTGATGGCTCCCTAAAGACCATGCAGTGCATTATACCTCACTAGCGTTATGATCTAGCCCCGACGGCTAGATTGAGGTATATGTTGCCATTTTCCAGATTGGACACATTGAACTACATTTTATCAATAAAATACTAAATATGGAAGAAAATATCAACATTTAGAATCTTTCTAAAACCCCCAAAAACACCCAAATTCTAATGCTTCAAATTGTTCCGATGACATCATCCCAGTTCCAAAAATGGTCAAAATCATCCATCAAACAACCGATTCATTCATCGTGCAGCATTCCCAAGCAACCAAGGCCACGCAAAAGTGCGATCTTTCCAGAGGCTACGATTTTTGCAGACTCTTTATTGACCCTCATAAAAATGCTGCCACAAAACTCGCACGAAATAACGGAAACAATTCCGTTCACTGTTCGCTGTTTATGCAAGAGGAAGTTTCGTCATATTGTTTGGTATTGCTCTTTTGTTTTGCTTTATGATGCACTCAGCACCAGTATGAAAGCAAAACAAAAAAAAAGATTAAATTATTAATTATACATTCGAACAGCCCGCACTGTCTCACTTAATCGCAGGCGAGAAAGGAGGTCAAAGTTTAGTCCACCCTGTGATGTCCAGCTCATTCATACGTTTCCGGGCAAATCGTTATAAATGAACCATAAAATGGGTGGATTTACATATCACCGAGAGGGGAAGAGGGGAGCGAGAGTATCATTGCATGCAGGCCTGCCTGAATCGATCGGTTTATTGTTGTGCTATTCCTGAGCAAAGCAGAATGAACAACAGCGCACTATCGCGACGGGTCAACAATGTGAAAGAAACTCTCCTTTTCCTGGGTTTTGCGTTTTGCGTTTAGACGTGTTTGCTTTGTGTAGTGATAGACTTTGAGCCTGCGAATCGATCGACACGTTAGCGCGATGTAGAAGGACTAGACGGTAAATACAAGGGCGGGCAAACACTTACAGGCAGACTATAACAGCTCTTGTGAGGCGAGACGATGATAAGGTAGTACGACTACTCGAGCGAGTTTCTAATAGAACCGCCGATTAGAATGTCAAGATTATTTCGACACCTTCTCCACCAATCTTGGTGTAGGTTTATGCAAAACTGAACATTGACACGTCACTCCGGTCTTTGAGCTAAAAGCTCCTTCTCTGTGTGTACTAAAAGCCGGATCTTTCTTTCGTCGAACACCCGCAAAGCAAACGGTGTCGATTGTCAGGGCCAAGGATGTGCTGTTACGCGTGGTCCACTAACTGGGGCAAGGTTTTAATGGATCGAAAATTGTCTAGTCTACCTCACAAAGAAGCGTAGAATGAATGAGTTTTGACCAATCAAGTTGAATAGCGTATTAGAATGGAAGTCTTAGGAAGACAACCAAGCGCTGCAAATCATCACACCCGATGTGTTTCATATTGATATGGAATTATGCCATCACCACCCATCCATCATTATCGGAAGAACTCCACCACGTCCGACTTCCAACGTCCATTATCAAGGCGTTGCAAACCTTGCGGAAAGAGAGTTCCAGAAGTTCTAACACACTAGAGCACGCGGTCGAGGAATGCCGCTTCTTAGCACAGTTCTTCCCTTATCAGCTGACAATGTTTTGTGGCACCATCGCAAGCATGGCAATGCACGTGAGAATAGAGCTTGTAAGATGGCAAGAGCGTTCGTTGCCTTACAAAAAACTAGCAACTATCAATCTGAACTGGTTAGAGTTTGAACTCTCTGAGGAGTCTGAAGACGTCCCGGAGGATTGTGGCGAATAATTTGACGCCAAGGAGGTCCATTCAAGACTCAACCAGAACAACAACAAGAACCTCCTAATAAGCACTGTTCCGATACGAGCACGTGCAGAGCTAGATAAACACTCATATTACAAGTCCGTGGTGGACAAAACTAGAACAGACATCGTGCATGCACGGACTGCTAGTAAATTATGACAGCACACCACACGATCGTAATCATACAGAAGGCGTTGTTGGAGGTGTGTTGCCTCTAGGATACCTTGGACCCGGCACGTTTAACCTGTTACCTTCTTGACCCTACCATTTTCTTCCACCAACCATGCTCCGTGGGGGTCCGTCTAATTGTGGCTGTGTCAGCTAAACGGACCCCCTGGAACGCTTCTACCGGTCCATGCGCGGTGGCGTACGATCGTTCTTATCACAGAGTGCGGACGCGGATGTCCATTTAATTATTGATCTTTACGCACAGCCGCCCTTACAGGAGGAGTGCACCACGTGCAACGCCGTGGTGATGCCGTTCTGTTTATCTTGTGGTTCCATGTGGACAAGCGACCCACACGAACGCACACAGACACACACCGTGAGGCGTGATCTGCGGAATTGCGGAACGCAACCTGGCGCGGTTTTGTGCACTACCGCACAAACGACCTTTCGTGGCGAGCGCCGTTCGGAAGGTAATTGTTAAGCTAACTGGTCAGCAAATAGTCAGCGGCTAGCGGTAAACTCGCGTAAAACAACAAACAAACAATACGCACCGAAGAGGGATTGGTAAATGGGAAGCAGGCGAGGCGGCGTGACTTCACTTTCTTTCGTGACCGGGGCACACCGGGAAGGCTGACCACTGTCTTCCGTACTGAGCTGTATGATGGTTCGGGAGGGATTTTATGCGTCAGCTGCAAACATAATGTTTTGCAATAGGTGCAAAAGTCGTGTGGTATTTATTTCGCCTTGACATAATAATGATCTTGTAAAAATGCTTATTTATTTAAGCGATGGACAATGGTAAAATAATCGATCGACTATTCCAAATACGTAGGTGCAAAATCGTTTGCTTCTAATGGAGTGACGATCCATAGCATCTGGATTACGATTTAAAGAAAGGCTTGAGCAAGTTTAACCTTCAAACTTTAAACCAGTTTATTGTTCAACTGCTTTTTTTCATCTTTTTCATCTTTCGTGCCCTTCGGTAGTTAGTGTGTTTTTGTTCGTGTTATTTCTTTTCATACTTCTTAAAAATGCTTCCCATTAAACGATACCGAACACAAGCTAATGCCTTTGGAGTACGTTACATCATGCCCTTCCTTGGCATCTTTCTTCTCCTTTTACTACCACAAATAAAATGTACAATAATTAAAATAAAAAAGCATGTCTTGCATTTTTAATGATGGGTTGGTTACTCCATATGTTTGATGTTAGCATTCACATCCCAACCAAAAAACAGTCTGACTCATCAAGAGCTCCTTTTTATCCCTTTTTTGTTAACAAATCTACGCAAAATGTCTCCAACTAGCGTAGACGCAATGCAGGGCCATTAAAATGTGTTACATTTCTTGACAAAATTTCGTATCCACCCTTAATTATTCTTCCCATCTCACACCGAAATGCGTCAGCAGCAGTGCAAGAGGCTGCAGCTTCGTCAACCGAAACCTGTTTGACGAGTTTGAGGCGCAGAGCAGCACAGGTTTTGGGCGATGAAAACGCTGAACAAACAAATTAACCTTTTCCGTGTTGGACACCTTTTTTGTTTGCGGCAATCTGATTCGTCATGTTCGTGCAAATGACTCCACCGCGGTACAGGGCAATGCAGCGTGCTGTGATAATATTTTAACAAGCTACTGCAGTACTTAATGTTTTGTTTTAACACCATCTGTTTACTGGGTGGTGGTGCAAGTGCGAACCAGAATCAGTTCCAGCGTTACAGCGATTTAAAAATAAGTTATAATTGGATAATTCAGTCCAATTTCACAGCACACGCAAAACCTTTACATTTCTTGTGTATACTCTTGTAATATATCTAATTTAACCTAAAAAAATTAAAATTATTTTAGACATAATTTTTAACATAATTTAATCACCACAATCACAATATTTTTCAATCGACCGTGAACCACTTACTACCAACAATGATCACATTTGTAAAACAGACAATATAGGTACATCATTTCGCCACGGTCAAATAAACCAAAAGAGGCCCTTCCACATACCTCCCCTGTTCAAGTGCGGTTGCAGCAAGTGCAAGTGCAGGTGCAATCGTACCCATCATTAAAACCGTTCGCAACGAGCATGCAAAACAAATGTGTCCATCGGTGCTGTGTGCCTCCATTAAGGTGAGCAAATGTTTTATTACACTACTTCCCAACGCTTTGCAAGCGATGCGCAAGGATCGCAGAAGAAGCACCCAAACAGAGGAGAAAGGCCACGGAACTGGTGGTGGAATTGCATTTGCACCACTGGCAAGCATACCGATCGGTTTAACATTGCCATCACCTTCACGCTCTAGTTCGTGCACTAGAAGGGAAGCGAACTGTACGCACCGTACCGCAGAACCTTCCTGAAGAGGCCCTTGCGTTGCGTTTAAATTTACCATTAGCGATCAATTTCCACAGCACAACACGTGTCGCAATAATCATGCTGAACGCATCGAAAGAGCACATCACAATTTTTCATTGCCACGTCCAATTCTAATCAGTTGAATTAGATCGCGTGACTGCGATCTGATGACACAATCCGGACAAGTTGGCGAACAAGCGTTCAAACAGGAAACGCTCCACAATGGAGGTTGTTTCAGCTAGCACGAAAGCACAACCGAAAATTAAGCCCATTGACACAGGTCTGCAAATGCTGCATTGTTTGTCTGCCCTGGCCTTTCGGTTGGGTTGTGAAGTAAAGCGTGCAAGACGAAGAAGAAACAAACTCATTTCATTGATGTCTGATTAGTGTTTAATGCCCGCTAGCTTGCAACCTCCTCTGCAATATTGTGGCTCCGTCAGGTGGCCAATCATCTGGCTGTGGGTTTTAGTGCAATCAGAGGACACTATTACAGGCCGGGTGATTGAAGTAGAAAGGGATTTGTGTACAATGGATTTGTGGTTACTGACAGGAAGGCGTTAGCGTTTGTAATTTCGCGCAGAAACAGCGAGGGAGTGAGAAAGGAGCAATTTGTTGGGCTGCGGACAGAGTGGAGTTGGAGCTGGAGTTCTCCTTCATCAGGCATCCATCAACTGTAGCTAACATAAGACCATACTAAAACAATATTTGTGGAACTGCTTGCAGCTGTTGGTTTAGTACGATTTTAATTTAAAGAAAAAACATGCTACCTTCGTGGGAGAAAGAAAAAAATGACAAGATTTGAATAACTTGTTCACTTCTTTATAGTATTTAAAACGAAACAAAGATTAATTGTTTTTTTTTTAGTTAAAGATCTCAAAGATCAGTTAATTGAAGTTCCAAAGCAATAAAGTACTTCCTTTATTGAAGTATGTACCTCAAACTGCCTTAAAAAATCAACTCGATGATTCAACGCGGAGCGGCTCGGTGGTCTAATTGGTAGCGGCGTAGGTCTCGATATGGTTTAACATTCTTGATATGAATGGGTGCACTCAGTCAGAAAAAGTCAATGCTCATTTGTGCCCTGGTTAGGCGTTGACCCTATAGGGGTCGTTGTGCCTCCCAAGAGAAGAAGAGAATTCAATTTCCTTTACCATAAGCGGTTGTCAAGTAATGTACAACAAATTTGAACAATTTTCATTTGGCTACAGTATAAGGATAACTTATAAATGTTACTATCGCAGAAAAGTTGTATAACAAAATTATAAGGGAAAGTACACTCACTCGTTTATAAGTGCTCAAATAAGCTCTTATCAAGGAACATCAACAATAATCAACACTTTTTCAGTAGATCATAGAACCTTTCAATTGAACAATTCAACTACACTGAAAAGAACGCGTGAGTTCACCCAAATTAACATTCCCACCTCCATCTGAAGCTTTCTGCTTTAATGAAACATATTTTCATTTCGTTTGCCTCAAACAATCATCCGCAATGATCAACACTTTATCTGAGTAGATCAGTCAACCACCATGTGCATCATTCAGCGCACAATGCTACTGCACCGCTAACCTTAATTCAATTTAGCATTGATTTAAAGCGATTCGATTGTTTTCTGCTCGCGCTCCACCCGCCCCACACAACAAAAAACCTTGGCCCTTCGGATTCGGATTTTAATTGTGATTGTTCACGCAGCCAATTCACACGTTCCCATACGTCGGCTTCTTGTACGGACGGAGCAGTCATCGTACGGACAGGCCACGAAATTCTTCACCACAATCTGTCGATGTAGAATCGTTCTAGCTGCCGTTGGTTTGAATTCGACAAATACGGCAAAACTGAACGATATCAAGGACAGCTAGAACTGGCACCTAGGAAGGGAAGGGGAATTCGAGAGCTAGTTTGGAGACCTTCGGCCTACGGCGATCTCTTCTTGAGCACCATCTTCGGTCGAAAACGGGCCGCCAGTGAAGGGATCGCGGTAGCGAAAGCCTGTTCGCCAGTTCTTCAGTGACCTTCGCAGCCATCACGATCCACCGGTGCGAGTGTTTTCGGAGATGAAAACGCGGTACAAACACGCAAAGCCCCTCCACCCAATGGAGACACGCGTGTGTGTGCACGTGGACCGGATCCGACGGGGCTGCCATGCTCGATCGGTTGTGGAGCGAGAAACAGTCTCAAAGGCAAGGAAGCAACCAGTGTAATGGCTCACCAGACCACCTCCTGTACCTTCAAGTACGACCACATCTCGAGCTGGTCTGGTTGTTGATCTAAACGATGTGAAATAGATGGGAAGGAGGGGCTGGCAGTGGGAGGTTTATAAAGGAAGACACAGTACACCGACCGAACCATCGGCGACCGTTAGACCGCATACCTAATTGAACGTAACGGCATCGTGCGTAGCACGGTCTCGCGGTCGTGTACTAATGTAGCAGGTTTTGTGACTTGGATGACGCTCGCTGCACTTGGTCGCGGAACACACTCTCTCTCTCTCGACAAAGATGGCTTCCGGCGAACATGGGACTGTTCTAAGGGGTTCTGTGCGCTGTGCATAAACTGTTCTATTACAGCGTGCGTTGGTGTGAAGACACGCGCGTGCGTGTAGTAGTGTGACCAGTTTGGTCCAAAGTTAACAGTCCAAAGTTACTGGACCGTGGCGGACGGTTCGTCGGTTGCTACCGGACGCCACCAGCAATGCCGGCGTGGCGTGATGTGAGCTAGAGGAATTGGAATCGACCCGAGGCAGCCCAACCATTGTCTAGCAGGACGTTGGCGGTAACTGACCTTAGGAGCGAAGGTGTTCGCTCGGCCACCCCGGAGACACACCAGCCACTGCTCCGTAAGCCCGGAAGACATTTTACTTTCAAATACATCCACCACGGCCAACCGATGAGTGACTTGGTAGGGGTTTTCGAAGAAAGCAGATGCAAAAACAGAATGTCTTGGAGTAGAGAGTTAGCTGAAGGTGCAAACTCTGCAAATGTTCTAGACATACGGGCCTAGAATATGTTTTGGATTTAACGACAATTCTTCATTTCCTGTTACAAAACCCCGGAGACTAAGTCAACAAATCCTGCGCGCGCACATCCATGCGGTCGGATTGCAAAGATGTGGCATTTGTAATTCAATCCAGCGTGAAAACAAATGGCATTTGCGCTGATCCAACCGCTTTATAATCAGGTTACTGTACGTCTGAGGTAAAACATTCTTGTGAGAACTTGCGAGAATTCGTACCTTGTGGCTCTTCACGTCTTATATCTCCAGAATTTTGTTGTCCTAAAAACACTGCTCAGATGGACAACTCTCTCTCTCTCTCTCTCTCTCCAGATCGGGATATATCATCAATCACTCGACTCACTCACTAGCGCTGAACCGTTAACTTTACACTTTTCAGCCTTCGGCACTTACTTACAGTGGCTTACTTTAATGCAACTTCAACGCAACACACAACTGGGGAAAGAGAGAATGATAATATAGAAGAAGGGAAAAAAAAAACCCAATTACACCGCGTCACACTTTCACTTCGGGGCGTACGGAGAGAACGGGGCAGCAACACAGCCGAAAAACGGAAAACAAAAGGCAAACCCTCGTAAATGCAGGTAAAATGAAGCTTGACACAGAAATCCCACCGAAAATAAGAAAGAATGACACAAAACCAGAACAGTTCGGTGCAACTTGCTGTTGCTGCCCAAATTGGGACACTTGAATGCTCCAATTCTATACCAACTACCTGTTTGGTTGACCTGCTCAAGCTGTAAGTTCAAATTAGTGCTGTACTAAAAGTAAATACAACTAAAAAAAAAACGAAAAATCTCTTTGACAATTGAAGATGTCACTCTTTGTATTTGGAAAGTATCCAAAATGTGCTGGAACATTCCGTCGATTCATGTGCACTCTGGGGATATCTGATCTTGCAGAGCTCTTCATTCCAATTGACGCTCCTTTCTCTCTCTTTAACGTTACAGAATGACCTCAAACAAATGAAAATAATGATAGTTTTTGGACGGAGAAAAGAATAATAATCTCTTTAACGCTTTCAAGCGATAAAAACAACACTGCCAAAATTCCCCCCAAAAGAAGGGAAGAAAGGGGGCACTAACCATCAAACTATACACACACGCACTAACACTTAAGCAACACAATCAACACAAGCACACACAATAAACGAAAAAAAAAACAATCGTACACCGATGTTCTTCACCGATTCTCACAGGCCTGCGGTATGGTGCCAACAAAACGCAGCTCAAGCAAAGACGGCCCTCGTCCGACCGAACCGAACGGGTTGAGAACCAAAACAAAACTGCCGCTCGCGAACGGCTCAGAAACGCATGCAACCGACTGTATATGCCATGCGCTTCGGAACATGCACACAACGAAGGCATAGGACAAATATATATAGGGAGAGAGAGAGACACACACGCATGTATTGGGGCGTCCCTGCGGTGTCTATCGTGGCGTGCGCCGGGAGGGCATACGAGGGGTCACCAGAACGCGCGCGCTTTGTGGAAGATGCCGTGGGTATCGCGCGGATGATAGCGTTCTAATTCCGTGGAGCTGTTGCTCTTTGTGAAAGACGTACGTACTGTATGGGAAGTATGTAAATTAAGTTATCAAGTTGTAAATTAAGTTATTTCAGCTAATGTAAAGCTTTTCTAAATATGTTTTAGTTATTGGTAATCAAGCATCATTTAATGTAAGTAAATTTAGTTTGTACTGTAACTTACAACGGATACAACAATTTAAGCCGATCAATCAGCAATCGTAATCTGTTTCAATGCAAATCAATAAAACACCCAACCAATATAATAAACACCACCGGTCATGTGTAAACACGTGCATTTCCGTTTGCCGTTGCTACGTAGCATTTGCCACAGAATTTACGACAAATCAATGCACCGACACCGGCGACGGGTGTGACGTACTAGCCAGCGCTTCCTCCCACCGAACGACCGCGCATAAACAGCACCACTTCCTGTGTTCCTTCCGAGTGCCCATCGCCTGCACTTGCTGATGGAAAACATCCATATTCACTATTTTAGTGTATGGCCAATGTATAACTCTACCGCCCGACAAAGAACGGTTTGTTTGATGCAAAACAACGATCTGCAGCTGCTCACACCGAATGCACGGTGCAGAGTGCAGTTTGATAGGTCAATGTGCCAGTCCTACGGGGAGGAAACCGATAGCGGTCTAGGCGTGCGGAACTGCAAAACTGGCGATGGAAAGTTAGTCATAGTTATTTTGTCACGCAGCGTCAGCTTGGTGATGGGCGTTGGCGTAGATATCTGGATGACATCTTGCAGCTGTGTTTTTAATGAGCTGGGAGCGCAAGTTTTTCTACCGATGCACGTCTCTGATAAGTTTGGTTTGAGTACTCTAGTTTAATAATGAAGAAACGTGTTTAATTTAATTCTAAAAATTGTAGGTTTGTAAAAAAGCGGGGTTTATTAACAGAATAAGGGTAATTTAAATAATGACTCTTCATAATAGACCAGTGCAGGTCTACATAATGCCGTTTTAACTATTGAATAATGGGCAAAAAACGGCTTTCTGTACGCAGTGCCACGTGCTATTTGAATTTGAGCTAAAAGCTGCACAGAACAGCGCCTAAATGTAGGCAATTGTAATTCAGTAGCCATGTCTGGAATGTTTTGAAATAATGAAAGAAATTGTTACAATAGAGCTTGAAGAGCATTTCAGATTCAACTTTTGGGTAACAAAAATTATAATAATAGGAAAACTATCAATTGATTTAAATTGCAGTTTAAAAACACGCTGTCCAATCCAAACATTTTGACCATTGGATGCGGCACTGTTCTCTCTGTTTGTTTACATCTCAAAAGCGCAACGTGCTTTTGACAGTTTCGTAGCCTCGTTTTACCGGCATTCCGGTAGTTTTGTCATAAATCTAGTTACAACCTTTCTCGCAGAATATAAGAAGAAGAAGTCATAAATCTACGCTTTCTTCTAACAATTGCGTTTTACTGAAACGATTCCCGGGTGTAAAAATGACCTCACCAAACGTGCAGTTCGATGCCGCCGTCGGCGGTAGCGTGCAGCTGCCCGACACGCTGGATCAGATACGGTTTGCCGAGAGTCGCACGGACGAGGTATGCCAGATGCTACTCAGCCTGGCCAGCACCACGCACCAGCGCAAACTAATGCACCAATCCCTGCCCATCCATATGCGCCGCCGGGCCATGTCGTACAACGTGAAACGATTGCCGCGCCGATTCCGCTCGATACATATCGCCCAGTTCAAAAAGAGCGGCGTGTCGGAGAAGAAAAAGCGCCCGTCCCGAAGGTTTCGCCGCAAGCCGCACAATCTGTTGAAGGAGTACGAGCGGCGGAAGCGAGCGCACGTGTGGCTGGAGACGCATGTGTGGCACGCGAAACGGTTCCACATGACGTCCCGCTGGGGGTACAGGATTCCGCTAACGCCGTGCAACAAGAGCTACCGGTCGAGCTATCGGGCGACCTCGCGGCACTGTCTGGTGCATGACCTTTCGTACGAGGGTTGCGTGGAGGTGAGCGGAGAGGAGGACATCCTGAAGGAAGGCTTTCGTAGGGTTTGTAGCGAGCGGGTAGGACTCACGATAGCGGCCAAGGCGTATACAGGCGGTCAACGGGCTGGGTACGTTTGGTTGTACGAGGACGGTGCATATCCGTATGGTTGCCTCGGCAAGGTACGGTTCGTGTGGTGTGCTGCAGCTGGAAGCGGCAACCAGGAAACACGGCGCACGGTTTGGATATTTGCTCATCCGACGTTTTATCGTCGCGTAGTGGAACAGTTGGTAAAGGTGTTTGCACTTAAAAATGCTCTTCGAGACACAAACGACACTGTTGAAGATATAACGAGAAATCCGCACGACATTCGCTGCCCACGGTATCACTCCGAAGTGACCGGTGTTGAGGTCGTTGAGCTGAAGGATACGCTGAATCGATTCCATCTCGCAGGACCACTAGCTCATGCCACAATTGTTAAAACGTTTAACTTGTTTAAACCTCCAGTGACACAGGGGACCGACAGCACCAACCGGACGTGGTATAATGACTTCATCGACAGCACTCCAAAGTACAGCAAAATCCTAAGCCAGCAAACGAACTACTGGACGGACATTAAAGGGCTCACCTCACCTGGTGAGCTAAGTCCGGGTGAGGTGATTGCACTGCTCGTACAGGATCCTCGCCTAAATCGACCCAAAAGACGTACCAAAGCGCTGCCCGAGGTTCCCGCTCGCTATAATTTCTCCCAATCGGCCATACCTGAAACCGTACAACCGCGTGTGATTAGGAGCTTTACTCCATTGTGGGACGAAAGCATCCGGAACCGTGTCAGTGAGGAGATGAAGACGACTCACGAGCTAAACCAGCTGCGCACCGTTGAAGCACTCGTACCGGGCGAACCATGCGCCTCGGAAGCGCATTTCCAACCGTTGCCGATTTTGCTGCTACAAACACCTGGCTCGCAGGATGCCGAATACAAGCGGCTCGGGTATGGTGCCGGCTGGGATGTGATCGTACCGGGTGGGTATGGTCTTGCCGTGTGGCATTCGCTGGTAATGTGGGGCGCTAAACCCGTCGGACAGCAGGAGCTAGACATGATGGCACTAGAATCGGGGAACGATCGCACCGGTGTGCCTGATACGGTGCTCGGACAAGAGGAGGCCAGCCACAAGTACGCTGAAGCGTTGAAAAAGTACTTTAACCGTCCCTGCAACAAGCGAGTAAACTACACCAAGCTTGCAATCGCTTCACCGTTCCTTTGTCCCTGGACACAGCTCGTAACGGAGTGGAATAAAGCAACCGACCCGCTACCTTTCTTTGTTCTCCGCGACCAAGAAGCACTGGCAAAGCTAAAACTTGCTCTGCAACGAAAATTTAACATCCATTCGATCGGTCTGCCGCCCGGTGCACTCGTCCCCATACTGCTCACACTGAAAACACGTGGCAATCCGGGTGACAATGCGCTCATCTGTCTACCGCATCGGACCGACTTTCGGGCGAACAAACAAAATCGTCTTTCCTTCATGCACGGGCCGGTTTACCTGGAACCGGCGCGAGATGATCCCCACAGCAAGGAACGTACGGCTTTACGAGCGCAGCATTTGAAAACGCTCAAACGGCTACGCAACAGACGAGTGCGTCAGAAAAAACGTCTGCAGCGTGCCAACCCGGGCGTGCTGGTGCGCATCCCGCAGGCCAACAATCGCGCACTGGTAGAACAACAGTTGAAACGGATGGCGGAACTGTGGCTGCCCGCAAACCCGGCCACCGTACGCAATCAGTGCAGCCGGGAGTGCTTCGGGTATGTGACGCAGGGCGGTTTCAGTCTGTCGGAGGGCACCGTGAACGGGATCGGTTACGTGACGACAAAGGGTCTGGAGAAACTGTTCAAGATTTGCACCAAGGGGACGGTGAAGGTACTGGTCAGGGGCACCAGGACAAGAGGGTATCGCTTCGCCACGATTCGGCTCGCATACTGAGAAGAGAAAATGTATGCCTAATGTAATTAAAAGAATTAAATTCCTATATTGTGAACGAGAGCATCATGAAAACAGAGCGTTGTTTTGTTAACCTAAAATATATTATTTTTAAATCTCTTGCGGTGTTTGCACACCAGCTCCAGAATACAGTGTAGTTGTAGCTGAGTAGTATTTCCATTAATACAGTTTGCCCCACGTCTGCCTGTAGCCCTCTCTCTCGCTCTCTGATCCCTTTCTCTCTGTTACATGTATGGTGTCTCTTGTTTTCTTTTCTATTACAGTCGTAACACAATCGTAGCCCAACCTGTCTGAAGCATTCACTGAAGAGATGCATCGAAAGGGGAAAATGTATCCCTTTATGCTTTTTCCAATCATTGGCGTAATTTTAAAATTTCAACCTTCGTGTATGTGTGTGGACAAACTGGAAAAGTGGTTCGATTAAGCCGTGGCAGAATTTTTGGTGTTTATGAAACTAGAACCCAACACACAAACACGTGTGCTTTTCTCTTCTATTGGCTTGCAATCTTAACTACTTTTGCTGCTTTTTCAAAGAACATTTATTGCTCATTGTCTTTATGTTGCTGGTGATTTGGGGTTTTTCAATGATTATCAATCAAATTGGGTTTGATAAAAATATATTTACTTTTATGTTCTCTAGATTTATCTTAATAACAGAAAAGTTTCATATTGAAATTAGAAGAAAGCAGAATTGAAAAGACAGCAGATGATAAACGGATAATTAAATTGTAAATTAAAAGTAGTATTCAAAAACAAGTAAAATAAAGCTTGGACGAAATCTAGTTTCAGAGAAACAAAAACTATCTAACTAATACTAGTCGGCCAGACGTTCCAAGCCCGCCATAATGACCGTTCTGACTACGAAAATTAAAAGTTTAACTTTTTCAACGCTTTTTCTGTGTTATCCCACTCAATTTACATACGTTCGTCCTCCTAGCTTTGAAGAATTTAAATACTTGTTGTGTTTGAATTTAATTCTTTTCCGCAATTTCTGATGGTATACCGTTTCTTTTCCGTTTCGTTTTTCCCCTTTAGTGTCCTTCTCATCATACCCTTTTTGTTCGGTGTGGATGGTAAAGTCTACTCAATCGCTAGTAGTAATAATTAGTTGCTATTCTCTTCTATTTTCACTCTTTTTTGATCCATTTACTTCGCTAAAGGGCAAACAACGCAAGCACTTCGAGGCCCGCCAAGAACTACGGACAGAAAAGATTGCAAGTAAATAGTATTTGTGTGTGTTTGGGCGTGTGTCTTTTTTCAAACATTGACTCAGTTTCTGTATTGTTTTGCAGTCCACATGTCTAAGGATAGTTTTCTTTTTCTCGTTTTGCTCATCCCATTTTGGTTTTTCTTCTTACCCCATTTTGCTTTTATGATTGCTTTCACAACGCACACGTTTACCAAGGGGAAGGAAAAGGGCCGTATTATTAATATGGTATGCGTGTACACACTACAGTAATGCTTTTTAAATCGCGCCAAATAGCTCCTCGATATTAGGAAATAAATTACAATTGTTTTGTCCTCGCCCGATCCTTTTAAGATAACTTGTATTACACTTTTTTGCCATAGGGAATCGACGGCTGCTACATCTGCTAGTAATAGTTTCTATCGCACAAATATTATCACCTCCTGTACGTACTGTTTTTTTTATCAACGAATGTAAGCGAACAGTATTGGAGCGTTTTAGAACGATCGCCGGTGAAGAGAGGCGCTTCACTGGCGAGGAACATGATCATCGATGAATTTCTGAAAACGATTAAGTTGGCATTTAATATAAAAATGCGAAACACGACCGAGATCGGGCCACTCACCTTCATATCGCTCAATTCGGCGTCACAGGAGCTGTGTCCCAGACCCTGGTACGTTTGAAAGTGCGAATTTTTCATGAATGATTTCAACACACTGGATGATAATTGACCAAATTTGTAGAACACGATCGGATCACAGTCACCGTGGCACTGAAGGACCTGGAACGGTGGAATTAAAACAAGAAAAATTGTCTCAACTTCTTCGCAAACCACGGTAAACTTCACTTTCACCTACCGGCACCGTATCCGGACACTTTCGCACACTCGGGAAGCTTTTGTGCAGCGGCAGCCAGCAGGAAAGGGCCATCACGCCCGCCAGCGGTTCGGCAAACGTGAGGCCTGCGTACAGGGCGAGGGCACCGCCCTGGGAGAACCCACCGAGCATGATCCGGTTCGACAGGATGCCCGCTTTCATTTCGCTCTGAATCAGCTCGTGCACGTACCGAGTCGCCTTCTTAATGCCTTCCTCATCCTCAGGATCACTGATCGAGATGGACTTTAGATCGAACCACGAGTTCAACCGAAAGCCACCGTTCATCGTTACCGGCATGTTCGGTGCGGTCGGGCAGATTACCTTCATGTCCGGGGTGCGGAGAGCTCCCATCGAGGTGGCCCATCCATGGCTGTAAAATATATCGATATACAAACGGAAAAAAATTAAGAAAGCACACACATAGAATGACCCCAAAAAATTTTCTTTTTAAGAAAGCATAATGTTGACCCCGAGGTTAACACTCCTTTTCATATTTGATTCATTCTTCTTTTTCAGGAACAAGCCCTAAGGTGCGGTATGGGAATCCACCTGGCGCTCTACTCCTGTGCGCTCTACTGATTAGGGTGACAATAAAATTACATAATTAAATCAATGTGTCCACATAGAGCAGCATGTGAAGCCCTTTTAAAAAGCTAGCTCTCCAAACATGCATACACACGCACACCCACCAAGAACCAATGCCGATGGGATGGACTGAAGGTCACACACAAGCCAGATCATACATAAGCGCCTGTGTAAAAAATGAGTAAAAAGAAACATAAAAAAATAGGAAACACCGTTCATATTGCCCGCCCCAAGTGGACAGCGGCATGTGTCGGCCGCACCACAGGGTGAAGCAACGGAAGAAGTAACGATGGAAAATTGATTTTTCCTGTCTTCACACCAGTTATCACCATCATTTTTGCCGCACGTTTTAACACGCTTCGCTCCGATGCAGCCCAAAGCCTTGTAGGCGATGGTGGTGTGTTGGTTGTGTGCTAATCGCTCTAGGGGCAATTTTATTTTTCCCACAGCCACTCTCACTCGCGCCCGCCCAGTCCGCAACACCACCTGCTTACCCGGTATCGCCAAGGCCGTGGAGAAAGATTAGCTGCAACATAGAAAAAAGAGGGTAGAGAGAAATAAGGGTAGCGATAAGAAGCAGGTTCATCAAAACATCGATCTTGGGTGGAGGACGTTGCATAGGGTGTTTTAGCTCAGCCTTTATATTCCGCAACACACTTTAAGAGCTGATCCATGATTAGGAGGACACTCCCTGCCACCGCACACTTACCGTCGATGTGTGCTTCGCCACCGATGGAATGATAACGGGTGCAGCAGCCATACCGGTCGATTTTTGGAACTAATTCTTTCGAGAGTCTTTTCCTTGAGCAGAAGATGTAACCGTAAGCCGGATGACGATACGGTACACTTTTCCTTCCCCGTGTGTGTGTTTTTCTCGACACGCAAACTTTCACCTTTCCTTTGGCACGCGGAAAAACGCTACACGCACACCACGGAATGCGATGCTGTGAAGAGTACGATTTTCCCTGCAGCGAAAATTACACGCACGGATCTTTGCTCTCCTTTTGGCCGAACGGGCTGCTGGTTCTCTTGCTTTCCCACGGATTTTCCCAATTTCCCCGAAGCACTACCGCCTGACGTACGAAGTTTGCACAGATTGCCGAAAATTGGAAACAAACGCACGACCCAACTGACAGCACACCAGGAAGCCGTCGTTTGGGCATGAGCGTTGACGTTCGGATGACAGTTGTGAGCAGCGGTATTTTTTCAAAAGAGTACAAATTGCACGAAGATAATTTTAAACTTGATTCTAGAAGATGAGGCCAAATTTTACAAAAACATTGGCATCACATGAAAGGACAACGAAATTATTCATCTCAATCCGCAGCATTTGAAAATAAACTGGTTTGCATCCATCTATTAGTACCAGCTTTTGAAATGACCGTTATGGAAAACATTTGCTGATTGCTGGAAATGCACATTTAATGTGTTTTCGGAACAGTGTGAACAAATTAACCACCTCTTAATATCATGATAGATTTACTTAAAATGTTCACTTATCTGAAGCGATATTTTGTTTTCGTTACTTGAATATGTTACTTGCTAACAGCCCTTCCATTTCCCCTCTATTCCTCTGCACAACGCATCTCGCTGCAACGCCTTCGTCTCGTTTGCTACAGCTCAAATCTATTTCCCTGGTACTTCTTGGACAACGGAGGAAAGGGAATTTATTTCCAGCCAGTGGCTACTACTACATGGAATTCTCTACTAAGCGTTTATCGATTTGCTTTTATTCAACGGTGAAAAGAAACGGAATCTATCATTCCAACGTTGTACTCACTATCAACACGCACATAACTGGAACACTAATGAGGGGAAGAAACGGATGGTTAACATCACCGGCTGTGTGCCGATAAAGTCATTGAAATTATAATGTATTAATGAAATCAAACTAAACTTACTTCTACGATATGACGACATAGGATTGCGTATGCTCGAAGGATGCTGTATCTTTCTTATTCGTACACTATTTTATATAATGGAACAATAATATGCAATACAACAGTACGCCCAGGAACAGAAAATGAAATTAGCTACCGAGTGTTCTTTGACTATTTTCTGCACCAACAACTACCAGCCGTCGTTCGTCGTCGTACGAAAGCTAACGCCGTTCGAGAGTTCGTAAAAACGTCCAAAAAGCCGAATAATTCCAACTCTACACATAAAATTGAATGCAATGGCTGCAAATGTTAAAAACTTATTTTTCAATTTTCTACAAATGCTCTCCTGTCTGTCTCACTCCAGTTTCTTTTCCTTTGCTCCAATCCGAATCGCATAATTTATATCACAAATTCGCTACACGATTTTTTAAACTTGTCTCTTTCCTCCTACTACCTCTCAACCTCGATCTTCACACTAAAGCTAGTTTCAGCTATCCTTTTACTCTTAATAGTTTTCCTCATTCAATACGTCAATATCGTTGAATCAAGCGAATTGCTACACACAAGAAATAGAGAACACAGGTTTGAACAACCAAACTACGCTTATCACAATTAGATAGAGAAAACATCGTTCTTTGCTGGCTCGCAACTGCATCAAGAAAGTCTGAATAAATCGATCGATCACATTACAGAGTAGTTACAATTGGTTATGCTTAAGCAGTTACAAATGACTACAAAAAGGTTAATGTTGAAAGAACGCGGAGCTTAACAAGTTTCCTGTACGAACCGTATTGTCCGAGTGTCGTGTATGTACTGTTTCCGTAATCCAAGAACTAGGTTAGCAAAAAAAAAATTTGGGGAACAACATCCACGGTATAACGGTGGACTTGTATTATACCAGGGTTTTCCATATCGCTTAACATGATCATCAAACGTACTGCACCGCTACTGCACACGCGTAAATTCAAATAGTAGTATTCAACGAATTAAATATGTATGTTTTGACTTTTCTGAAAATAGTTGCTTCTCGATTCTGCTGTTCGAGCATCTTTCCAAAATATGTGTCTCTATAGTTTTGCTCCGTTTTATATGAATATGTATAACTGTAGATTTATCGATCGCTTTCACTTCCATTAATAGTATCTCTCTTTCTCTCTCTCTCTTTCTAGTGTCGGTCGGTCGTGTTCGGTTTTCACTTATTCACCTCAGCATAGAGTTCCTGCTCTCAGTCGTTTTTCTGTTTCATTCAGTGAATTATTTAGTGAGATTGTAATATCATACGAATAGTCCTGCTAGAATCCTTATGTCTCTACAGTCCTTAGCTTCACGTTGTTCATCTCTCTTTCTCTCTCATGTTGGGCCACTAACGCCACGTGTGAATACACGAATTACATGCTGGCTGCCCTTTTCTCGTTGGTTCTCTTTATAGGTTAGAAAAATATAAATATATCTTTAAACATGAATGAAGATAACGTGGTTTTGTCTGGATTGCTTCCCAATGATCCTTGTCAATGTCCTGGTTTGTTGGAAAGGTCCATTAACAGCAGGTCATCCTGGACCCATCCTCAACGGCTGCACATTACCTTACAGTGAAAAGTACTGCAAAAACTTTGCCGGCGGAACTGGTTGTGTTTCGTTGCTGTTGCTATTACCTGCCTCCTGCACACGCTGCCGAAAGTCGGGACACTGGTCCACAATGCACGGATGGCCGGCGGACGGCCAGAACAGACACCGGCACAGCCGACAGAAGGCTAAAATTTCCGTATATTGCAGCTCCTCCGGCACACCGTACATCCTGCAAGTGGGGAAAGGAACGAACGATGATCAAGATCAAGAGACACCAGACGGTGGGTCCAAACTCACTTTCTCAAGGCATGGTAGATCGCCTGCCAGTTGCGGTGCCGCTCCTTCGTGTCCTGCAAACACATCTTCTCTAGTATCACATCGATCTGCTGCTTGGTAAAGTGGTAGTGGGACAGTTCGCGCCAGACGCGCTGTTCGGAGATAAGGGCCGCCATCAGTGACCAGGCAGACGCGGACGCTTCCAGGTCCTTGTAATCGGTGATTCGGAGTATGATCTCCCGCACACACTCCTCGGGCAGGTCGTGTAGCTTTGGACGAATGTTTGGGCCGGGCTGGAAAGAGCGGTAACAGTGTGCCAGCGTTAGAAAACTGGGGCATTTCCCAACCCTAGCTATGCTGTTACCTCCTTTATTTCGATCTGACTAGCGATGTCCTGTATGCGCTGGATCGTTTGCACGTGCTCCGCCCACAGGCTCTGGCTGCCCAGTGGTTTGCCCCAGCACTTTTGGTTCTCCTGGTTAAGCAGGGCGCGCAGCTGCTGCACCAGCCCGCGCAACACGTTTATGTTCTGCTGCGAGTCACTCACGTACGTGGCGACCTCCTCCAGCATCTGAAGCAGCAACCGTTGGGCACCGCCCGGCAGGCTGGTGATACCCTTGCCGGACACGAGCAAGCGAAGCAGCGCACAGACGTAGTTAAACCGGCGGCCGTCGCGTACCGAGCTGCGGAAGTCTAACCGCCGCACGGCCTCACCGAGCCCATTGAAGCCGGCAATCTCGCGCGTGCACTTTAGCGTGATGTGACAGTGTGGTGGAACGACTTCGTTGTCACTGGAATTTAAGAAATACAAAGTGAGTCATACTTTCCTATAGGACATTTGCAAGTAGAGCCTACCTGTTCTCATTGTCGTTTTCAGTATCGCTGGTACTGCTACACTCCGAAATGCACCTAGAAATAAAAAGAGGAAAAATAAATCTAATTACTAATCATCGACGTCCCCCTCACACGAATTGCATCCAGCAAAGGTGTATCGAACGAGGTAGCGCTACAACAACAATCACGTGCATCTATTAGTTCCACAGCGATTGAAACAATTACAGCGGTGGTGGTCAACGTATTGTGTTGTGTATGCCAGCCAACCCCCATTTCCAAGCCTCCAGAAAGCAAGTGATTGTGCCACAGAACGGTGGCCGAATGGAGCGTTTCTGTTCGGCGGTTCACCCGGAACGTTCCATTGATGGTCGCCGCCGATGCGTAACGAGAGGCGCATCGATTTTACACGCTGTCTGCCGGTCATCCACACATCCGTGGCGGGTTGGGCGCCACACTTTAGAGACGCAACAGTTCGCTCTTATCACGGACGTTACACGGATGTCTATTTTCGTTTTGCATTTCCAATCGCTCCGTCTCTTGCCGCGGGCATCCATTTCATCCACGCAAAGGAAGGAAAACGTGTAATGAAAATAAAAACGGTTCGCTCACAGAAAGGGAAATATTTTCCACCTCGTGTCGATACGATCGGCTGTGCGCCGCTGGAAGCTATCGGTTTCAAATTCAGCGATTCGGTGATAGGTAATAATGATATGGAAATTCAATCACTATCCTTTTATGGTGCGGATTTCTTCGGCTCATGTTTGGCGCTAGTAAGTAAAGATGAAGTAAAGCTAAATATAAAGGAATTGATAATGCACTACATGATATAGATTTTTTTTGGAAAGGTATACTAAGTGCTTAAATCGGTACCGATATTTATTGCTATTTATACATTAATTTATGTAAGCCCAAATGTGGATAGCCGATAATTAAAGGCATCGAGATAAAGTCTAGCTTGAAGCGGTTCCTCTCTGTTTATTTTCTCCTGTTTTATTTAAATAATGTTTCCTTTAAAACTTGTAACTTTAGTGGACAAATGATAAGACATTTTTGATTGTATTTATTTTTGTTGCTAAAGTCAATAAATATATTATTCAGAGTATAAGAACACCATTCCAGGTAACCATGAGCTTATCGTATCATACTTTAAAGTAAATTATTCAAATAATCATATATGTCAGATACTTCATACAAACAGTTTTATTCTACAAAAAACCCTCTCAAAAGCAAAGCTACGATAAAGGAGTGTACTACCATCACTGTAAATTATCTAGGAAAATGGTGATGAAGATGGAAAATGGTTTTCACCCCCCAACTCTCCTATCTTGACGACCTCACCTGGGCCATCTTGTTGATCTACAACTATTTAGCCTGCAACAAACTTGTAGCGCCTTCTTGTAAAGCCCTCATCATCATTATCATCATCATACCCTGATCCTCCTCTTCTGCTGCTCCCCACCCTTCCCCTTGAGTATCATTTTTTCCTTCCCCAACAAAGCAACAGATCCGTTGAATGCATCAGAGCACTATGATGTCACGTCGGCGGAAAGTGAAATCCACGGCAAGAGAGCAATTAAGTACGCCCCGAAAGAAAGTAACAACCCGGCACCACAGATCAAGCCCTCTCCTCAACCACCACACGAGGTAATTTGTTTTTCCTCGATCTGTTTCTGTTGTTGCTGAAAGGCTCATGTTTGTAATGCCTTCGGTCCGATCTGTGTGGAGCCTATGGCAGGCGTAACGCGGTCGGTGCTTGAGGAGGCCTCGATCATTTCGAAATAAAAGTAAAAGCGTATCGAAGTTGCCCATAAAGAGGAAGTGTAAAGGAAAAAGGGTAATCAGAGCGGAGGCAACAAAAACCTCACACTTTGTTCATCTAAAAATGTGTTAAAACGTACACAAACTTTTCCGGTTTTATTTTAGTAGTCGGTAGAGCTTCTGCAGTTCCATCGAAATCTACTTCCTGAAGTTGAACCGAGGGTGGCGAATACGGTGACCTACTTTTATTTGACCCATTTCCGGGGCTCACCATGCTTCCTTCTAGGAATTGGGTAATGGGCAACACTACACGGATATGGTGCGTCTGAGCCAACATGGGCGCGATATGAAAACATTGCCAAGAATGAGAGGGAGAGAATATACCAAAGAACCGAAGGTTTGGAGAAAGTGTGAACGTTCTATTGAAGCCCTCAGTGCATTGAAATAGGAGATAGCGAAAAACACTTATTTGTTGCGTCCTGCTACTAACCTTGACCACTTGAATACACGGGAAACAATCGATTGCGATTCCACATTTGCTCCAATAGCTTGGAATCTTCTCATCTCATCCTCTGTGCATGGTTCTGAACTGAAAATCAATCACCCACCACATCTTTTCACACCGGCTGACCTTGAACGACACGTGATGCATGTTGGACATGTCCTCGCTTAACTATTCTTATCTAACCTAATGTTCATCATTATCACCGTACGTACTGCGGAGTGCACATACCGAATGAAACTGCAACTTTATCTCAACAGCATTGATTGAACCCGGCGAGACGTTCTATCCCCAATAATCACGTAGCAGCAAATCTGGAAGGTTATATAGTGTCTGACCATTGCAAGGTTCTTTCCATAAACATCGTACACCACCGCACCACCGGTGGCAGAGAAGAAGTGCCATCGCAGAAGAGCAAGTTTGTGAGGGGAAACCAAACATGACGAAGCGTGCCACAGTCGGAGCTTTTCTCATTGTGCTGTACCTACTGCAGCGATGTGGTGCTACTAACGTGACAGCAGAGGGACTAGATCAAGAAGATTCCGTAACACAAAGTTTCATAGATCAAACCGTTTCAACTACTGCAAAGACTGAAGATAGTGCAACGTACGGTGAAAATGGTGAGCAAGCAGTGTCTACTAGTGGAACCGGCAGTTTGGAGCACGTTGCCAACACTTCGCCCACGGAAGGGATCCAACCCAATTCACAAGCTGCATCAACAGATTTGGGAAATGTAACAACTGAAGCTGTCGATGAGACAACTGAAAATACACCTGTAACTTCGGCAGCTTCAGAGAACCTTGTTCAAAATGCGCAGAACCCATCAGTGGACGAGTTGACCGCTTCATCGAAGGTGAATTCATCGGGTACTAGTGATAAAATCGGAGAAACTGACAAGGGTGATGCTAATGCTTCTGGTTCAATTGCAGAAGCAGAGACACCCAGTACGAACGAAGCGCAAACGAAACAGACTGCCACAAGTGAGAATCAAAGTGAAAAGGAAGCTTCGACAAAAGAAGAGGAAGATTTAACGCGTTCCGGTGTTAAAATAGGTGATGCAGAAGTGCGAGATGTTGATGATGAAGAGGATGAGTACATGAGTGATCAAGATGCGGGGCAGAACACAACGTCAGCCTCTACAGTAGTACCAGAAAATCCTGATAATAGTACAGACTGGAACATGATGGGATTCGATGTAGCGCTTCTAGCCGACGATATGGATGATCAAGATTTTCAAGATGGTAACAATAATTATTCTACAACAGCCTCAGATACTGCCCAGACGATGCCCAATGCTGTGCCCACGGACGTGAATTTTACTGCTGACCTGAACACACCTATAGTTACCATAGTTACCATAACACCGGAAAACGATAAACCGGCAAATGAGTTGACCTCATCTTCTTCTAATCTGAACCAAACAGAGCCTGGTGAGAACAACAAACAAATAGAAGATATTTCTGAACCAAATGTTGAAGATATTGACGAGAATCAAAGTATTTCCGAGAAATTTAATCAATCATATTTTGGTATGAGCGATTTGAATATCATGGGCTACGATATAGCTCTGCTGGCTGACGATATGAATCCGCAAGATATACAAAGCGAAAATCAAACAACTCAATCGGTAAATCCAAAAACAAGTGAAGGTATTCTAATGACCCCTGAGCCAAGCCCAGACTCACAATCACAAGCCATGAAGGAGATCCTAAAGGAATTAACAAATGGTAAAGGTAACTCAACATCAGCTCTTGAAACAATTATTGAACAGATCGCCGAACCATTCCAAAATCTTGATGTGACCAATATAACCTCCCTTTACACACTTTTCACCAATCAAAGTCAACAAAACATGCATAATATGACGAACGGAGACAGTAACGATAAAGTAGAACAGGGTGCAAATCTTGCATCAAACACAGAGAATGGGTCTGTGACAGTCACTGGGTCCAAATATGATTCTGCTTCAGTGATACCCATAACAACTGCTGCTGGTTTCGAGCAGATAGAGCTATTGGCTGATGATTTAGTTCAAGATGAGAACGACACAAATATTGCACATTCACCTGAAGGTCATGGTGTAGATAAACTCAAGCATAATAATGAAAGTGTCAGTATCAGTTCTACATTAGCTGATAAAAAGTATAACGTTAGCACTGTTTCAGAGCAAAGCACTACTACAGTGATGCCCATGCCAGCTGACGGGTTCGAACAAATAGAACTATTGGCTGACGATATGGTCGATAATTCATCTGAAAGTCAAACTAAAACAATCGAGTATGAAACAACAACATCCGATTCAATTGCGTTCACTCAAAATTTCACTATTAATTCTTCACCAGCTGGTTTAAGTGATAGCGATAATTACGATGCATCTAGCGCTGTTACTGTTACAGAACAAAGTGCTACAACAGGAATGCCCTCTGGTGAATTTGAGGAAATAGAACTTTTGGCCGCTGACATGGTCGAACCGGAGTCGGAAAATGAGAATTCAACAGATTCTGCTATATCCGCTCATGATACATTAAATCAAAGTTTCAGCACTAATGCTCCTCCAGCTAGTTTAAGCACTGACTCTAATTACAGTGTAACACACACAGTGCACACAGTGGAACACAGTGTCACTTTAGAAGGATATACTACTACGGAAATATTAGAATCAACTAGAGAGTTTGTGCAAATTGAATTGTTAGCGGATGACGCCGAAGAACCGGTTGATAAACAAACAGACGGTTCCAGCACTGATGAAGGTTTGAGCCAGCCTGACCTATTTCCTCAAAATATCTCTACGAGTCAACAAAATCCTTTAAATAGCACAGCAGCTGAAACAGCCCGTGTTCCAGAGCCAATTGTTAATGATTCGAATCTTGCAAGTCAGGATCCAGATAGCTCACCGTCACCTCAAACAGAAATGCCACAGATTACAGAACAAAGGTTAAAAAATGTGTATATAGTGCCTCCGGGCAGTACATTGCTAATTGATTTCATGAAGCAAAAAGAAAGCTCTACTGCAACACCTCCTGCACAAACCCTTGAAGCTAATCAATCAAGTGAGAATGTCAACGTACCTTCCGACCACATGCCAGGAGAGACGATTGAACTGCTAGCTGATGACTATCATTCTGATGCGCTGCCTGGCGATAGTTCCAATACAGAACTCCCGTTCAATGAAAACAATCCACAAACTTCAGAAGATTATGGTGGAGATTCCTCTAAAGATTCCTTCCTAATAACTACCACCTTCAAGCCTTACTTCATCTCAGAAAATCATGAGCCAAAATCTCCAAGCTGCCCATTTTCACCGAAAGCATCCATCACTGACTATGCTCTGGACGAACGTACCCGCTCAGGCGACCAGCAGCAGCCTGAGAATTATTACGTGCAGGAGCCCTCCTTCTTCTACGATCTAGATCCGTTCTGTCTAACGCGGCATCACATCTTCATACCCGCCTTGCCCGTCATCCTGCCCCAATGGTGCTTCGTCCCGGACACGCCAGACTTTTTGTGTCCTCGGTACGACCTGGGCTATCACATAGCGTTTCCGCACGAAACGAATCGCGACATGTACTACCGCTGTGTCTATGGTCAGGCGGAGCTTCGCCGGTGTCCCAATCTGCACTATTGGGATGACGAGCGAAAGATCTGCACCCTGATGACGGACTTTAATCTCTTCCACCTTGCACATCATAACCATCGTCCGAGACAAACTCTGTACGAGCTGGCGGCGCAACAGCACTGTCAGCAGTGTCGCCGTAACTTTTTGCTTCCCGAGGATTTGGACCCGAGCGCCCAGTGTTCTGATCGCATCCTGCTAGCCTGCAATACGGACGGCACGCTGTCGGTGTATGAATGTCCCGGGTTTTATCATCAGGACCGACAGATTCAGCTGCGCTGGTACGCCGACCTGGAACGGTGCGATTATCCGGCGGATGGTGAGGATGGTTTGTGGCATCGTTGAGCATGGGAGTTGAGTTCTAAAAGACACGCACTACATCGTATAGTAAAATAGTAGCACGCACTCAATAAAATACTATAAGCTTCATAATTTGAGCATTCAATAAAACAATTGAGATCCTCGACTATATGTTTACTCCAGTCATAATGTTTTATTGGAATTGGTTAAACTGACATTAGCACTCAAGTTTGGGTTGTTTTTTTTTTCTAGAGCCTAATGCTACTAATTGTCCACTAAATCATAAAAATGTACCATCTAACCTTTGTTTGAAGCTTATTTTTTAAATAGATTGGTGATGTTTTAAACTTAACAAAAAAGCCCAATAAAAAGTCATTCATCTGTGGTATTAATCCAAATCAAAAAGATACAAATAATATACATTAGAATCAAGGAACGAGAAGGAGGTAGTGGGTTTGAGAAAACGTTTTTAAACTACAGTCCAAGTATGTATCTTTGAGTAAGTTGCTCTATGCTTCTAAGAATTTCTTCTTGGTTCGGATTTTTATATTAGCAATTAGACAATTTATATCAATAGCTATTACACTTCTTGACGACAGCTGTAAAAGTCGTTATTTTGGTTGTAGTTTTTGTGACACATGTTGGAAAAAGAAATATTTAACATACTGTCCCCAAATTTACGACATACCCCACAAAACATCTGACAAATCCATTCGCCCTTCACACTGGTGAGGTTCGGTGGGGGCTCGTCCCACAAAATCGATTAAATGATGCTCTCCATTCGCCCTTTCGTGTCAAACACCTTCTCTCGCATGCCCTCTGGTGGTGCACTCTCTCATCTCACATCACCATCTACTACATCTAGTTGTAGTCGAACCAGTTTTGTTTACTTTTGCAGCTGACTTTGGCGTTGCTGATGCTCGCCAGGCGATGCAAACACGCTCTTCGCTCTTCGCTGACTCATGCGCGTCCGGGACACGGGCACGATTTCGCGTTTCTTTCTCCGCGAGCTGTGCGCGCTGCAGTGAGAACATAACACGGGCGCGAAGAGAAACGCAAGAACACGCGTCGTTCATTAAACTCAGCTGACTGTTCACGGGTGTGCGGGGCATTGTGTAGCTCTCCAACCAATTGTGTGGCGTGCGTTGTTGTTTTCTGTTGTTGTGTCGGTACGCATGTGTGTGCGTAATCGAGGGCAACGACAGACACAGATAGGCAAAACACACCAAACGCAATGAATTGCGCTGGAACGAACCTTTCGAGGGAAATGAATCCGCAGAGGCTAATTTTGCATCGAATTATTGGAGCATATATTTGTTGAAATAAGTAAATTAGCAAGCGTACTACTGGTAAAAAAACTTTGGACACCATTCTTTACATGTTTTAAATACGTTTCTATCATCCTTATAGATATAAAACAAAAAGTCATTTACTCAAAGGGCAGAAAAAAAAGTTCTCTATGCAGTTTTTGGTTCTTGGTTGAAATCAATATTTTTTACAACAATAGTAAGACATAAAAAAGTTATAAATACTTTTTCCTCACTGAGTTTTGCGATAGCTATAATGCACAATGCAATAATTATTTTTAAAAAATATCATAAAAAATAATAAAACAACAGAATAGAAGATCATAAATAAATCCAATACTGCAGCTCTTTAAAAACAATGAGTTGGTGGTCGATTTACACACATGAAACTTTGAATCAATACCCTTTTTCAAAGAAAAACTAGACAATATAATCTATTATTCGAATACACTATCAGTTCTTAAATCTCTAATTGAACATTAAATTGCCATTTCATTCATTTCAACCGTTCGTAAGTGAAACAGACAAAAACAATCAAAATAATGACAAAATAATCTTATCACTTTTGTCTGTGACCCCATATCAAATCAACGGCATAGGGAGCTTACAACGATATTGAACCAATAAATTATTATCAAACGTGTAAGGACTGTTTGAAATATATTTCTTGATTAAAAAAGCAGCAGATAAACATCATCAACCTCATCGAGGACGGTAAACAGGTGACGCATCGAAAAAGTAGCGACCACGCGTTACAGTAATGCTACAAATCAGATTGTGTATCGATGCACCGTCCCGCACCATGTGTCGACCAGTGTCACTTTTACGCATCAGTTTCATTCTGTTTGGTTTGGTTTTGCTTGCGTCCAGCTGCTTCCACCCACTCGCTGTGATGAGTCATCAAAGTTAATTGGATAACGACCTGCGAGACACTAATTATGGTGCGCTCTCCGTGATGGCGAAACGAAACATTGCCCAATTTCACCATGTGCGCTCGTTTACTGCTTCAATATAAAAATCATGTCTTTAACACGTTGCGAGCGTACATATAAAAGTAAGCAGTTCTCTTAACCGGGGTAACCGTTTACCACGAGCCGTTATGTAATGCTACCAGACACCTTCCCGAGGGCTAAGAAAAGCCACAGAAACCGATACTTATTACTAAAGCTTATCCATCTACTTGTTTACCAAACCGACTTACCGTTTCCGCTTGACGCACTCGAGCACCTTCAGCTTTTCCCAGCCCTCGTCCGTCTTCACCCAGGAATCGCCAGGCGAACGCCAATCCTTCGAAATGAACGGCATTATTTGTTTTTTTTTTCAGTGGTTTTTCTTACACTTTACAAATGCTTTACTTTTCCACCACACTCACACACGCACTCCGTAAAGTTCTTGAAGTTGGTCTGGATAGGCAAAAGAAGTTAATTTCTTTAAAAGCACTTTAAGCACGTGTCGTGCAATTTCGACTTGTCACGGGATGGGGAAAACTTTTCACAGCCTCGCTCGTATTTTTCCGCAGAAAAACGTAGATGACATTAAACGTTTTTTTACCAGCCTGTGCTGTCGGTTGGACAACAGAAACGTACACACTCGCACACCGCCTTTAACAAGGTTGCAAATTTACTTTCTCTGTGCAGCTTGTAGTGGATATGCAATCCTCTAGCATACAGCGCCGTTTCTCGCGCCTTTACCCTTTTCCGCTCTCGCTTAGCCGCAACTAACGCAGCAGGAAAGTGAACTTCTTGCACGGGAAATCTGGTAAATTGCAATGGATAGGGGGCACCACTCGTTCGGAGGGGGGAGATAATGCACTTCCTTCTGACCGGTGGGGCGCGACCTCACCAGGCAGCGGTTCCGTGTCAACAGGCGCACAACACTTCTACTTGCAGCCCTTGTATACTGCCTGCTGCACCGCAAACTTTCGCTTTTCGCGTGCGACTTTCTGGCGCTATTTATTGAGAAGCGCGCGCTCGTGCTTCCTTTACTGACCCCTGCCAACTGAGAAAACTCGTTAAATGAACTGTCCAACGCGAAACTCCTTGCTTGTCTGCTTTTCCTTTACGCTGGTGCTAATGCGGTTCTTTGGGTTTGTTACTGCACCACGGATCGATTCAAATGCAGTGAAAATCTGTTAGAAAGAAACGAAGAAAAAAAAATTAGACACAATTCAAGCAAAAAGGCTGGTTTCATTGAAGCAAAACAAAATACATCTTTTTTTCTGCGTTCCGCTTCATGCAACCGTCCCACATTTTATGTAATTACTAGGTGTAAAAATAAACAAGAAATGTCTCTCGCCACGTTCAAATGTCAGTCAATGGCTTTAAGTTCGTGCCTATTTTCGAACCTTTTTCCATCCAGCACAGTTTTCGGTGCTGCGTGGTGCGTATTTTCCTCCTCTACACATTGCATTTAAATGCATCTAAATATGTTTTCCCTCTTTCTCTCTTGCTTACTCTCGCATATGCAAATGTGTTCGTTGTTCCCTTTCTGCCTGTGCAAACATAGGGGTAATCGGGGCAATATGGGGCACTTAAGGAAAATGATGTAGAAACCATGGAAAACATACGGAAATCATTATGAAAATATGCAAAATTCAGAACGAAAAACCACTGGCCGTGATAGAACTGAACTCTTTCAAATAAATAATTGACAGACGAAATTTGAGATTTGGAAACCAAATGAAGCTGAAACACCAAACATATATCGGGATGCAGTTTTGTTTAGAATGTAGTTTGGGATAAACGGTGTTGTAGTTTAATTTTAAATTAATATAAATACGATCGTAAGTGCAAAATTATTACTAATAGTTATATGATTGGTACTGTAATTTGATTTTGAAGTACTTTTAATTTGATTTTAATAGTGAGAAGAAGGGGCCTTTTAAAAGTTTATTTTCGAACCACAAATTGTGTACGCATTTCCCAACGTTCACATTTGTTTTTAGATATTTTTTTTAATAAATCGAGAAACTAGAGACTTTTATTAGTAGCACTCTTTAGGAGATCTTTAAGGAATAGGAACCATTTTTATAAAAGATTTGAAAAATAATTTGTATAAAAGATGGCCCATATTGCCCCGATTACCCCTACACCGTTTTTTCATCATGTGTGTTCTATTTTGGAGCTACACCACGCGCTTATCCCTGCAATTTGAAATCTCGTTTGATCGTTCGAAATGGAAGAAACGCTTCTTCGTCACCCACCGAAACACTTCCGACTCCGGCATACCGGGTCTGTTCTATTCTGGGCGTTGATTTTACGCAGAAAACGTGTAAAGGCCCCGCAGTTGGAGCAGCATGCAGCGGGTGCAATTGCACCGGCAGCATCTTCACCCTCGGGATGCATTTTTGTTGCACACTGCATCGTGAAGGAAAGAAAGGAGAGCCCCGGTTACCGTTAAGTTAACCTTTAGCAAACACTCTCCCCAGCCATTATGCACCACACTCACACAAACACGGAGTGCGCCTAAGGTGCATAAGCGCGCGCACAGGGCAGCACAACCAGGGAAAAGACGAGAGAGCACAAACAAAAACAAAAAAAAGAACGCGGGAGAATGACTCCAAAACACTAGCGGGCACACACACACACACAGACGCACACGCACTGATGTGTGTGCGCGCGTGTGCTAAAAACCTGTCACAACACGCTGCTAGGAGTATTTTCTTTGTTACACGGTTTTTCCACCACCCCATGGTAGTGGAAATAGTGTTGACAGCGCCATGCCGTTTCACGCGTATTTTTATGCGTACACGCAATCGTTTCGTTTAGTAAACAAAGCCCAGACACAAAAGGTGTTACATTTTGCAGAACGAGTGGAGTGGGGGGAGGGTATCAGAAGGGAAAGACTATTACAGCAAACCCCATAGACATCGTTCCTCCTCCTCCTCCCCCCCCCTTCCTCTTCTAACACTCCAACAGGACACGTAATGGCGACGCAGTGGTAGCAGTGTGACGGGGACGGTTTGATCCAAAATAAATCCACTGCTATTAGTATTTGTCCCTAGTGGAAAAGCGATTTGCGTCGCCGTTTCGATCGGATTTAGACATGTCATACTTTTGCATTGTTTTTTTTTCTTCTTCCTTCTACCAGTCTCTTAGCTCGCACGAAATCATGCTCTGTGTTCTCGAAATCCATTACGACAACGGCACGCGACGGCCGAGCAGGAGGAAAATTGCGACGCTTGAACCTTTCACTGTTTGTCCACGAGGGGAACGATTCTGCTGACGGTTTTAACACACTCGCCCACTATCTGCACCTTTCGCCACCAAATACAGAACACACTTCATTCAATTTCTTACCGAAATTGCGTTAATTGAAAAGGGGTTTCGCGGACAGTTCACCACTTCACGGGAAGAAGGTACGATCCGATGTGTGCTCGAGAGGAGCTGTGTACGTCTGCTGGTCTTTACAGCACTGCCACTCTGTTGGCGCTCTGTTGCTCTTTGCTATGAATAAAATCGTTGTTGTTGTTTATTTCTGATTCTTCTTCTCTCCCTCTCGCTTATATACAACGTCGGCCATTCGTCTTGTTTCTCTCTCTGTTCTAGGCCTAGGAACTTGCAGTGATGTTTTCTATTTGTAACCGACATATTGTACTCGCTTTGCCTGAAATTTTCTTACTTATTTAATTCAAAATATACTAACCCACAAAACATGTACAACAAACAGTAAAATGTCACGAAAAGCATTTAAAACATTGCACAATTTAAATTGCGCTACAAAGTCTTGGCAGAGCGAACCATCAAGCAGCCTGTGTACTCCAAACAGTGAGAGATTAGGAGAGAAGCTTCAGGTGAGAAGATGTTGTTTCTGCTGCACCAACACACGCGCCACTGGATGGAACCAGGAAATGGAGTAAAATGTTTTTTGCATTCTAAATTACTTAGTTCCCTTCTAAAAACATTCCATCAAGGGATAAGTATGTACCGTTTTTAAGAAGAAATTAAATACAGGATGTTGCTATAGAAAGAAATACCCATTCCCTTCTCTCAGCATATGTCCGTGCCAACAATTTGGAAAAACAAAACAAAATCAGCTGTAGCCAATAAAAGTGTATGCAATATATGGTGCGAGCGTGTGTGTGCGTGCTGTCATCAATTGACTTTGTTTTGTTTACAGTGAGTGTGGAACGATGTCGTACAACGTACGATAGCTGTTTTCATCGATGATTTAAGAGCAATTTACTTTCACTTACATTCACAACTTGAAATAAATTATTAAAGTTTATACATTTCGTCTTTTGATATTTTTTTAAAAGAAAAAGATATGATAAGGAATATGTTCATGCCTTGATTACAAGTAGAAGATTTGGAGTAAATTTTGTTATTTTACATGTTAGCGTCTTTCACGAGAGGATCACGTTTGTGCATTTTACTATTTTTCTTTAACTTTAAATTTGGATTAATTTTTAACTTTCTACGACCACTGCCTAAAATATTATTATGACTGTAATGATGATTATGTTTGATCGCGTGGATGACTGTGCACATGTTGCTTCCTAAAGTTTTCTTTTCTATTTTATACAGTTTGTTTAGGGTTGAATATTTATCATTCATTTAATGTAAGATAACTTCCACAACCTTCTTTTCAGCATAAAAACAATACAAAAATTACTTTGTTATATCATCACCGGTTTGACAGCTCCAAATGCTCGCACTGGGACCGTGCCATATTCGTGCTCCCTTCGATGTGTGTGGTTCAGAAAAGTAGTGATTTTTCGTTGTGAAATAACGATCTCAGCCCCAAATCCCGCATTCCTCAGAGAAAATGTCCTCCAGCGAAGGTCCGAAGGTGGAGTTTAAAATCGAAGAATCGGGACGCAAGCTGAAAAAGGCGGAGGTCGATTTTATGCGATTGATCGAACAGCAGAACCTGCAGCGCGTTCAGAAGTTGCAGCGCCAGCGACGCAATAACAAACTGACCGGCATCGCTCTCGGCGGCACCGTCCTTGGCATCTACCTGTACTCCATGTTCTCCGTGAAGCAGGAGAAATTCCTGGACGATTTTGAGGAACCGGTCAAGCTAGAGGTGGAAAACAAGGCACTGTAAAAGCGGGAAGGTGGTACTGTTCGATATCTCGTGCAAGTATGTTTACATCACAGAAGGAAGTCGCACACGCTTACGTCAGTTCTCCTTTTACAGCTATCTTTCCCCGTTTTAGCTTCATAAATTTTCCTTTGAGTTATTAGTTTATAAGAACCCAGACATTACCAACATTCGAGCGGGATGTCTGCTTCAACAAAAATATCGAAAGCCCTAACCTCAACTGGCATCCGGCTGCCACCCTTGCCCACCATCCGTGATCTGGTGAAGCTGTACCAGCTGCGAGCCATCAAGCAGCTGTCCCAAAACTTTCTCATGGACGAACGGCTTACGGACAAGATTGTCCGTGCCGCCGGTAACATACGCGACCATTACGTGCTGGAAGTAGGTCCCGGACCGGGCGGCATTACACGCTCCATCATTCGTCAAAACCCACGTCATTTGGTGGTGGTGGAAAAGGATCGTCGCTTCATGCCCACGATGGAAATGTTGGCCGAAGTGGCCCAACCGTTTATGCGCATGGATATCGTACAAGGGGACATACTGGATTACAGGATTGAGAACGCCTTTCCCGACTGTCCACAGCACGACTGGATGGATCGGAAGCGAGCACCGGTGCATTTGATCGGAAATCTGCCCTTTGCCATCTCGACAAGGCTGTTGATTAACTGGCTGCGAGACATGAGCCTACGGACCGGCGCCTGGTCGTACGGACGGGCGAGCCTTACGCTCACCTTCCAGAAGGAGGTTGCCGAACGGATCGTGGCACCGATTCTGTCCGACCAGCGTTGCCGCCTGTCTGTGATGAATCAAATCTGGAGCACACCGGAGCTGCGCTTCGAGATCTCGGGCCGTGCGTTCGTCCCCAAACCAGAGGTGGACGTTGGTGTGGTAACGATAGTGCCAATGCAAACACCTCTCACCCAAGTCCACTTCGACACGGTCGAAAAGGTCATACGGCACATATTTTCTATGAGGCAAAAGTATTGCCGACGCGGCGTTTCCAACCTTTACCCGCCCGCCGTACGTGAAGAGCTGACGGAGCTTACGTTTAAGCGAGCGGATGTGGATCCGCTCGCTCGCTCGTTTCAACTTTCCGTTGCGGAATGTTTGCGCATCGTGGAGGCATACGATGGGTTGGTGCGGGAACACCCGGAGATTGCCGGATACGATTATCGGGCACCGAAAATGCAGAAAGCCGTCGGGCAGGAGGAGGGCGATGGACAGGAGAGTGAAACGGATCGTTGACGCTGCGGTGTGTAATTGTTTTTGTGAATAGTAATAAAAACGCATAGTTATTGAGAGGAAAATGGATGTTTATCATGCTTTTAAATGAAAAAAATGTGCAAAGTCTGGGTTATATATTGAACATTATTCTAAGTTTCTTCCTAAAGGAAAGAAATAAAGGGTATCAAAATGAACAAATAGAAAAGTATTATGTCTGAAAGTACTAATACTTGTTTAAGTTTGTAGGGCGAGGACGAAAAATAAAACCTACACTGCATATTCTCCAGTTTGCTGAACTGCCGATTTCGGATGACAAACTTCAATTCAGAAAAGTCTGTGTTAAAAATAAAAGTATCCATGGAAAAAGATCTTTCAAGTCTTGTTAAATTGCTTTACTCCAGGAGTCCAAACTAAGGCCCGCCGGCCAAATGCGACCCGTCAAGTCTTTTTCGGCTTTTATGTAAAATGGTTTTTTAAGAAGTTCATTTTACGACACTAATTTTACTAAGACACGGACGCCGTCCAAATCTGATGGGGCTGTCTTTGTTGGTATTTGGTTGGAATGGAACGAAGAAACCTTGGTGGTGCGATACGAAAAATCGCTAGCGTGGATGCATTGGATAAATGTTGGATGCACCATCAAGAATTGGAGCGCGAAACGGTCTTAGTTCCTGAGTATAAGTGTATAAGTAATAGTATATACTTGGCCCCGGGGCATTAGTTTTGAATAAAACACTTGATAGCAGCAGCAGAATTCAATAAAGTAATAAAAAGGACTTTTACGGTTGGGAACTTTTGAACCCCTGGGAGAAGGACAAATAGCAAAGTTGAAACATTAACTTCAAGCGCAAAACTACTAAACAACTATATCTGCCTTCGCGAAACAAAATTCACCCACCTCTACTATGAATAATTGCCATCCACACAGTACATAATATACAAAATTTGAAGTGACGGATGGTTTGTGACATCCGTCCAGTAGGGCAAGTAGGACAATGAAAAATTCATACAATAGTGCCAAAACCCAAGATTGATATGAATTGGCGTGCCATTTTTCCCAGCACGCCCCTCTAGTGGCAAGGCTTAAGGAACCGCGTGCACCACGTTGCTAAGCGGAGGCTTTCGTGGCGGCATCTCTGCAACGAAACAAAGACTCTCGCCACACACGTGGTGGGCGCCGATTTGTTAGCGAATTTGCGTATCGCTGTATTAACATAAATCGATGCTCGTTTGTTTGCATTTCTGGCGTTATGATTTAGTGGTTTAACACTCACGATAACGATAAGGCGGCACTGATTTGCAATGCAATGTGAGACGTGCTTTCCCTAGCGTGCAGTGGGACATGTTGAAAACACAAGAAAGCTTACGAGAATTTACAGAAAGTCGTTTAAATTTGTAGCTCTTTAGCAGTTTTTATAGTTTCATAGCTAAGGAAGTAAAGATTTGATTTAATTCAAACTACTCTCTTGGTGCACACTGTTAAGCGGCAACTTGTTTGTTCGCTTTAATGGTCAAAATGAAGTTGATTCATTTCAACGTAAAGTCCAAAGAGCTGAAAGAAAGCCCCTGGCGAAAGACTGGGATAGTTTTAAACTAGGAAACTATTAGCCGAAGTACTAATTCCCAGCTGCAGGTAATAAGAGCTGATTTAAATGAGACAATCGGGATAGGTGTGGAACGAAGGGAAGTGCATAAAACGAGTAGATGTGCGGATGAACTCTTGGAAAACAATTTACACTCAACACTTTCATCGGACCGAGGCCATTGCAAAAACGCCGTTCAAGATGGTCCGTCGGAAAAAACGAGGGAAATATAACCTTTGTGTCTGCTGAAATCTCCCACCACTCCGTAGCTTAGCTGAAAGCAGCTTTATTCATTTGCAACCACTAGCAAGGACCTGTCCCGACTGTCCTTAGTAGCCATGCTGGATCATATATGCAAGCCGGATTGTTGCCGGATGGGTTCCGGGTTTGCATTAACTGTGTAATGGCCTTTTTCTGTCATGTTACGGAGCGAAAGATTTATACGAGGTGCAAGAGAGCGTTTTTTTTGGGCTGTTCCACTTCATCCAGTTTCCCACAGACGTGTGCGCAAAGACTTGTCCAACACTCATGTTCAATGTAGCTGAATCTCGGATGCAAAAAGGGCAACATTTAATCAGTTTTCGTCCCACACACGTTGCCGTACACACTTCACCGCACTCTCTACGCTAATGAATTTGGTGCGACTAATAACGTAAGTAAACAGGGCAATACAAACAGAATATGTAACAAAATCTAATCAAAACTACTATCATCAGTGCACTTACCGACGAGCGTACTCCCACTGGCTATCTTTCGATGTGTTTGCACTGCAAATAAAACGTTTCTAGTTTAGGCCGCCACGGTAAACCAACTGAAGCAAGTGTAGTGTATCAGTCCAGGGAAATTTAATAGCAACGTCTGCTCCGATGCGTTGCTAAGGTTTCCTTAACCACTGAAATTCACGCACAGCCATGCTGCTTTCGCTGAGCGCGTGTGAATATTTCAACAACGTTAGAAAGTCTACTCATTCCGGAAACGAAATGCCCAAGAGCCCCGGTTGGAGCGGTAGGCCTAGCTTTTCCCATGAACTGGTTGGGTGATTTAGTGCATTGGAACGCACAAACGAGTGCAAGGATCCGTACGTCATTGCTATCAAGTGGTGCTCTTCATATTATTTATATATCCGGCACTGCCTTTGTCTCGATTACGGTACGAAAATAGCATTCAGCATTACCTCTCAACGCATTTACAGATTTATTCAATTATCGACCTTTTTATCCTTGTTTTAAGTTTTGTTAATGGGGTTGTTATCTTTCGTTCATAAGAGCAATGCTTTATGTTTTAAGCATTCTTTTTTATTTTTAAACGTGTTTTTATATTGCATACATTTAGGCAATTACACCATCGTAAGGCTAGAGCGTAACATAAACCATAATTATTAATTTGATTAATTAATGTTATTCATTATAATACATAATATCTATACTGAATCCAAAGATCAACCAACAAACTTGCAGCACATTCCTTTCACGAACTTCATATTCAGGGTATTAGTAACTTTCACAATTATCATTCGAGTTGAATGCCATCCGCCCGAGCCTTTCACGAACTTCATTTAGCGCATTTAAGTAAATTGACAGACAATCTAATATTAAATCAATTTCGACCTCCTTCGAGCAGTGTTTCGCAGATTTCCATGTCCTACGTCATCACTGTAACCAGCTGGATGATAATAAGCTCCATTCTTCCCATTGCCACCATCCAATAACGATTTTCGGGAAGGTAATGGTAAATGAGCTGCGCATTAATCCTTCCCGCCTGGTTGACCAGGCACACGGTCAAAAACCGCAGCACTGTCAATATGCTATTGTTTGCTGGCAAGATTAACACCTTCCTTTCCCGGATACGTCGACGACGATATCCGGTCGGCCTTCGTCTAATGACCGCGAGACGTGACGTGAAAGTTTGACATATGGCGCACTGTTTGCTTGCCCAAACCTTGTGTTGAAGCCGTACTTCTACCGTCTAGAAGATTGCCCCGAAGGCCGAAGCAAAGGGGTCGCGCAATGCCTAGAAGTAAACGAAAGCTAGGGATTATCTTTTTGGCAAGGTGATTAATGTTGTCTTATTAATTTTTGCACCTCGTGCTTGTGAACGGCATGCACTGAGTAAGGGAAAGTGTTTGAATTGTGATGCTTGGCTAAAAGCGCATAATTCTTATTGACACTAAAAGCATAAACCACGCTTTATTAACGCTTTGCCCCTAAATGTATGCAATTGCTAATAAAATAGACATTTTATAATGTGAGCAACATGCACTACACTTTGCAAGCATTTAGGCGTCAAAAAGCACAAATTGGAAGCCCCTAGTGGAATATCATACGAACGAGAAAACAGAGATTTTGTTATTACTTCACCTTTGACCCTTTTCGACGATGAAACAAAAACAACTTTGACGTATCAAATATATCCTGAATGATACAGCTTGCAGCTATCAGCGATGAATAATGATATCTTCCTAGCTACAGTGCACATTCTGCTCGCAGAGTAGAAACAAAAAATGTAGAACGGTTTTAAACCGATGAAAGTATGCGTCATCTATTCTGCTGCCCATTGGAAAACGGACCCAATAACGTTTCAATAACTCCCGGGGAGCAATATTTGTTTTGCAAACCGAAACACTCTACAAACGGCTGGCGGCATCGTGAGTGTGTGGTATGTGCGATTTTTTGATTCCAGTTTTTCTTACATCACTTCACGCAGTACTGTACTGCTGGACTTCTTTCGAGAACACGACCCACGGTGTGAGTGTGCTCATACGTTAGAATTTTAAATTCCTTGTGCACGCCACTATGCCCGTGCCCTCGTGTCATGACCGCGGGAGAAACCAAAGGTAGGTATGAAACGAAAACCGCGACACACCGGGGAAAAGCTTCGATTGTTACACGGTAATTTTTTTAAGGTTTTACGTATTTTTGAAGTAGATTGTACGGTGAAGGTTGCTAGTGGGAACCGGGAGGACGAAACCGTACCGATGCCAGCTGTCAGGCGAGGATGCCGGATAAAGGATGCGAGCTTGTGATTGTTTATCGAGTGTGAATAAACGCGATCGGTGAAATCTATTATGCTCTTTTCTGTTTTACCGCAGCTTTCGCGGTATTTTAACTGCCTTTGGCGGTGTAAGTGTGCAGCTCGGAGCACAGAGGCAGTTTTGGGTGGTCGATTGTTTACAAAACACAACAACAAAAAACTGAATGGTTATAAGTATTTTCAAAACAGCGAACTAAACAATGATTTTCAAATATTTTTTTATCAATAATCTTCATAGCACATACCGTAAATGATTCAGAATGCGTTTAAAAGCTTTTAAAATCCCAATGACCTTGGATGAACTCCCGGTAGGCTTTTCGCTTATGGTATGTAAATTTTACGACATAATCACTTCATCTTATCTCACGACTTACACGCTATTCTCCAGCGAGTGGTAACAATAGAGGATAAACAAGGCTTTAAGAATGTAAACACGTGTTAATACAATTTAATGCACGAAGCATAAATATATAATAGAACGCGATTGCCATTATATATATATCGTATGTAAAACGATAACGAAATAAAACGAGTTTAAAGAGTACACTTAGTTGAGATCTTTAGTTGAAACGTAATTAAAATAAGTATTTAAATAAAACATTGTAAGAAATTGCATACTTTTAGGCGTTCAGAAATCACTAGTAGGGTAGTCGTTATTTTAGCACCCTTTTTTTCGTTTCAAAAAGATTCTTTTCTGATGCTTCTACTTTGAATGAACACGGTATTCAAGTGCGTCAGCTAAATCACGAACACTACAGTGTGCGTATGCATTCATTTGGCTGTTTTAAATATCAGTAGTTACTGCGAATGCGTCTCATTTCTCATTTTATTTTATTTATTTATTCTTTTTTGTGAACTCTTCTCTTTTTAAACTAATCATACATTTAATAAAGCCAGTTATCATTAAATAAATTCTCTCAAAACCATTCATTCTAATGCCACATTATATACGTTCCTTACCGCTTGGTGCAGTACAGTGAACACTGACAACATCCCAGCGCTAGATGAACGTGTTCATGCGCAGCTGTGTGATTCGAATGCTGCCTAACCGTTGAACGCTCAGAACATTTGTACCGTGCGTAACGCATCGTAACACCGAACGAAACACGCGCTCGCTACGCACACACACACCACGCTTGCTTCCGGCGCGAGCAGCATCGGTGAATAAAAGGAAGTGATCTTCACGAGCCGGCAACCACTCGTTTGCGAAAAGTCTTAGGTTACGGAGCTTGGCTCGGGAGCTTTTGAAGTTTGTGCGATATTGTTTTTTCGGGCCGGTTGTCGGTTGCTGCTCGGTTCTATCGGCTGCGAGCTACGCTGAAGTGAGTGTCAGGTGCGTGTACTACGGAGCGTGTGAAAGTGGAGCGGCGATGCACATTAAGACTCGGAAACCGATTAGATATTGCAAACAGCGCAATTGCTTTTGGTGCAATAGTGTCTGTGCAACTATGTTTGTGTGAAGTTTATCACAAATCAAAGAGTTGAAACATATTTTTGGAACGGTAAAGGTGCAACCAGTGCGTATGTAACACCTTAAAACATTGACTGAAAGATTTTCTAAACGCCTAAATGTAGGCAAGTAGTGTTACTGTAATAGTGCTAGCTGATGTTCGTTTCAAACTGTTAACCCTATTTTCGTGTACAAACATAAAGCTATTAGAACAGAGTGTTCCTAGGCCTTCTTGCTTATTTTTTAATATACTTGTGTAAAGTGGGCGTGTAATTTGTGTAAGATGTACGTGAAATTTTCTATTTTCGTGCCCAAGACTTGAATGTCACATGCAAACGATAAGCCACGCAACGCTGGTTCCATTAGCATAAGAACCCTTTTTGCTTTATTCACTGCTAGCAACGGGTTTTGGACACATGCCTGTAGGTGTGGGTGTTCTTTTTACAATGTAACGTACGAGTGACCATTGTTCAACCACGTGGCGGGTGCACTCAGTGCCTTTCAAATTTAAATACACGCTAGCAACAGAAATGATCCGCTTCCTTCACATGAAAGGAATGCTGCAAGACAGTGGCACCGACACGCTGCTCAACTCCTGTGCCGGTGCACTCTTCCACTTCCATGATCAGAAACAATTGAAAGCTCTAGCAGGAAGAGCACTTTTTGTAACTGCCACACTTAACCCTCAATGCAATGGGCGATAAGTAACCGTAACGTTCGGGAAGTGGTCTTACTTTACGCGCCAGTGAGAATGTGAAAGATCGTGGAAGAACATTTACATACACACCGGACCGGGGACGGACGTTGGCAGCCATTTTGATAGTTTCCGCCGCCCAACACGTCAAACGTATGGTAATGAAGTGTTTGAAGGATGCATCCAGGCAGCGGAATCGTAGGTGTGCGATGAGACGATGCCGATAGGCAGGATCATCGTGGGCGACTTGTGCTAGAACAAATGTTTCTATTTTTTGTTCTTTGCTGCTTTTTTTTTCGCCCCTCCTTTGTTAAGCGAAAGTGCTGGAGATGAAATGCAACGCTGGTTGAAGCAGCAGCACTGGTTATGAAAGGCGCATACACACCGCTCATGAATAAAATTCTCATTTAAATCTTTTCTCGGTGTTTCAAATTCGTTGCACTGTTGGTAGCGAATAAATCACTCATGTGTACACTTGCTTGCTATTTATTTCCTTTCTAATCACTGCTTTTTCTGCTCTAATAATAGAAAAGCTATAAAAGATAACGCTCGCTTGGTAGTTTAAAAACAAATCATATAAAATAGAGATTGTGAAAGGCAATTGGAAACTTTTACACTGTAAATTTCATATAACCTACAATTAGCAAAACACAAAACAAGTGTAAAGTAAATATTGAATCAAATCGTTTTGAAACAAAAAAAAAAGTAAAGAAAACAGTGCAATTTCAGCCTACATCCAGTACGATCTTCGGACACGAAGCGACACGCACGTAAAACCGTAGAACCCCACGAGCTAATATTTCAACCCCAAAGCAACACCAAATGGAGGTAAGTAACGATGCCAGCCGTTCGTGGCTCTATCGCATATTACACTCGCCCTCGGTGCAATCGTATTGGATCGCTTGATTTATTGCGTATTCGAGATGCTACAATTTCAGAAAGAGACATTTTGAAGTCAAAATTGAAATGAATTTTCAACCTGTTCCGGACTTCTATACCATTTCCGAAAGATTGTTCCTGAAAACTGGTAGTGGGTCGAGTTTCTGTTCCGTCGTTGGTACACCTAGTCACAAAGGCTAAAGGTTTCAATTTCGATCATAATCATGATTGAATGGTGATATGACAAGGGTACTTGCACCAGTTCTATCTATGGGACGTTAGGTGTAGGCAAGTCAAGTACGTGTCTCATCGGCAAGAAACACACATGGTAAGGATTGTTAGCTCAGTTCAACTCACCTGGGTCACTATTATAAGATTCCTGAAAACTGTTCGTAAAATAACATGCTTTAAGGAATAATAGCAATTTCATCTGCATTAAGGTACATTTTAGTATATATTGCTATTAGATCCTTGTGAAACTATTCCAACTATTTCAAGAGACAACAAATTATCAAAACTGAACCAAGCGAGCTTTTTTGTACATGATTTTAATAACAAATTTACGTGACAAATTATCGTGCATACTTTTAGGCGCCGTTTTATTCACACTGCTCAGCAAAACATAACACTTGTCTCATTTCCTTATTTACTTTTGTTAAAGTTCCAAAGCCTAGTTATTAAGTTTTTAAGAAAATTTTGAATGAAAAGCAAAATATAAGCTTTTTGCAATACCTTACTTTCATAAAAAGGTTTTCAAAAACCAGCTTTTACATTTCACGCCAATCGATACAATAACTTTGTCTTAAAAAAGGTATTTTAAAAGGCGTGAGCACAGTTGGTTGGTGCCAAAGAAAACGTAATTTACATAAAAGCTATTGAAACAAACGTCAGGCTTATGGTCCCAAGGTAAACCGCATCGAGAATTAATATAGTCAATAAAATGTAATAATCAAGAGAACGAGACCACTTCCGTTAAAGGAAAACAAATGCTACCTTCACTTTTGTTTACTTTCGGGCGTGCAGACAAAACTTTTCCTGCGATGAAGATGATGTGGACAAAATAAGATAAACGTCTAGCGTTTGTTTTCCCTCTGCTGTTGCTGCTGCGGCAATCAGAGCGAAGAGGGAACCGTCGTCTGTTTTTCCCTTGCCGAGCATAAGTTGCGCTTCGTTTCGCTGGGGCAAATGCACTAGTGCATCAACGCTCATAAAGAAGAAATCAGCTAACTTTTCTCTTGGTGCGTTTTGGTTTGCAGTTTTTTTTTCCTCTTGCATGATTCTTTTCTTTTTTGTGCACATTTCACAGCAAAAGGACAAAAGAGCAAGCACACAACAGCTTATTGTGATAAATTCTACAACACGACACACGAGCGATTGAGGCTGTGGAAAGGGTTGCTCCTGCTATTGCAATTACGGTCACACCGCAAACATTATACCAGTGCCAAGTGGCATGAGAAATAGCCAAAGACAAGAGTAAACCATAATGCACCAGTAACAAATGAGCATTGTGCCATTTGTAAGCAAACTAGTTTTGCTGTATGCTGTACATCCCGATGTCACATAATAGAGCAATAATCTTGCTGCCTAGAAAGGAACAGTTAATTCCAAAGAATGAATCAATTCTGTTGACAAAACACTTGGACTGGTTTTCATTACCTGAGTAGAAATCATGGAAAGCAACAGTGTATACCATTTTATCATACTATTTCTATGTGTTGTTAGTGATTCAACAACACATCTGAACAATAATGTAGGATCATACGTTTCACCCTGCTGTAACCTTAAAAAAGTGAATCTTTTAGTTACAAACATACTTGGTATTCAGAAGGAACGTTCAAATCGAATTTGAAATTGCTGTTTAGTGTATTTTATTCTAATTTTATGTAGTAACGTAGTCATTTGGTTTTCTGCACTGAAGTATTAGTTGGTATATAGCGCGCCTATAGTTATGCAAATTGTATCACAAAGATATCTCACGTTTAAATTGCGTTTTTTTGCAAAGGTTTTGCTACAAAATCGTTATGTAATCATATCTTGTATTAATTCGCTAAAAAGTGAACTCCACAATATATTTACGACCAATGATATTTTATAAAAATAATTGTTGGCTTCTTATGTGTATCGGTTCGTTCTTTTAAAGCAAAATAGACAAAGAATTATTTTAAAAGCAAAGCGCTTGCTGAAGGACACGAAACAACAACTTTAATCTCCGGGGCAAAAAGTCAACGTTTTTTTCTTCTCTATTTACCTTTCTCTTCAGATTGTAGCCTACCCCAAGCTATCATTCAAAACCTTAAAAATTGGTGGGCCTCACATTAACCCCAAGGGCAACAGGTTGCTCATCTCCGGTCGCCATTGTTTAGCTAGCTGCTCGACAGTAATGGCAAAACTGTACACAAAACGCCAGCATGTAGGCAAAATGATAGTCATTTGAAAATCCTGCGAACGAGTAAGCTGTTTATCGGGTGTTTATCGTGAAATTTTTGTTTATTATTAGTAAAACTAGATAATTTAATAAGCTTTTTCTATAACTTGTTCCTTTTTATACAAAATAGCTAATGATAACACATTAAGGAAGTGAACACCGCAATATTCAAATTAATTCAAATCAATTAGTCCATCGAAAAGTGCTTTTCGTCGTTCTTTTAATCACGCTAAACCATCTTTACCAACGTTACTTTTTTCTAAAATTTTCTTTCTACACTCGTACGTCATCACAATGTTGCTAGACACAAAAAAACTCACCCATAAATAAGACCACCCCCATTTGTGTGCACCTGGCGTAAAATAGGTCAGAGAGTATAAAACAAATGACAAAAACGTACAAAAAAATGCCAAAGGAAACAACTCGACCAACAGATATACAGAGAAAAAGGGAAAGGTAACAATGTTACCAGCAGTTTACCGAGCTGTCAGAACAATCGCCTCAGCCTGATCCTGGGAATCGTTTAATGTGACTCACGATCTACAGTCGTTTGCCTATGGGAAACTTACGGTCCTTGCTGCAACCGTGGGCGGCATTAAACGGCATTTGCGTGAAACTGTAATCGTAATTCTACACTTTTACTAAATGCTTTACCTACCTGTGCCTACCGATACCTCCCCAGAATACGTGCCCAGCCCGTGGCTTTGTATCCGTTTTGAGTAGAAGAAAAAGGCACAAGCGGAGGAGGAATGCTAAACGCCCTGTCAAATGTTTTGTTCCTTTGGCATTTGTGTGTTGGTACCGACTGAATGAAAAGATTTATTGAGTGTTGCTACGAGAGCGCATGAACTACGCCACACGATGACTCTTGCATCTTGAGGATGTTTAATTTTGTTCTATCTTGTTTTTGCTATACGGCAATGATAAACTGTCCCTTTCGAGCCGGTGGCAAGGGACGCATCTTTGAGGTTGCCGGTTGAAGCGTAGGTCTGTTGGAGTTACGGTTCAAGGCAGGGTTGAAATAACCATTAGCACAAATTTAGGTAATGTTTTAAATTAATTAATCAACCAATTCGGAGGCATCCTAGCTGGGTACATTCATTCCATTCTCTCGTCTTACTCTCGCGTGCAGAGTACTCCGTACACCCTGGAGCATTTTCTTACTTAATTTTACACCAATTGCACAACCAACGATCAAATTTTGAACAAGTTACAAGCTTGCGGTTATGCCATAGTGTGCAGACCATGCTCATCTATCCCGCACGATACATTGATCGGTTATAGATTGGCGTGCCAAAGTTCCTTCCATACATCACGCGTCCACACACCGTCCCGCACGTACGTTAAATTAAATCATCTCAGAATTTGCGGTCCGCGGTTGGGCTGGGTCCTTAAATAACAGCACCCGACGCCCATTTATTTGCACTTAATTTACCTCGCAAAAGCCGTGGGTTTGGAATGGGCAGACTGGATTGGAATGAGAGGTTTGGACACGACCGCGAGGATTGTAAGACAGCCGCTACCAAGCGACGACCTTTTCAGTGGTCCGTTGAAAGGGTTTCTTCGGACGAAACGACGATAATGCCCACCTGTTGGGTAATCAGTAATGCTGCGTTTGCGCTGCGTTTGCAAGTTAATTCCAAAAATGGTTCACCGTTTGCATAATTTCGAGTCGGTCCCAAGCTGCACTCATTTGTGTGATTAACAACAATCGGAAAACATTGAGTCAAAGTCGAAGAGTGAAAATAATTGGACGTAGGAAAGGGTAAAAGATAACACTTTTTAGATTTTATCTTCTCGAAAAGAGATAAGACAATTAGTACAAGAAACCGAAAATTTGTTTTCTCATTTACATTTCGCAATTGGCGTAGTTTGTTTTTCAAGTGTGTATTCAAGTATGAATGATTTAATATTAAATATCTCTCGTATGGTAGTTAAAAAATGTAAAACATGAGGTCTAGTAGAAGTGCCTACGGGTATGCGGGTCGGTTTTTATAGTTCATGGGAACCAACACAAACAATATTTCTAAACATCTAACCAATAATTCAGCAATACGGGCTGGCCGAAACTACTGAATAAAAAAAAAACAATAATTCAGCAATACGGCCAGGCCGTTACTACTGAATAAAAAAACACTCATTCTTTTTTAATTATATTATGTGTGAGGATAGAGTTTGTTTAAGATCAAAGTGTAAACTCCATTAAGATTTTTTTCATCTGACTAACCCACCCTCAAACCCTTGGAGACATTTGATTTCTTGGAACAGCTCCATTTTCAATGTTTTTCTAGCTAAAATTTAAGAAATGGTAAAATCTTGCCCACTACCTGCAATCAAGCAACTTGAAACTTCCAAACTCTCCTAGCCAGTCACATCGCCAAGCATAAAGGTTCCTCCAAACGCAAACGAATCACTATCACTATCAGTGTTATATGCATCTTTCCATCACTTAACCTTCCAATTCAATACGTCATGAATGATGGGCTGAAGCCCTACCTGTTGCTATTGCTTACGAGGCGCCCAACTGATGTATGACATCAACCAAAAAAGGCGTTATGTCACATGCAAGGCGTTGGCTAAAAGTGTAACGTTTCGACGAGTCGCTCGATTAGCTCAATGGCACAGTCAAACGATATACCATTTTCGCACTCGGATTGAAGGGAAAGTTTCACGTAGTTTCGGGTATGCAATTGAATCAACAATTGGCGGCTAAAGCTTCATTTTTGGTTACCAACCCACTGTGTGTCCCTAAAAATAGGTTCTGTATTGAACACAAAAGCCTGACGAAAAGAATGTTACAATACAAGGTTTCTGGATGTAGAAGCCTGCCAGCTACCACGTGCCAGTATAATAAAACACTTGGAAGCGAGAAACCTGACATTGAAATTATATTCTAAAACTGGTGGGCAGTTTAAGAATGGGTTTAGTTTCTGTAGAAACGATGGGACTAGTCTGCGACGAGTAAATTTATTTTTAAGTAGTAAATTTTCAGCCTTTTAAAGCGTCACTATACGATAGCGCCAAAAGGTATGCAAGTATGTATATTCTTATATTACTTATGTGAACTTGTGATTTTTTTAAAAAGGTCCTTTTATATGAGTTACAGTTGAGTATGGGCTTAGTTTTTGCAGGAACGATGATGAGCCTAGTCTGCGTAGGGTAAATTTACACTTTTGAGCTTTTTAAACCGTCACTATACAGTAGCGCCTAAAGGTATGCAAGTATGTGTATAAGAGCTTATAATGTACCATTTTTATTTTAAACAGGTCTTTGTATTTCACTTTGATGTACATTGAACGAGAAAATTCAAATAGCTTGCATTCTTTTAGGTGCAATATTGAAGAGTGAAAAGAAAAAAATATTGCACGCCTTCATTAACCTGCTGAGGTTACTGCTAGCTACAGATAGAGAAGCACATAAATGACAGAACTTTTTGCCAGTGGTTGTGCTAACCAAAAAGAAAAAGCAAGAAATATTTTATAAACTTTGGTCAAACACCTTTCTTGCTTTTCTTTCTTACATGTCTATCAAACCGCTCTGCCATTTATTGTTTATTTTCTTTAATCAAGCTATCACTGCACTCTGTGAAACGAAACACTTCACTAGCTGTGCTAAAATAAAACCACCCACCACATCCACGCGCCGAAAAGGAAAGTTGGTAGAAAATTTAATTTGCAATAAACACCAAACAAGCGTGTACGGGTGATCGCTCATATGGTGACGAATGTGCCGCAAAGAAGGCGTCGATACAAATGCTAGAAAAACAACGAACGAACCACTCCCGCACATGGTAAAGTGGTTTTGAAGAGAAACCAACGAGAAAGTCAGTGTTTTTCTGTGCGTGAAAAGTAAGCAATGGAATTTAGACAGCCAGCGGCAGGTTTTCACGTATTGATAATAAAAATAAACACAAGGTCAATATGGATGGCAGTAAAAATATTGAGCAAAACTGAATGATTACTTTTTGGGCATTTTATATAAACACACACGCGTTAGAGTGAGTGTAGAATGTTACCACCTCAACAAAGGGGCTAGGAGTAGGAGTGCATAGGGAAAAGATTTGACATCTTTCGTAGGAAGCTTCTAAAATGCCTCTAAGTAATTTTAAACGGAGCACTTAAGAAGAATTTGAACATTTTCTTTCATATTTACTTTGTTTTTCATCACGATGATCACCAAATTGTGGCTAAAAATTGCTTTACAAGCACCCGAGCTATTGTTGTAATAGAACAAATCCGGCCAAAACCGAACACAATGCTTTTATTGAAAGCGCAAAACAGAAGGTAAAAATCAAACCATTCTGTACAGAGAATGATACACGTGTTCAGTGAACAAAAATAGACTTTTTTACATCTCTTTTAGGAAATAATATTCTTCACAAGATAGAAACAATAAAAAAGTTATCATGTGAGCGACGAAGGTTCATTTAATTTATCGTTAATTTAATTTTCGATTTATCGTGTGCAACATATGGCGCCTAGATGTAGGCAATTTGTTCACACATTCTCATCTCAGCTGAAATGGCTACATCATCAAATCATAAATAAGAGAAGAGCTTGATCATTTTTTGTAGGAGGACCCTATTAAACCTAACACTGCAACCCCTTAAAGTAAAGTCCCTTCCACGCGAAGCAAAGGAAATATTCGCTTTCATCCGCCTTTGGATTCATTTCACTCATGATAACAATAACTTTCCAGCTATGATTACTATTTCAAGATGCTCAACAGGGATCATGTTTGTGCCACCGTTTAATTACTCTCCATTACCCCCATTACCTTTCCACCTGTTAGCATCGCTCAACCCTGTTTGCTTACCCAACGGACTTATGAACTTAACACACGCTTCTGCTGTCTTCTGTGGTAACTTCGGTACACGAGGCAGCAAGGTCAAACTCGTACCTGCACTGATGTCTGTACCGAACGGCCATAAATCATCGTTAGCATAGGTTTGTCTCTCCTACACTAACACTTTCTCCACCCTCCTCTCCGCCTTGGAACTACCAGAAAATGTTCAAATACTGATCTAATGTTAACCAAGGATTGCTCGCTGCTTGCTGACCGTTGGTGGTACTCTGGCTCATTTCAATTGAGCCACAGCAAGCAAAGAAACTCTGACCCAGTGTGTGGGCAACGGAGTTTTACAACCAAAGGTATAACCATCTATGCACGTACCACCGTATGAACTCAATCCATTTAGTTCACATTCGAAACGCTTTCGAAATAATAAAAGTGATTATACAGTGGTACGAAGCCGAAGTTTCATTTGCTTTGGGGAAAGAAACGCAAGCGTAATGTTTTTGTATGGCACACAAGAAGCTACATATCTATGATAGTTGAATTCGATGGAAGGGGCAATGATAAATTTATATTATGTCTAAGATGTATTTTTTGTATAAATTATTTCTTTTAGGTTATTAAAGATTGAATAACAATTATTTATTATGTTAAGGAATCATCAACAAGTAATGATTACTAATAACGTTGATATATTTTCTTTAATGGTTAAGTATTAGAGGTAGTGGTGATACCTAAAATATACTTTTATATTGATAACTGTTTTATCTCTGAAGGGTGAATGTATCAGTCACAACAGCTTATATTTTGGAAATTTTAATATTTTTAATGGCTGATGAAGGTGTTAAATAATTTGATTTCGATAATGTCTATTGTAATGTCAACTAACAATATAAGAAAAAAACTTTTTATCAATTTGATAGCATATGCAGATATGGTTATCTTGGATTTTGAGGTACGCACGATTCTTTTCCACCTCCTTATCGCTTACAAAACAGATTAAAGTTTAATCTCTAATCGCTTGTTGGCATTTTAGTCAGCAAAATTTTGATTGCTTACCAACACACACATACACTGTGCAGCATATCATATAATGCTGGATTATGAGGAATGTGTAAAATCAGCATCGATCTGGTTTGAACAAAAGATGACAGTTTAAATTCGAAGCGACTGCACTGCCACAGAGGGTGTAAAGAGGATTTTTTTCTCAACCTCCAACCAATCAATCACCCTATGAATAGAACGCATCGTTCTTGGCTGACTGGGCAGAAGAAATTTCATAAGGAATCGATTAACTTATTTCTACGCCATTCTGGGAGCTTGATAAGACAGCTGAAACGAGTCTGTAGTGAAACAATGTGATAATTGCAGCTCTTTAGCATTGTTTTTACTTCTCGTTAGTTGTAAACTCATAAACTGCAACTTATTAAATTAATCTCAATAAAATTCTCATCTCAATTTAATGAAAGCAAAATCTAAGCAGACCGTAACATTTTAATCTTTCCGCCTTCAGTGTGTATGCTTCACAAGAAAACACCACAGGCCCATAGTCCACCCTGCTTAGCCCCTTTTCTCATCTAGCAGCACAAACAGTACGAGTGCATCATGCTTCACTTCACTCTCATATCAACGAGCATCATAAATACCTGTGGCTTGTTGGCCTAACTTGACCGGACTCTCTGGGCAGAACGAATGTCCGACGGTCATGTCGTGCCGATTCGCAACCTAAACACGGACGGAAGAACTACCCACCGCTTCCCCAATGTCAAGCAGAAAGCAAGTGCCTGTCGTGCGTTGAGATCTTGTACAAGTTTGCTCAACAGTTGACCGTCTACCGTTGGGAGCTTTGCCTGCAGGGTGGTGCTGGGGAACGTTTTGTAGAAGAAGGTTATAGCGTTTATCATACGGCATGGGTAACAGTTGCTCGTTTCCTTCCTTCCGGCTCCCACGTACATCACGCCGTATGGGATGTACGGATGCAAGATGTACACTTTCTTTGGTTGACAGTTTGCGCTAGTTTGAAAGGACAAGCTAAATGCTTTTTCAATATGCCATATAAAATCGCAACAGCTCAAACAAAATAAATGTTATGTTATTGAAAGTATTAAATATTACCACAAATTGCTTTATGCGTAAGCTCGTTTTGTAAGCTTAGGGTAACTAAACATTCATCAGGAAAGAGATAGAGAGAAACGTTTGCAATGATAATACGACTGCACAATTAAATGTTGATATGTTTCATCAGTTTGGCTGTAGTTAGATTGTTGTGTGGTAAAAGTATCTCTACTGGTCTTCGACTTGTTAATATATTTCTCCCAAAACTTCACCTAAGCTTGGCTTTGCGTAACACGTTCCATGTTGTTCAACATATTGGAATTTATTAAACTACTTTTAAACGCATTCCCGCTAGTCCTTAACCACGGTGGAGGCGCATGGTGGATCCAATGGGGACGCATGGCATACCCAAAGGAGACGCCTGGTACATCTTAAATGTTTAGCTTACATTATTAGTTTTGTTTAATGTAGGCGAGCAAAATAAATCTATGCAAACCATAAAACTGTCTTTTTGTAGCTGTGTCCAAACAGTCTCACGACGAAATTTTGCTTACCCAAAGAAATGTTACAAATACAAAATTTACCCTTCCAAATCTTCCACGTACTTAAAAAATAACATTCAGTGGCTGGTACGCCAGTTTCTTTCGCACAAGATTATGCCTCAATCTATTTTCCCCTTGCAAACACTCCCCGCCGGCCACTACGGCAAGAAGTTTGGGACGCTTTCTTTTGCCTCATTACCCTTCGGCAGCTGCTGTACCGCCCTCGCAAAGGCCTATTATAACAATTAGCAGGCTCTTAAGGTGATCCTTCTTCTCTACATTCTCGGGCAGTGGCTGTGGAAATGTTTTGGGCTGCAAGTTCTAACGAACTCTGAATAAGCACGTCAACGAGCACGTCAAGATCATGTTTCCTATTCACAGTTGTGTGAATGGTAGGTAGCGATGACCGCTGTTATAAGTAATGTGACTGCCATTATGCGTTGGCAGCCATGCAATTCCCACCGGGATGGTGGTTTGTGTCTAGGTCACGGCGGGATGATGAAGATTTTTTTTTCTGGGACGAGTTAGAACCGACACACACATAATGGTAAAGAACCACACCAATTCATCAGGGGCTTTTGAGGTGTTGGTATCCAACTCCATGTAGAAAGACGGAGTCCCAATTTTTCAGAACCTAAACGATTCAGTTTTTGTTTTTTACACCTAATGTATGAATTTTCTGCGATTGGTGAACACAAGTCAACACAAGGAGTATCATTATGTTTTTTATAGTTTTTTAGTATTAAATGATAACCAGCCTGTGTATTTAATCAAACCAATGAATTAAATACAAAATTATCATAGCAAAGCAGGAGCTTTTAGTTTTTAAGTACACCGAACATACTTTTAGACGCTTAGAAGCCGAGTGAGGGATAATCGTCAATTTTGAAAAAAAAGAAGGTAAACACACGTCATCTGATGAACATTCTAATGTTATTACATAAAATCACAAAAATACATTACGAAATAAAAAGTGTGCGAAACATGTTCCAGGTTATTGTTACGCACATTGAGCCTAAAAGTATGCAATTGCTATGACAAAGTACCCTGTCAGGTGTGACATTTGGCCAGCAGCTTTCCTGTTTCCCTAGTGACTTTATGACACGCGAGCCCAAGCCAAAACTAACTTTCTTGGCTTACCATTACTAATGATCCGTGTCTTGGAAAGTAAATATAACCATGCTAACATGCAGGGAAACCTCCCGAAAGTGTGCTACAAAGATTGATTGATTTTCCCACAACAGCTGTTGGGCCGGGAAGATTGCTTTAAGAACATGGCGAAGTGATAAAGATACAAAACGAGCAGGGAATCTATCTTCCATCCCTACTCACATGGGCCGTTTGCGGGGAGTGTTAAAGACTAAAGAAAAAAAGAAGTGTGTTCGACGTGTCTCAGCTTTCGCCTTGCCTGTAGGAAGAAGAAAGTTTGTTGCTTCTTCGAAGGTTGCGATTCACACACACACACTCAAACTTTCCTTTGATCCATCGATAATGGAGTGCTTAACAACACCAATCAACACCAACGAAGCTCATAGGGTAGTACCTACGGCGATAGATTATCATTTACCGAACCTGTTGCCGGCACGAGAGGCACATAGCGGGAAACTAGTGAGAGTAGCTAGAGTAAAAAACCTTTCCAGCTTGCTCACCCAAACACGGCAACTCTCCCACACACGGCACGGCATGCAAGCAGACGCCTTCCATGCAAACATATCTTTAATGTTGACTTTACTTAAGGGATCATCAGCCACAGCGATACGTCGCGTGTAAGAAACGGCCATGTCCAACGGTAAACCCGCTACGCACCAATCACTGATCCTGGCCATGTTGCGTCAATGTTGACGCAACAAATTATGGATTCCCACCGCTGCGGTCGATGCAACCAATCGGAAAAACAAATGTTTATCCACCATTAGAGCGGGGACAGCGTAGCTGGGCTAGGGGAACACACTTTCCCATTCCTCAGAGCGAGTGAGCGTAGGTCAAAAAGCCCTTTAACGGATGTGACGCTTTCTTTTGTATAAGTAGCACGGCATCTTCTATTTGACGCACCCCAGAACGTTCGGCGGGATGATATCCGCCCGGTGCAAGTGGGCATGAAATTGCATTTTCGAGTAAAATTTACGAGACAATGGACGCGCCGGAGCAGGAAGCACTTGAAACGCTGGAAAGGCGGGCACGTAACATTTCTTGCGGTTCTCACAGGCTTCGTGCACGGTTCCAGCAAAGCCCATTGAATGGATATATGCGAGAGCTTGTTCCTTTTTTAGATGAATAAATTTTCACCCGAATCTCGTTCCCTGGTGACAGAGCGCCTTATGCTGAAGACGCTTCAGCGCCTTCCGGAGGTGTTACTTTTGTCTAGCCAAAAAATAAGGGCTCACACATAGGAGCAGGAGAGTTTTATTTTTTCGGGAATCATCTACACGCTGTCATCATTTTTCCATCTTACTTTCAGAAGATATAAACGATAATTTATGACCCCCTGAGCAACTGTTGCACTGTAAACCCTTTTACAACGCGACGTGTGTGGTTTCATCGGTGCAACATGCTTTGGCAAGGCGATGAATGTACGAAATTGAATTGTGAGGATTTTTTCATAGAATTTTGAACACGCCGCGAATAGCGAAACATGCGACAGTTGGAAGTAAGTATTATTTGATCACAGCAAAATCAGGCACACGCAAGTTTGTTAGATTGTTTACGCCACTAACTCTGTGGGATGATTCCATTGAAACTCGCACATGAACACGCCAAAACCACAAACTCTGCCAACAGAAGCAACCTTTGCAATCAGGTCTAAACATTGCACAAACAATTAATCGGTTTCTTTCAAACAAATAATCGGAGTTTTTCGTCAGCACTGAAACACCCACGGTTTGATTACCGGAATGTGTGTGAAGGTGCTCAGATGGAAACATTAATTGCAGATGTTTGGGTGTTTGTTCCCTATTTTTAAAGTAGTTGTGGAAAAACATCGAATTGTCTGTGGTAATCGTACTTTAGCAAACCAATAATGTTGATTGCATACTTTACGGCGCACAGTAAGGGACGATGTATTACCATGTGAATTATTGAGATTTATCTTGTTGAACTGCATCACAAAGTCATCTTTATAGAATCAAAACATAAATTTTGTAACCCTTCATCTTCAGTTCAATAGTCAACAAATATTTTGGTAAACACTTTTACACATGTTTCAGCGTTACTCAGTGCTAGCTGCGACAGGCACAAATTTGTTATAGCGCCTACATTTATGCAACCTGCATGGAAAAATATTACCAACCGATGAAAACATTTTTTTTTCTAGCCATATTTTCGACCCAATTTTAGATATTTGAACACATTGAAAACTTTCACTTCATGAAAGATGGCCCCATTGCAGCTACAATTCGTTAGCCCAAGTTTTCCATTGGGCAAGCCGGTATGCGAAAAGTGCATGTCAAACGCATCGCTCTACACAAACTAACCATCGCACCAAGTGTTTACCGGCAAAAACCTCAATCAAACTCATCACATTTTGAGTTTCGGGCAACGTAATTACGATGTAAGCGCATATATTGTACTTCCGTGTATCGATAAAACGATTAAACCTTCTCCCTCTGGTTGGCTCTTTCGAACCTTACCGAACCGTGTCCACAACACACACACACACACACACACACACACACACACACACACACCAAACTGTTGTTCGGGTCACTTTCTACAGCCTGCTGGTCAGCACAAAATTACCACCGACCAACGCTGGGGCTGATGAAAGGCACCCTTTTGTTTTTGCTCTGGTCACCCAATAGCCGCCACCGACCGCTCTAACAAGTTTTTACCTAGTAGTGCCTTGCATCATTGCTTATCATCTCGCAAGGAATGCAATGATGTTGCCTTGTCAGTGTTCCGCACCTAGTTTCCTATCTGAAACTGTTTATGTTGCTTTCAACCGACCATCCATCAATACCCACCGTTACAGTTTGTGATCGAAACCGTGCAGTGATAAATAACTCCCACCCGCGCTGCCACCTTTTCATGAAAACTACAAACGCAAACTTTCTCTTGGTCACTGGAGTTTTGCTACTGCTGAAAATCAATTACAGCAAAACCCGAACTGACAGAAACTTTCAACCGGACGGAGCCGAAAGAGAACGCAAACGGTTGATCAAAACATGTGCAAAAAGAAGTCTATTTTCAACCGCGGCCGGATGTTGCACTGTGTCTTTCACGCTATAATAGGAGAGTATTGTTCTAGGCAGTGTCTCATAGTCGTAATAAGTTTTAATGTCTGTTGGTTTATTCGAAGGTTTTCCGACAAACAATGTGTATTGTGTATTTTTTTTTTATTCGGTAGTAACGGCCAGGCTGTACTGCTTAAAACTAAGACAAACAATGTGTATATTGTACGAAGAATGCATACAACACGATTTTTCTTTTCTGGTTCGCGAAGGAAGAAAGACGTGTGATGTAAGTGATTTTTTATCAATTTTCTACTCAACCGACGCTCGTTTAACTGCGGGATATTGTGGTGGCTGTATCCATTACTGTATTTTCATTGAAAAGAAGTATTTTTGTTGCAGGAATATGAGATAAAATTATTCTAAAGAAAAACTGCAGCAAAGTGCTCGTTGCTCCGAAATATCAAGCGTAGAGCGCCTAAATGTATGCAACATGTAACAGAATTAGTATTAGTGTCTATTTAATTGCATATCTTTAGGCGTTTACGTTGTTGAACCAATATGTATGTTGTCGTGCAGCTAATTTAAGTTTGTGTATTTATACCTTAATAAAAATTTAACATGAAACTACTATACTGTACTAACTTTACAAAACATAAGTACAAAAACAGCCTACCTTTAACACAATAAGAAATGCTCATAACAAAATAAAGCTGGTAGAAAGAAAATCTTCACTTTGCCTCTACACAGCAAACTACATATCAACATCGGCTCAAGCAATTCTCGCATAAAAGGCAGCGAGCTCGTTTTGCTGTCGTATTACACTATTCACCGTATTGGATTGATAATAAGATATAGTTTAATCCTAGCATATAATAAATCTGGTTTCTATGGGAAGTAGCAACTGCATGCGATACGCCATATAGATATGATTGCTGCATGTACACTGTTCGAATTCTTGTGTTATTTTCTTCATAGAGACGACACGAAATAAATGCACTAAAAACCACTTTAAAATCAGTTACGTTACCTACAAAACCTTATCTCAAGTCTTAAAGCATACAAAATAGGCTTCAATAAGAACTAACGAGTGTTTAAAAGAAAAGTCTTGCCAGAAATATGCCATAAAACAAAAATAAAAAGTACTACGCTTGTGACAATGATTGGGTAATCGAAAATTGATGGCTTCGGGCTACGTTCTTACACTAGAGCGTTCATCCCTTGCCACGCTTCCCAACCCAATGCAGCAACGCCCCTCGGCAATAAATATTTATTGATAAATTAAATTTATTGCTCCATCACCATGTCACTTGGCAGGGAGGGTTGTGTAGAAACCGTGCTAGTACAGAAACCGTTTAGACACCTTTTGTTCCTTCCGCAAAACAGCTCTATCATCAGCTGCCGATCAAGAAATCTCGATCCACTGACGACGCATCGCCTGTATTGATAAGACCATGACAAGCAGGGCGCAGTTCAGCGGTAATGAATACAGATTTGATTGTTTGTGATGACATCTTGGAAGGGAAGCAGTCACCCGAAGATGGTGACTACTTGTGGTTGGATTTTCTTGAGGGGTTTCAATCAATTCGATGAAACAGAAGAGTGTACGATGCGTCGTATTTAATTATAGTAATGCGCATTGAAAAATTGAAACGAGTTTAATAACAATTTAAAACAAATAAAGGAAATGCATATAAAGTGTGCATTCGGTTCGAGCTGTGATTTCAGCGATAATAAGAATTTCCCAATTTCTGCTTTTTTGGATTTTCCCCTTTCCTCCGTTTAGATCATGAAGATATCCATCTACAAACTGCTGCTGTTGGTGGCCCTTTCGACAGTGATGCTCTGCTGCCATACCTCCGAAGCTGGACCGGCCCGTCAGCTCGCCAGCCTGGCCGCGCGGGCGTCCAAGATTCCCCGCTCCATACGGGCTCCCTTCCGGAACTCGGAAATGATGACGGCCCGAGGCTTTGGCAAGCGCCGGGCACCGATCGGTGTTAGCTTCGGCAGTGGACGACCATCACACCACACGCTATCACCGGGTGACGGTGAGGCAGCGACCTGGACCGAAGAAAAGCACGACATTGGCAAGCTGATGGAGGATTTGGCGAGCCTCGACCAGAATGATCCCCAGCAGCCACAGGTGCAGCTCATTGCGGGCGATCAAGAGACCAGGTAAGAGAACGAAGGTTTTTTATTCGAGAGCTTTTGGTGACCCTATGGATTTTGTAGCTTCCCCTTGGAATGGTTCGCGAACGAGATGTCCACCAATCCGACACTGGCCAGATCGATTCTGCAACGCTTCGTGGACACCAACCGTGACGGACTGCTGGAAACGAACGAGCTAATGCCGGGTGCTGGAGCGAACGGTAACGACCTTGGAACTGAGCTGTTCTAAGAGACTCTACCTCCTCAACAGCAGCAACCCGTTCACCCTAAAGTCTTGTCTGGAAAGGTATCGTGTGGACAAAGTTGGGCAAGATGGACAACACACCAGGACCCTGTAAAACAATCCTCATTGTTTCCTCCCTATCCAAATGTGGCTGGCATTACTATTTCTTCTCTCAACTGGTACTTAGCACAACCATTATCTCCATTGCCCTTAGCAAATAGTGGCTCTAGGGACGCACAGTAAGACTAAGATCTAAACCCACCCTTTACAACACGAAAGGTCGCTTTAAAATGTAAATCCCAATACGGACTTCTTAACAAAGCATTGCAAATCACCTTTATTACATGATCTTTTGAGGAAAAAATCATGCTGTGTCAGTTGCAAGATGCTGTTACATTGTAAGCACCGAACGATTCACGCAACACGCCGGAAAACGCATCCAATATTGGCTGGGTATTGGGTATGCATTTTCTGGCGCTTTGTTCTACTGTACTGTTTGAGTCTTCTGTTTGTACAAAATGTTTGTATCACGTTCGAAATATCCCTGCAGGGATTGGTAAAACCTAGCGGTGTAATGCATTTGCCTATGTTTTGTAGCATAGTAGTGGATAAGATGCCAACGAGCGAGGGAGCATTACCTAGCGACACCCAATGCAGAAAGACAGAAAGGTAAATATTCTAACTAAAAGAGCAACAACACAAACACAATGCCTAACGCACCGTTTTGTGTGAATGTATGTGAAGCATAGAGAAAGGAAAGAAATGTAACTTAAAACCACACAAGAACTAACAAAACGCGTTGTCGTATAATAGATTAAAAGAAAAGAGTAGTGAAAATAAGAACAACACTGGAACAACAATAGGAAAACATGTACACACCAAACCAGAAATAAAAAACAACACATGCATTGATATAAATTAAGCGAGTAACCAAACAAACCAAGCATAACAAGCAGTAAATAAAAGCAAACAAAACATACCAATCAACCAGCACAGTTGTAAAATACGGGAGAGAAATATATCGGAGTTTTGAAACCACAAAACGAGAGCAAACCAAACTGTTGATGTTGACACTTTATTCCTGCTTCCGTTTCAATCACGGTTCCAGCCCGTTGCGCAGTGTTAGTGGAGCGGTACCGTTTGCGAGCAAAAAGATGATTCAATAAAGCTTTCCAGTTGTGATGTAAAAGTTGTTCGAAGGAAAAGTGGCATTCGCTCGTTTATTACAGATTAGAGGTAAACAAAGGTGTTGTTCTCTTTTGTAGTGTGGACATGTATTGTCCATTCGTCATAATAATCCCAGGTAAGGTTTAGTTAATTCACAGTCTTCTTCATCTTTGTTAGAAAGTTTTTGTAAAAAATGTACTTAATTAATATCATTGATTAAAAGTTCATAGCGTAAAACTTTCACCAGCCAATAGCAACAGACTAGAGATGTGCGTTCCGAAGCGCATCCATGGCCCTGGAATCAGCTTCAAAGGAACGAATCCGAAAGATCGGTTTCGGCAACGTTACCATTTTTACCAATTACCGTTCATTTTACCAATTACTTTAATGACTTTACCATACATGTAAAACTTATCATCGTTCCCTAATTTATTATTAGATTCTGTTGTTGTTCTCATTTTTTATTGCATCTTTGCATAAATAATAAATGTACTAAAATTCCAGATCGATCATTCAACAACATAACCGTTTAATTACCTATGTCTTTATTATTTAACGACAGCCATATGTACTTACTCCATCCATTTATACTATCGGGTTAGAAAGGTCACACGTTTGCAGTACTTTTGTTTGACAGCTCTTTTGAATAGGTAGTTTCTAATTTATAGCAAACATTTTATTTATATTTTCCATTTAGTTTTTACTTTGAACTAAAACTTGCTATCACCATTCAATAAATAATTTTAAATAAATTAAGCAGTAGTGTTATACTACAAACAATGTAGAATTTAATTATATTTATAGAGCTTTATCAATACAACCATCTAAAATCAGACACCTCATTTGAACGGTATTGTATATGAAAAATAAATACTAAAGAACAGTCTTTTGGAAGCCATATCCTGCTCCAAAACTGAATGTTCGGACTCGGTTCCAAACAAACCAAGATTCGACCGTAGTCGGAGGCTCTATCATCAAAGTCGTTTTTCCCATCACTAAATAATACCGTTGCACAATGGTGGCCAAAACAAAACTACAAACAACCACTTGTAGACGCCGTGTCCACTATCGAGCTACACTTTTGCAACACACAGGAAAGTAATTAAATTCTGTAAAACATTCCCAGCAGCCGTTGAAATGCTTTATGTTTCTTCTCTCTACCTCCCTGCCTGACGAAGAAAACGATGATTTCTTTCACCTTCATTATCTCTGCGTAGTGATGGCTATGTTTATCATTTAGCATTCACTCCATCTCGCCAAACACGTTCCAGTTCTACAGTTCCAGTGCAAAAAGCGACATGCTACTACTGCGTCATTCATTCTGTTTGAACAACCCTGAACGCCTAGCGTCACAACAAAGCGGAAAGAGAACGGTAAGGATTTCAAACTCGAACCTCGAAGGTACTTCCGGCATTGAATAGCTTTTACCCTTGTGATCGGTATCGATGGACTGGACCACCCCCCCCCTCCCCATGTCCGTTCCGGATACACGATTCCCTCATTGTTGCACTCCTCCTCCCTTTTGCCATGTATCGAATGTAATCGAACAGCACTCTTCAGTTAGTCATCGATCGTATCTAGATGCGAGATGCAGATCAGCACAAATGCCTTTTCAATGTTTTCTCTAGGCGCTTGTGTGAGTGCTGGACACTGTCCAGGCTCACAATCGTTCTATAGCGGATGGTTGTTTTGGTTGATAAAACTACCAAACAAGCCCGCTGACTCATCGCGCTTCACGTACATTCCGGCGCGTGAAGGATAACAGCGAGTCACCCCAGTGTCTGGGAATAACCGTCTCAACCGCGGTAGCGGCCAAACTGCCGAAGGTCTTCCCGACGCTATAAAACGGGAAGCGCCTCAACGGTGCGGCACCATTCGGCTCGCTTTACGCTGCTCGCAGCAAGGGTAGTTTTATTTTCTATCTACGGTACATCGTTATCAAAACATCGGCACGCACAGTGGACAGCGCCTTTCACAATGAATGGTAAGTAGACGCGTGCCGTTAGACGTGTGGGTAGCTAATTTTAACTACCTCTCTCACTCTTTCTCTTATCGGCTGTAGTGTTTCAGCCAATGCTGACGATCGCGTTGTTGCTGCTGTGTGGCGTCGCGCTCCCTGCCAACGGTAGTTCGTTCAACTACGAGGATGGCATCCCGGACGCACGCTGCCCCCAGCGGGACGACCCGATGAATCCGGTCCATCTCTCCGTGCCGAACGATTGCTCCAAGTTCCAGAAGTGTTTCAACGGACGTGCCTTCACGATCAACTGCCCGGCGGGGCAAGAGTTTGGCGTGCAGCTGCAGCGCTGTGACTATCCAGTGTTTGCCAGATGCCAGCAGGGTTACGTGAAGCCACAGCCGGCGGGATTTAGCTACGAGGCGGGAGTGGTCGATCCACGCTGTCCGCGAACGGACGATCCATCCAATCCGACCCATCTGGCCCACCCGTCCGACTGCAAGCGGTTCTTCAAGTGTTTCGATGGTCGCGCGTTCGAGCTCGAGTGCCCGAAGGGACAGGAATGGGGCATTCGGCTGAACCGCTGTGACTATCCTTCGCTTGCCCGGTGCTCTGTGGCGCGGAACGGCAAACCAACCGGTGAAGAAAAGCCTAGAGTCGTGGAGGGAAACAAAACACCGGAACGCAAGGAACTGGCGGAGGAGTCCAGCGCAGAGGTGGCTGGGTACGTGAAGCCAGCAGAGGCCGCCTTCGTCTACAACTCCGGTGTGAGCGATGTGCGCTGTCCGAAGTTTGACGATCCCTACCGGCCGGTGCATCTGCCCCATCCGACCGACTGTCGCAAGTTCATGAAGTGCTTCGACGGACGGGCCTACGTCATCGACTGCCCGGTGAATCAGGAGTTTGGCGTGCGCATCAACCGCTGCGACTACCCCCAGTTTGCCCAGTGCTCCGTGCGCAATGGCATGAAAAGCTTGGGCAAGGCGGCACAGAACGATGACTACTACTACGACGACGACTACTATCTGGACGACATTCCGCTCGATTCGTCCGAATGGACGCCGGAGCAGCGGGAAATGATCGAGGGCATTAAGGATAATCGCTGCCCGCAGACGGACGATCCGGCCGAACCGATCCACTTCATCCACCCGCGGGACTGTGGCAAGTTTTACAAGTGCTACGATGGGCGCGCCTACCTGATATTGTGTCCGGCCGGGCAGCACTGGAGCGTGCGGTACGACCGCTGCGACTATCCGAAGGTGGCCAAGTGCACGATTCGCGGCAACTAGGATGCAGGGCCCGCCAGGCAGCGGTAGGGTTAGGGAAGTATTTATTTGTTCACTAGACACACACACACACATACATGCAATTTCAACAATAAATGGTACGTACGGAAAGTGAGTAAATTGGAATTGTGTAGATTTTTTTGGATCCTATTACAGTGACATTCAGAAGTAAAAAAATAGTAAAGTACAAATAAAAAAATAGTGAAAAATACTTAAAGGAAGCCTCTATATTACTTGTTGCGCTATTGCTCGACAGATGGCGCTACATCCGAAAGGTTTGTACTAGTGATCTTGGGTCTTGGGAGATGGGAACTATCTAGTGAAGGGTGACTGAGTGATGGAGTGCGTGACGACTCTGCTAACGAATTGAACCTGAGTCCGGTGTCCTTTCAGCAAACCTATTCAACTCTCTCAACCGAACCTATTGGAGTCATAACTGCAACTTAGACCCCTCTAGGTCACTTTCGTATAGCTCTAGCCTGACAGAATCAAGTACATTCACCCGTAAATTCTTTAAAGTACTTCAATTGGAGAATCAGTGATGAGGTATTCCTTTTTTGTAAAGTAAAATAGATTTTTAAAGGGCCTTTGACAATCGTGAGAAAAGAGTTTTAGTTTCTTCGGATTTGATTCCGCATCGCTTGATTTGGGGTCATGGATGTGCTCCGTAACGTCTTGATTTACACTAGAGCCACCTGACAACGACTGAGCGAAGTTGCTATTATATAGTTTTTTTTGCATCCAATAAGTGTTTTAAATCACTTGTTTTTTCATCATTTCACTATGCTGCAAAGTGTAAAATAAAGAAATATAAGACCTTATCTATGCTTGCTCGATTTTATTGTTTTTTTTGCGGATCAAAGAGTCATTAGAAGCAACACAATTCTGGCATCCCCCCGGGACTCCTCACCAAAGCGTCGCTTACTGCAACGAAAGCGAGCATTTGGCACGCGCCGGATAATCACACCGGTTGCTCTGCGAGTCAAACTCCAGCCCGGACGGGCAGCTCATCTCGTACGCGATTCCATTGAAGCATTTCTGGAACTTTACGCAGCTGGTCGCGCTAGGGAAGTGTACCGGTTTGGACGGATTGTCATTCCGTGGGCAGCGTGAATCATAGCGTGTGACTGGCCTTTCATAGTTTACGATCACCTCGTCATCATCGTCATCGTTTCCGTAGTACGGTTGCTCCGGTCGGCGATTGTACGTTGGCTCGGGAGCGGGACGCTGCACCGGTGGTCGCGGTTTCACTGGTGCCGGCACCGGTCTGTACTCGGTTTCCCAGCCGGGCGATGGCACCCGGATCGGTTGTTCCGGTTCACGTTCGATCGGTCGGCTCGGTCGCTGAGGAACGCGCGACGGTAGGGCGGGCTGACGGTTAACCTGAGGAACACGCTCTTCTGGAACTGCTTGTTCGCGTGGATACTTTGCCGCCGGCAGGTTGTTTTGAGCACGGATTTCCTGCTGCTGGTATGGAGACCAGCCCTGAGGGTTGACGTACTGGTTATAGTTAATGTTGGGAACAGCTGGTTCCTGCTGTGGGTTTTTCACACGGTTTACGTCGGGCTGGGGTTTCGGCGGTTGAACAAAGGGTCTGTTGGACTGTTCCTGCATCTGGTTCTGAGGCTCGTAGTACGGCATTTGATACATGGGATCTACGAAGGAAGGTCCCGGCCAGTACAGCTCTGGACGTGGTGGATAAGGGTTGTACGTCATGTCGTATCCTTGCTGAGGCATACCATAGTTTGGCTGCATATCTACCCCCATCGGTGTTTCCGGTTGTTTGGATGGTTCTTTTTGCTGTTCTGGCTTATATTGGTTGGGTTGAGTAGCGTCGGGCTTGGGCTCTACATCCCATCCCTGTTCGGCATTGAACGAAGGATATTCAGGCCATCCCTTGACGGGTTTTTTCACATCAGTCACCGGTGGTACTGTTGGTTGCGAAGGTTCAACCTGCTTTTCCTGATCGTTTCCTTCAGCTTGCTCCGCTATCCCGTAGTCCATTCCCTGGTATTCGTACGGCCAGAAAGATTGAAAGCTGTTCAACTGCTCCTCACGTACCTTTTGCTCAACCGGCGGCTGCTCCTGCGGCCATTGCTGGCTCTCCAAAGGATAGTAGCGTTCCGGAGCTAGCCAGTACTGTTCACTACCCGCCTGTACCTGGCCGGCACGAGGCTGCTCCGACAGTACTCTACCTTTATCCGCCACCCAAAGCGGTCGCTCAAGATACGTCGCTTCCAGAATGGTGCCGACACCGAGCACCACCGCAATGGTCACGTGCAAAGTAACACCTGAGGAAACAAAGATTCAAACCAACATCAGTTAGGATTGGGACGTCTTTTGGCAAGACCCTTAGGCACTTGATTACCTCGCATCATTCTCTGTAATGCGTCCGTCAGCACACACTGCTGCTTTTTTGTTGCTCGTGAGCACAAATCATTTACATTTTATAACCTTACTCAAGGGATTCGCCGGTGGCCCGGCACACATGCTGCAAGGTTATCTTATCGACTTTCACCCGGTGAGCAAAGTGCACAGTGCTTTTACCAAAGTTCCAAAGAAGCGTATGGTAATGGACAATTCGCGTTGCAGGTAATGCAAAATTTTTGTAACCCACCTTATCGGGGGCGAATCGCGGGAAAAAGTAGCCCGAATTCGTACTACATCAACAACCGACGGGCGAACAAGCGTGCTACCGGAACTGGGTTGTGCTGAATTTCACGTGAAAAAGCGAACCTGGCACAGGTTTGCATTTTCACCTGATCCTGCTGTGTGATAGTGTCCGGGAGTCCACCATTGAGAATGGTTTGTTCGATTCCAAGTAGACAAGATGGCGCTGTGATCGTAATGAGTCCTAAGTCTTAAGTCGTAAGAGTTTTTTGGGACGGCGTGAATTAGGTCCAGAACGAAGGTAAGGTGGAGCATATGTCTACGTTATGGGATTACTGCAGATCATGTTAAGATCTATAGACAATTTAATTTTTCAAGCAACTCCTGTTGAAACAGTGCTAAATGTCTTCCTTTGATGGCTCTGGATGAATTCTGAGCGAATGCTTGACTACATTCAATGGTGTTACATTCGAAAGCCTTCCAATAATTATTAATCATTGCTGGCATCAATTACCGACGTTATGCAATCGACGCGATTGGTTGCGGGTTGCTCATTTATCGGAATTCTCAGCACCCGTACCGCGCTGGCGTGGAAACAAAGTAATCGAAATCAAGAAATCTTCTTCGCTTCGCGATAAAGAACGCGCTGACAAGGTGCGTGGTACAGCGAAACACATTCTAACTAATAGGTTCCGGTCGGCCAAAAGTTATGTAAAGTGCGCGAAACGCTAAACACCGTATAAATAGGCACGAGGCGCACCCTTGCTTAGACACAGTCGCAATTTCACCCGTACCGAAACCAACGGTTCAGTTGAAAGCAATCTCCCAAACGACTTAGAAATGAAAGGTATTGGTACTAGCAAGCAAAAATTGTCTTTTACTCTGTTCTAATTCTTGGTGACTTGTTACTTTTCTTTTTTGTCGTTTATCTTACCCACTTCCCCCACCCCTCACAGCCATCATCGCTCTGTGCATCATTGCTGGTGTGTCTGCCCAGTACGACTACAGCAGCTACTACCAGGTGGGCATCCCGCAAGACTATAACCAGCAGTACAACCAGCAGTACCAGCCGCAGTACCAGCCGCAGTACAACCAGCAGTACAACCCGAACCAGGGCCAGGCACCGACCAAGGCCATCCCGGACGCTCGCTGCCCCCGTACCGATGATCCGATGCGCCCGGTCCACCTGCCGTACGCCGGCCACTGCAACCAGTTCCTGAAGTGTACCGGAGGACTCGGCTTCGTCATGGACTGCCCCGCCGGTCTGGAGTTCAGTGCTCGCATGAACCGCTGCGACTATCCGGCCGTCGCCCAGTGCCGTGTCTAAGCGTTTTAGATGGATCGAGAACGAAACAAAAACGAATGAAATTCAACAGTCCAAAAGAACGAATTGTAATGTCCACACCATGTCCGGATCAGCCGGTTACATTCGGATGAAATAAAAACACCTTCGTAATGCCAATCGTAATCTTTTAGTCTCATTATTCAGTGGGAATTTTAGTAGCTAGCTACTTGAGTGTGATGGAAGTCAAACACTCCTGGCTACTTTCCTGGTTCCTGGTTAAGTCTAAATCAACATATTATGGCCGAATATGGAGGTTCAACATCCAAGAAATAGGAATGAAGAATATGTAACAACTTCCTACTAGAACTTGTATCCACAATCCACAATCCACAGAATCGGGTTCTCGATACCGAAAAGAATGAAAAAACAATAATAAAGAACCTGGTATAACCGTTGTTGTATGATATTCTCCTGTCCGTATACGTACGTGCTAAATGTGGCCAGCTGAAGTGAAGTAATAAGTAATTCGTGCAAACATGAATGCAAAGATTTTTCAGGTTTTATAAAGCCCTCAGATATCTTTGAATGTAGCACTCAGAGAACCCATAGTATGCTTTTATTCCGTTTAGATAGTACATTTAATACGAGCTGCTTTACATATTATAATAAACGCTTCAGAACAAACGGAGCAAGACAATGCAACCAAACATCTACGTAGTTATTTACCGGCCAAATCCACAGAATTCCTCCCAGCTCTATGACTCCACAGCAGAGCTGTTAGTCCTACGTATATAGAGGCAGATTGAATGAGATTTGAACAACGTCACTGTATTTAATGTGTAAATAGCACAAGACACAGAAGTTTAGAGGGAAATTGAAGATTCTATAGATCGTTTCCGGAAGGCATGAGGAGTGACTACAACTTTTTGGAAAGTCCTAGACTCATCTAATTAGAAGTGTAAGGAATCCCAGTTCAGCATTGAAACACGTAAAACTACACCATCAATTCCTTTATGATGACGATGCTGCATCAAGATAGAAGTATAGTGATCCTTAGATTAAACAGAACCCAACGGACCTAATGAGCATTATCTAGAATGAAGGTGTCTTTCACAAGAAGTTTTGCGTTAAAGGTTTTAAGTTGAGTATCAATAGAACAGTAATCAGAATTCATTCGCTCGATGCTGATGGGAGATTGGTACATGTGCTGCCTGCTGCTGCTGTGCTCTAAGTCTCTAGTAAATGAAGAATAATACATGTGTTTAACAAGCTTGACATTTGAGAAAGTCGAAGCTCAAATAACAGCATTCACATTGATAACAGGAATTTATGGACAGTTGCTTGCGCAGCACTACGCTTTACCTATGGTTTAACGAATCTTTGCCAGTTGCACAAGATACTATGGTTTAATTGTTTGAAACTACTAGCAGTATAATATCTCTTTCATTGGTTTTCTATTTAATAGAAACAATTCTCCAAATCCCAATTTATTAGAAACAATAAGATCCCGAGGATCCTCAAAACATTCTACCATAACGAGGATTCTCACATATACAGGTTTCACTGTATTTGGAATTAGAATCATTAAATTGAAATACATTGTTACGATGAAGGAAAAAGAGAATAAATGTTTAAAGACTTAAAACCAATCTTATCATCCGATCATACCTTAAGATGTAAGATTTTGCCAAATCTTCGTCAGTCAAATTAGTCCTTGTGAAGCAAATGAAAATGTAGCTAGTTGTATTACAAACTACAAATGAAATTTTAGTAAAACGGCCTTGCAATGCTTTTTGACTTTAAATTACTCTTTATGTCTCCTTAATTAGTTGATTGCAGTAAGCACAAATACTTTATAACTTAACGACTATTATTATAAAAAAATACTGGAAAAAAGCATTCCTCTCGAGCCTTCAATACTCCAATTCCGGCGTGGTGCAAGAAACACGAGTACACTTGGGTTACTACATCCGGAAGTAGGTGAAAAATGCTTTTAGCTTCCTGGAAAAGGTACTTTTTGCTCTCTGTTCCAAATTAGGAACCAGCGTAGTAGCTCCCATTGAAATGCTTTTTTGCTCTTCTGTTTCTTAGAAACGATCCCGATAACGTCCCTTAGCAGATACAATACTATCGATAGCGGCGCAAAAAGCGAGCAAGGCTACGACACCTTAATGAGTACGTGTCTCAATTAGGCAAATTACTTGCCATCATTTTTGTATAAAAGCATTGGGTTGCGAGTGAACTAGACATCATTTGGTAGCAAGCAACTTCCAAAGCTAATAGGCATCCAAACGCATCCCAACCAACCACTAACAATGCAGGGTAAGGCAAGGCGTCGGGTGTTCCCTTAGTTTAGGCTAAACCTTTTAAACACTTTCGACTTTGTCTCTTCATCCCTTCCTTACTTGCAGCTTTCATCGTTCTCGCTGTCATCGTGGCTGGCGTCGCCGCTGCCCCACAGTACCCGGAGATGTCGTACAACGCTTACAACATGCCGATGCCGCAGGAGCCCCGCTTCGAAGCGTACAACATGCAGCCACAGTACGAAACCCAGTACCAGTACCAGCCCCAGTACCAGGCCCAGCCCCAGAGCGAGCAGCTGACCGCCGACGGTTACAAGATCGTGCCCGGCGTCGTCGATGCCCGCTGCCCCCGTGCCGACGACCCAATGAAGCCGGTGCATCTGCCAGTGAACGGTAACTGTGGCAAGTTCATGAAGTGCTTCGGTGGCCGCGCCTACGAGATGGACTGCCCGGCCGGTCTCGAGTTCGGCTCGAAGGTGAACCGTTGCGACTATCCCGCCCTTGCCCAGTGCTCCCGCTTCTAAGCAAGCACAGCTTAACCGATGGCACCTTTAAAGTCATGTCCCGCGGAAGCCACCGCAGGAACTGAGGTTAACGATGGAGGTTAAATAAAAATATCCGTGTTTTGCTCTGAAATCGTACAAACGCTTGCTTAGTTGACTGTGCAAATTTGAGAACAGATCTATGTTTAGAATTGGTTTTGAGTCATCGTGTAATGATTGATATACTGATGCATTAAAATCACTAATATCAAAACTGATTACTTTTTCATGAAAAATTCACAGGGTTTACTATTTATAGAAGATTGTACACAATAAATATACCGTAGCACAGCGGGTCTCTCTCCAGAAAAGGCTATAAAAAGGCTATACCACGATTCCCCGTTGCATAGCTTGTAGAGTCTATAAATAAAACGCACAAAAAAGCTTGTAATGATCTTGATAATGCCTTCGGTGATCAATCTCCTAATTGAGTTTGAATCTGAATTCCTTGCCAAGAAAACTTTACTGTAATAAAGAAACAGCGGCAGTACTCCTCTACAACATCTCCTTTGAATGATTACATAGCTTGATTACATAGCTTATTCACTCTTGTTCGTTGCATCAAACCATTCGTGTTTGAATTTTTATTTTAAGGGATTGTTTGATGTTAACTTGCTGTCATAATGTACAAGGGCATCTCTTGCTGTCAAAATACACAAATTAATCTTTATAATCTCATTAAATGTCAACTGACTGATTACTAAAATTATTGCTACCAAAAAAACTTTTTTTCAATTTGTTTAATGAAAATGTATATAGGTAGTAAATGAGTAGAAATTAATAAATTTCGACATTTTTACAGTTATCGACAGTATTTTATTATCAGCGTTTCCAAGAATCCTCCCTAGCATATTTGCATTTGATATTTATTATTACTTTAAAAATTGCTAATGAGGAGTAAACATAGATCATGTTTCCCATCAAACCAGACAATGTCGTTGTTCAATATGACTCACCAAGGCATAACAGAGATGAAAGTTACATTCACTCGTATACGCACTTCTCTTTATATTCAATTCTCACCACCAAACTGACGGCTGCGCTTAATAAGCGTCTTACGAAGTTTAAGCAGGTTTGTTTAATAATAGAAACTAACTGCTCTTTAGAACGGCTATTTAGATTAAGCTTACCCAAATGTTTTTGTTAAAGTTTCTTCTTCAAATGCTTCATGCTTATTATCGCTGGGCAACACGAAAAAACTGGATGAAAAAGTGACCTTTATTCCAAAAGGTTCCGTACTGATCACAAATTAAAAAACCACTGTCCGCTCACACACGGCTGCACCGTGCCAGCGAGGGGTAGTCGCACCGGCCATTCTTCGCATCAAACTCCAACCCGGCCGGACAGTCCATCTCGTAGGCGCGGCCACCGAAACACTTCATAAACTTGCCGCAGTTGCCAGTGCGTGGCAGATGGATCGGTTTCTTCGGGTCGTCCGTACGGGGGCACCGCGCATCGACGACACTGATGGCCGGTTTGTACGATGGTACGGACTCCACGTCAACACGCTGCTGCTGTTGCTGCTGATGGGGCGGTTGAGGTTGCTGCGGCTGTACCAGTTCCAGCTGCAGATCGTTCCATGCCGGGCGGTTCAGTGCGAGCTGCTCCAAGGGGAGTTCGTATCCGTGGTTTGCCTGCTGCACCTGTGCCCGGCCCTCGGTCGAGCAGCGGACGAGATAGTCGTAGTCGCAGCTACGCTGCTCCACGTCGTACTCCAACCCTTCCGGACAGCGCATCTCGTACGCCATGCCGGACGAGCACACCAGAAACCGGCTACAATCAGTCGGATGCGTCAGATGAATCGTCTTCTCTGGATCGTCCACGCGTGGGCAGCGTGGATCACGCGTCGATATTACTTTTGCTTCCAGCACCGTTGCCAGGGCGACCGTCACCACGACCGCAATGGAAACACCTGGAACAGAGGTATACTTTGAAATCACCACTGTCGCTTGCGTCGTGCGAAACAAATACTCTACCTCGCATTTTGTTGTTAATACTCGCGTCTTTTCGTTTACTTAGCTCAAACCTGAAGCAGGTAATGTAATCACAGCAAACCGATGGGTGCTTTATATAGCTTGCGAATGGGAATGTTTTTCCGTTCTATTGCCGTAGCTGCATGTCGATGTTCTTAACGCGCATTCCGGCAACATTCCAGCGACAAGCTGCACAAAGTTCAAACCGTTGTACCAATTAACGATGTACATGTCCTTGCACGATTTGTCACCTGTTTTGTGGCGCATACGCCTGGTGCTCTTTGCCGGCCATTACATGACACACTGACTCAAGCAGCGCACTGTCGGAGAAGGTGAGAGCTTTTCCAGCGGGGAGGCAAGACACCCCCTATCTTATCGCTGCTTTCCGCGGTCTAATGTGCGCACAGGAAAAAAAACCCTATCAAAATTGCAAGAAACAACGAAACGTGTTCGGTGATAAGGAAGCTCGGAATACCCGCAAAGCCCAGAAGTTATTGGAGATTGAGGATCAGTAGCCCTATATCCACTATAAACTTCACCCTGTATCAGTAGTCTGGCCGATTAGATAGTACTGCCTGGTGTTGTGCTTGCACGAGGGCGAAGATGCAATAAAGTACATCCAGTGGCAGTTCTGTTTGGTGGCGCGTGTTGTTCAGGTAGTATCGCTCAGGATGACCACTCTCGGCAGACAGGGTAACAGAATGTCTATTCTTCTAAACGTCTTCGGCCTGCTGCTGGTGGTTAGCTCAATCAACAGCATGTCACTAACCGCCCAGACGGTAGTTTGTGATGGAATATTTGAACTAGCCTTTCCCCACGAGGACGACTGTACGTTGTACTACGTCTGCTCGCAGGGCAACAAGTATCTACTTTCGTGCTTTAACGGACAGCACTTTTCCCCGGTGACGTTGCGCTGTGAGGCACCGGCGGTTGCACAATGCGGACTTGCTACAAACAATCCCAGCAACCCTAGCGGTCCAACATTGCCAACCACACCGAGCCCAACGTTTCCGTCCAGCCCAACCGTGACGCTGCCCGGGGGAATCACTTCCACGCCAACTCCGAGCGATACTACGACATCCGAGAGCAGTGAAAATGTTCCTACAGTTCCAACAGCACCACCGACTACAATACCAACGGTACCGACAGCGCCAGGTTCAAGCACAACGGTGGCTGGCACGACAACGGTGGACACCACGACCGACGAGTGGACGGGACCAACGCTTCCGACGGTGCCAGAATTTACTGTAACACTGTCCACGTCAGCACAGGAATCTACGACTAGCGGGATAGTAACCGAAGACAATACCTTTACCGTACCAACGGTCGGCACACCGACGGTCCCAACGGCACCAACGGCACCGACTACCACTCCAGCCGTCACGACGGATTCTGGCAGCGCCGAAGTGACAACGGACCGGGAAGAACCGTCCACAGACACTGACGATACACCTGTGATGGTTTAACACTGACCAAATGTATAACGTTAGAGAAAAAGGGTCAAAATAAAATGATGAGTAACACGAGGACAATACAAAACCGTGGAAATCGCCTGCAAGTTATGCTTGTTTGCATTACACGCTGTGATGGGTTCGTCGAAATGGATATTGAGTGTTTTTCTTTTCATTTTAGTTTTACTATTAGTTTTTGGCTCTTGAAACCATATCTTTAGCTGTAGAAATCTATTAAAAAGGCCAGAAGTCAATTAGTTGATTGACTCAAAACTTAATTTAATGAGGAGTGTATGCTCTATTTTCTGTTATAGGGATAACGAACAATAGAGATTGAAGTATAATCCATTTATTTATTTATTAGCATTTATTATTTTATTATTTTGAACAACGAATCACATGTCGCAAAGTAAAGTCATCTATTTTTTATGTTAAATGAATATTTGCTGCCTAATGTCTCTACTAATATTGTCTTATGTTCACGAGCAAACCAAGCTTCTCTCAAACCTCAAATTTTGTGTAGATAAATTTCATTTTTATAAATCAAAATGTCATCAAATATTACACTTACTTTCAAAATTTGTTCGATGAGTCATTCAATACATCCAAAGCGTGTCATAGTTTAACGCACGTGGGTATTAAAAAGTTCTAGAGTTTAATGTTATTTACCATTGCTTAGCAAAAACTCAGACGTCATTACGGCATTATGCCCAAACGTCCCTATAAATATCATAGGTTTTGGAAAATAGTTTCGTAACTTAAATCTATCAAAAGTCAATGTCATTTCCTATTCAGTTCATTGATCGCAGCCATTACTGGTAATCTTTGACAGAGACGATATGTAAGACGTAACCACCACATTCGAATCATTGTGTTAAAATATTGAGGTTACTATTACTACAAGGTACAAACAGATTACATCACGCAAAAGAATTTACCACCACATGAACAGGTTTTAAACACATATCACAAGTTTAAGCATGTGCGTTGCTGCAGAAAAGTTCCACCTCTTATTTTTAATCGACGGACAGGCGCCTTTAATCGGTGGTCAGCTATCGTACTGCTGCTCCTGGAAAACTGATTCCTGCGCCAAAATACGCGACTATCTTATCGCGTACAAGCGCAGGAGTGGATTACGCTGACGGAAGCGGCGGGATATGCGGATAAAGGCTATAAAAGATGGAATACTTTGGTCTGGGCTTACTCAGTCCCTCGATTCGCGTAGTTCATCCCAAGTCAGTAGTTCCCAGTGTGAAAGCTTAATTTGAAAAAAATATATACCATGTGGAAGTGTACCATCGTGGCATTGCTCGCGGCCAGTTCGCTGTGTGCGTTGGTGAGTGCGCAGACACCGGATGCCCGTTGCCCGCTTGTGGACAATCCGCCCTACCATCTGCCGCACGAAACCGACTGCACGCTGTTCTATACCTGCTCGTACGGCAAGAAATATCTGAAGCAATGTCCAGTGAACCAACACTTTGGATATCAGCTGCAACGCTGTGACCATCCGTTCTTCGCCCAGTGTAACCTTGCACCAGGATCTTCAACGACAGCACCACGCCGGTGGCGACCAACGATCAGGCGCCGACCTACACCAGCGCCAACTCCAGCGCCAACTCCAGCGCCAACTCCTGCGCCATCTCCTGCACCTACAACAGCGCCAACAGCTCCAACACCTGCACCAACGGCTGCACCGACTACAACCGTGTCGACCACTACTGCTCCTACCACTACCGTTACCATACCGACAGCACCGACCCCTGTACCTACCGCCCCAACACCAGCACCAACGGCAGAGCCTACTACAGCACCAACTGTAGCACCACCCGCGACTACAACCACAACCGTGTCCTCCACAACGGTCGATGTACCTACTGCTCCCACATTTACACCGGGAGCAACCACGACCGTGGTCGTCACGACGACCACAGTCGTCACTGAGACGACCACGGTGGGAGTGCCAACTGTACCCACGGCTGCTCCTCCAACCGTACCAACTGTCCCGGCAGTGGCTGCAATGCATCCCAGAAATCGCGCCTACCGTGCTAGCCACGGACTGCACTAAGCAAAGCCGCTTCCACACCAAGGGCGCTACTCCGATGCGCAAGTCTACTCCTCGCACAATACTCCGAACAAAACACCGGCACCGTTGTCGGAGCAAAGACAGAACGTAATTCACAGTCGAAATTGTGTACTCCTTAAGCGCTTAAGCTACCAATAAAGCAATAAAACCATATTTATAACCTTCCACCGAAACCTATCGTCTTGCGTTTGGCTGGACGCTCTACGCTTTTATCTAGACATTCCCGCTACGCTTATCAGACAGAGTGCGCACGAAGCTTAGTATGATGGCCCTTATATTAGGGCCACAACTCTCGCTACTATAAAACACGAGGGCTTAACAGTGTCTAGCTGGGAAATTGAAGCTGTGTTTACATCGGCTTTTTTGGAAGCCTTTTCTGAAGCTTTTTTTTGGAAAAAAAATACTACACGTTGCTTTATTTTTGTGCTAATTTTAAAACCTCTTGTATTGAGCGAAATTTGACTGCGACCCTAAATGGAAACCAAATCTACTTTGTCCAAGGTTTCACGATTGATTAAGATAGAATCAGTCTAGACATGTCTGTGCAGCGCGCACCCTTAAACCGGTGTCGAACTGGAAGTGCCGGAAGTTGTTCGACCGTCTATCGGCTAAGATATGATGTTCCGATTATGATCTGATGGACGGTTTATTATGTTTACCAGGTTGCGTGCCGTATCGCATGGGCGTCAGTCAGTGGAGTAGTCGAGAAAAATACGTGCAATAAGAAGGCAGCAAGTTCGTTCCCATTACCGTATCATACTGAAAACCAGGAAGATTTTACTGCCTCGTTGGCGATGGCAATGTTCCGCACCATCTCTCTCGTTGGATGCATCCTCCTACTGGCGCTATCTGTTTGCATTTGCCAAGAACTAACCACCCTTCAGCCAGGCGATGCACCATTCGTCGAGGTACTATACAGACGCATCCTGCGCCTTCGATGTCCCGAAGGTCAGCGATGGTACAACACACTGAAGAAGTGCGTCTTCATCCCAACGGCACCGACAGCAACACCAAGCGTAACCGCCGCCAACAGCCTCTAGGCCTACGTTTTAAATTTGATGACAATGATGATGATATCAATCAAACCATTGCTTAAAATAAATGTTGCACAAAAGTGTGGACTGTTTTTTGTTTGCATTTGATTATTTTTATTTCCTTTGGCATGCGTTGATTACTGGTTTGGCAGACGGTAGAACATTGTACCGATCTTATCGATCTTTCTCGAGCGGAATGTTAGTGTAGGTGGGGTAGTACTAGGCGGTGAAAGATAACGTACTTTTACCACTATCGTTGACCGAACCGCTGGTCCGATCCTGATGAAGCGAACGTCATCCACGGTTGGGTAGATCGACAAATCAACAAGGTCTTCTGTTTTCCTTCTTATTTTATTGTACCATTTTCTTCTTTCTCTACCTTTTTCTACGCCTGTTTCTCTTTCTATTTATTTTGTTCTTTGTGGTTTTGTAATTTATGTGTTTTATATGTTAATTCTTACCAATCTTTTTTTTCTTCTTCTTTTTTATATTTTCATTTGAGGATGGCTAATGATTTTTTGAAAATAATTTCATACAATTAATGTTTTCGTCTTTTTCTTCTCCTTATTTTTCGTATTTTTTATATTTTTTTATCTTTGATGTTTACATTCTTTACTTTAAAATATCTTATTTTACACATCTTCTTCTTCCTTTACCTCCGTTTTCTTCTTCTTATTGTAGCTATGCTTCTTCTTACTTTAATTATTTTCTTATTCTCATTATAATTCTTAATATTGATAAAATTCTTCATACACTTACTCTCCTTATATTTCTTGCTTTTCTTATTATTCTTTTTTTTACCATGATTTTCCCATTTGTCTCCGTTTTTCCTCTTCTTATAGGTATTTTGCTTATTTTTACTTTAATTGTTACTCTTATTATTATATTATTAATATTAATCTTCCTACATTTATTCTTCTTCTGTTTCTTGCTTATCTTACTAGTCTTGTTTTTTACCTGGTTTTCTTCAGCTTTTCTTCACATAGTGTGAAATGCTACAATACAATTGTGCACAATGTTAAGCAAATTTCCCAATTTCCCAATTTATTATTCGTTCCCAATGAAAGCTTGCCAAACAGCTCTCACACTTGCCCTACAAACGGCCGAGCGTCGGCGAACCCTGTTGTAAGCCATCCGTCTACCTTGCTAGCAACATCTCATCGTCATCCCCTACCACCACCTGCTTGTAGATGATTGCTACCGTCTGCATGAACCAATCAACGGAAGTGAATATCTACGTTTCTGCTTCCTGTACATGGTGACCACAGAGAGGGCAAGATGATGATGTTGAATATTGCTCGTCAACTTGTCATCTGTCAGGATAGCACATGTTTCGGGCTACCGAAGCAGAGCGATAATGCGCCCGGCTACTACAAAAGCCTGCCACCGGTGACGGGACGCCACTAGTGCTGGCCGAGGATCGTCCGAAAGCAATCGCAGATTCACCATGGACCGCCCACGATGGGTTGTGCGTGTAACGGCGTGTCTTGCCGTGGCCTCGGCATGCTTGCTCCCGAGCAGTTCCGCTGTCGATCCCTGTTCACGCAGTGATACCGTACCTCATCCGACCAACTGTCAGAAGTTTCTGGAGTGTGTGGACGACAAGTTCATGGTATTGAGCTGTGGCACGGGCTTTTATAACGCAACGGTCGGTGCGTGCGTAGAGGACCTACCATCGGCCAGCTGTTTGCAGCGTAAGAACGAGAAGCTGAGCGAAATCTACCTCGGTCGTGCCGTAGTTGATCCGTGCACATCGCACCGGCCGGGCTTCAAAGTACCGCATCCGGAGAACTGTGGCCTCTTCTATCAGTGCACCCAGTCTGGTGCGGCACTGTTCGCCTGTCCCGCGGATCTGCTCTTTCACGCCAAGATGAAGGTGTGCGTTTGGCCACAACAGGTAGAGTGTTTACCGGGCGCGATCTTACCACCAACAACGACGACCACCGTGTCGAGCGGCACTACGAGCGACGGTGACAATGACGACGACGACAATATTGACCTGCCGGTTGAAGTGTGCGACCCAAGCTGCTTCCTCGATCTGCGGTGTCCGGTCGACTGTGATCCCATCCTGCCACCGAAGGCCTTCCCCCATCCCAGCCGGTGCGATGCTTACCTCACCTGCAATTCGCGCGGATACTCGTGCGTCACCGAGTGTCCCGTTGGCACCTGGTTTAACAGCGTGTTTCAGCGGTGCGTAACACCCGCTCTGTCCGATTGCACACCGGTCGTGCCACCAGTCTGCAAGGTGCCCGACTGTCGTCCGAACCCGGACTGTCCGGTGCCGGATACGGTGCCACCGACGAAGCTGCCGCATCCAGATCGCAACGATTGGTACTACATCTGTCGCGATGGCACGTCCTGCCAGATGGCCTGTCCGCCTGGTCAGGAGTGGAGCGTCATCCTGGAGGAGTGTTTCTTCAACTCGGGTGATACGGAAACGCCGGATCCTGAGCCTACCACCACAACGGCGGCTCCTATTACTACGACGACCACCGCGGCTCCTATTACCACGACGACCACAGTGGCTCCCATCACCACGACGACCACGGTGGCGCCTGTAACCACGACCACAACGGTGGCTCCGATCACCACGACCACAACGGTGGCTCCCATCACCACGACGACCACGGTGGCGCCTGTAACCACGACCACAACGGTGGCTCCGATCACCACGACCACAACGGTGGCTCCCATCACCACGACGACCACGGTGGCGCCTGTAACCACGACCACAACGGTGGCTCCCATTACTACGACAACTACACAGATGACTACTACCCCGGGCGTGGACTGTCCAACCTGTCCACCCTCCAACTGCTACCCCGATAGCCGCTGTCCGAAATGTGAAAAGTGTGATCCCACCTTCTTCCCGCACGACGACTGCGACAAGTTCTACAAGTGCAGCTTTGGCCTGATCTGCGAGATGAACTGTCCACCCGGCCTGCACTTTAACGCTCGCGAAAACGTGTGCGACTGGCCGGCGCAGGCCGGTTGCGAGTACCCGCCAATCATCGAGGAGCCCCCGGAGAACGTGGTCTGCCATCCGAATCCGCTCTGTCCGCCCGGCAACGGGCCAAATGCGTACCTGCCCCACCCGGACAACTGCACACTGTTCTACAAGTGTAGTTGGGGCAACGCCTGCCTGAAAGAATGCCCGGACGGGCTGCACTGGAGCAAGACGAAGATGCGCTGCGAGTGGCCGAACCTGGCCGGCTGCGATCCCAATATCCTGCCGGACGATCCGGACTGTCCCACCTGCCCGTGCGTGCCGTGCCGGTCGAAGCGCAACGCCTGCCAGCCGAGCCAGCGCTGTCCGCCGGCGGGCATGCGCAGCCTGTCCATTAGCTTCAGCCACGAGCTGCACTGCAACCAGTTCTACGAGTGTCTCTCCGGCCAGGCCTGCATCCTCGAGTGCCCGAAGGGGTTGGAGTATAGTGGCGGTGCGGCGCGCTGTGATGTCCCGAGCCTAGCTCAATGTCGCCGTTTGTGGTATTGACCGACGTACGTGGGTTCGTGGGATGAGAGAACAATACAACAATATGTCGTGCCCAGCGACAACTATACTTAGAATTTTTACAGTATATGTATTACCTCAAAAAATGAAATGTTATCAATAAAATAAAAGGTACTTCACTTTCTTAACCATATGCAACAGATGCCTATCACTAAGATATAGATAATGCTAGTAACATGGACGATTTTCGTACAGAAAAGGGACCATCGATGAAGAGAGGGTAAAACGCCTAAAAGTATGCAATTTCTTATGCACACAATATCGCTACAAAAAGAGAAATTCAGTGCAGTGGCAGTAAGAGATTAGTAGGGCCGCTTTGAACCAAACAAAAATGGATATGATGGATAAATTATTTGGAAATTTTGATCCAATAAGTGTTAGTTTTCACTAGTACTAGCAGCCCTTACCTAGAAGGTTGGAGGTGGATGATATACACACAATCTCCATAAAACGAGGAACAAATGTAATAATGATAACTAGATATATCTGAGCAATACGGCCTGGCGGTATTTCTACGGTGACTGGCCTGGCGCCCACGCCTTGAAGTATCCCTGAAATGCCTCGTGGTAGATTTGTATAGCGTCGAAATACCTCTAACATTCAGTCCTGGAATGCCACCTCCCTCCTCCTTAGCCATGAGCTTTCATCCACCAGATTGGTTTAACTTGGGTCCATGTTACCAAATTGCACGACGTGGACGAGTCGTAATAGGAGTTAGATGGAATCTTCAGAAGTCTTCGGATTCCATGCTGGAACTAAATCGCACCTATATAGTCCCGATACTCACGTATGCCTCTGAGACATGGACGCTGTCCAAATCTGATGAAACCCTTCTAGCCGTGTTCGAGAGGAAGATGGTCAGGAAGATGGAAAAAATACAGTAAAGTAGCCCACACCATAATAACCGTTATTGCTTAAATCAAATGGTTGGTTAATGAGGAGAGCAACCAAATCAATAAGAGAGAAATTATAACTTTGGCGAGATAGTGCATCGTATCATACATTAAAATCGCATAAACTCTTCCTATGACAGTGTAACCGATGTAAAACGCCTGAAGCTATGCAATGCTATCTCAACTATATTGTACCCATAGTTGGGCAATGGCTACATTTGTTATCACAGAACGATTTCTATAGAAAGGCCTCAACTAAACTACTCGGTGTGCAATGCTCGTCCTTGGGAAATACTTTATTTTTACTTTTTTGCCTTTATGCGTACGCGCTACAGTGCACAACCCGCCAGGGATGCAAAATCGCACCAATTGTTCTTCGCATTCCAGTGCTGCCCGGCCGGACACGCCTTCTCGATAGCGACCCGCCCGACGCACACCAGATACTTCGAGCAGTCGGTATCGTGCGGCAGCTGCACCGTCAGGTCCATGTTCTTGCGTGCTAGACAGCGCGGATGATTATCAAAGATGCGGAAGTTGTACTCTGCCATCGGTTGCTGCTGTTGCTTAACCAGCTCGGGCGCGTTCACCACTTCCGACACCCGTTCCGGCGCGTTTTCCTTCACAGGCACTGTCATTGGGTCGGAGAGGGACTCTGCGAAATGGTCGGTCGCTTTCATCTCTTCCTCTTTTTCCTTTTCCAGCAGTCGCAGATCAACACCGTGAATATCCAGCGTCAGGTGTTCGTCGAAGCGCGGTGTCGCACAGAAGGACGAATCGGCAAACGCGCACCGCTGCTGGAAGTGATCGTACAGCAAACCCTTGGGGCAGCGTTGCACGATCGCTGTATTGTCACCCATGCACACCACGTACAGACCGCAGTCATTTGCGATGGGGTAAATTTTACCAATGGGCTTATCCCAACAAACCTGCCCCGAATGGAAAGAAAGGAACAAGGTGAAACTTAATGGTGTGACGCACATATCCTATCGTTTGCTAGGCTCTTACGCTCTGCGGGGGAAGCTGTTCTATTTCTGCCTGCTCTTCCAAGGATGTGTCGACAACTGGAGGTGCAGTAACGGTCGGTAGCCACTCTGGAATCGAGGGTTTCGATTCAACAACATCCGTACCCTCCACTATCGGTGGCACTACCGGGAGCGATGGTACACTAGGAACCATGGGCAGTGGCTCGGGCTGTACAGGCACAACCGGCAGCGATGGCTGTGGTCGAACGGGCTGCGACGGTTGAACGGGAGCGGATGGCACTTTCTCTACCGCACTGGCTTCGAGCTCACCGTGCGTACAGGACGCCGTATCGAACGAGCACGCGTGCGCCTCATCGCTGAAGTACAACCCGGGAGGACAGGAAAGCACCTGCCCATTACCGCCCATATCACAGATGACAAACTTACGGCAGTCGAGCAGATACGGTAGGACCTGCGCCTCCGAACCGAAACTGTACCGCGTACATCGGGGATCAATGTTGACAGCGGACACGGCCAACAGCACTGGCAACAGCAGAATCGGTATGTTCAACATTGTGCACAAAGCTAACCCTACTGGGCTGACCTGTTGCTTCTGATGTGGCCAGCTGCGCTATAGCTGCATTTTATAGAACCTCCGGGGCAGAAGTTACACCACTGAACCAGTCAAGAATTCTTCCCTCCATCGGTCAACGCACGGCCAATCTGTGCATCCCACGGCCGGTAGGACGCATCTTCGCATCTGATTGCTTTTTTTCTTGCTGCGATTGTTGTTATCACCATTGTATGACTGTAAAGTTATCCTCCTTTTTTGTGATGGGAAGACACACACCACTGGAACACAGGTTCTGGTCTGGGGTGATGAAAACATCTCGAACCTGCTTGCCAGACATCGGATGCCAATTAGTCGCGCAGGTTGTCTTGTGACATTATTAAACATCTTGTGGTACCATCGGACCCATGTACATCTGTTTCACAGCTAGATAAAGTTGGAATGCGTCATTAAGATGGTATCGTGCTCGAGTGCGTTCCGTAACGCTGGCGGGTGGTAACATTTGTAGATCCTTTAGCATTTGCCTCCGTCACAGGGTGCTTCAGGCGGGCGTGCAGTACGCGATTAGTAACGGTTGCCTGGTGTAGCGTTCCAGCAGATGGCGCTTACATCTTTTATGCAGCGATTGAGAAACTTAAAAAGATTGAAAATAATAGACATATTTTAATTTATTGCTCGTTGATTTTCTTACACTATAACAATCATGATGATAATGATAATTGGATTGGGGTAGTGCAATAATTGCAAAATAAATTGATCGCTTCCAAATAAATTTATACTTAATTAATTGTAATGTTAATTGTACTATTTTTGTGGCAAATAAAGAGAGATTCAATTAAAAAAACTCTATTTGATAGAGTACAATTCATCAATTTACTTCCATGAAATTGAAGGCTCGTGGTAAGTTCAACAATAAAGTTTTTTTTCTTCTTTAATACCGAACTAAAGCATAGAACTGGAACTAAAGATTGATCAGAACAATGTTCACTTTGAGTTTTTTAAGTATCTTAGATGCCAAAATTTAAAATGGAAATTCACTTGCTCCAAATAAATCACATTCAAAAGTAAAGAATCAATATCAGAGATAACACCTTGAGAAAATTGTGTAAATAAACGTTTCAGAGATCTCGGAGCAGGAAGATCATGAAGTAAAATGAAAGTTATTTAAACAGTAATTCAAGGAAAACTTTGTTTCGATTATTGAATTCTGTTCATTCGATCCGTTACTTTCGGCAAAAATACTGAATCTGTGAAGTTTCTGAGAAACTTTAACTTTCCTTCCTTAAACCTGAAAATGAAAGTCCTTAAGCATCTCCTGCAGTGTCATATGCTGAAGGCATTGCACCATGATCGCCCTTTTCTTGTCGAGCTTTTGGCTAAGTTCCTCTTACATCGAAACTCCGACTGTGCATCTGTGTTGGTACCCTTTCTAACTAATAAAGCATCCAGAACAGAGAAAAAACTTCAACCAAACAGAAAGCGTTGACGTCATTTAAACTTAGAGCGCAATGTACGATACGTAACGCGCTCGGCAAAGAGCCCCTGAAACTAGGCGACAATGTTAGCAGTGACCGTCGTGTGTAGTTACGCCGCTAGACGGCCGTGCGGGAAGTGCTGCTGCTGCTGCTTCCCGCACGATGTTTGCCGATAAAAGGCGAACCTTGTCAGTGCCATGAACATGAACTAGAACTTTGGAACGCCGACAAGTGATAATAATTAAGATAACGTAACATTTTCGGTCCTAGCTGCTCTTGGTACGGAAGTGCGAGCGAACGCATCGATGACGTGAGAAGCTAAACGAATTGGTCCATTACCAGGGTCACAGCCAAAGCACGTCTCTGGGCGTGCGTTCGATTCTAGCGAGCTTATGCCACAACCAGCGGGCCCTTCGAATGTTCCGTTCCTTTTAAGCCACTATACACCCCTCGCTCCTTCCGACGTCCGCCGTGGAACAAAATGCGTCACACGCCATCGAGCACTGTTCTTCTACAGCATGAAAAGACGGAACCGGAAAAAGGTAGCCCTGTAGCTGAATGTTCTACAATTTGGAAGAACAGAACTTGAGCATTCGCCGCACTCCAAATCCGTGGCGGGCGGACACATGAAACGAAACTGAGCCCGGCCGGATCGTGTGGTAGACAAGAGTAGTATAAAAATTCTTGCCAGCCTCAACCATTAAGTCAGTCAGCAGTTCGATCAGCTAGAATTCTGGTGCCGGCCCCGCGACCATCTCACCATCGATGAAGCAGCTCTATCTGGCAGTTCTCGCTGCCACACTGCACCTGGTGCGGGCTCAGAGCCCATGCGTCCCGGGCGTTACCTGCGAAACGTTCAATTGTGTCGCGAATAGCCGGTGCCCGCTGGTGAACCCACCGCAGGGACCGCTCCTGCTGCCACACTCCAACTGTGCCAAGTTCTACAAGTGCTCCAATGGGCAAGCGTGCGAGTACGACTGTCCGGCTAATTTACACTTCAACTCCGTGGAGCTTGCCTGCGACTGGCCGGAACGGGCATGCTGTGATATGAGCATACCGTGCATGCCCCAGGATCCCTGCGTACCCGGAGCAACCTGTCCGCCGACCTCACCGTCAGATCCTCCAACGGTTCCGACACCGGCACCGACGGTTCCGACACCAGCACCAACAGTTCCGACACCAGCACCAACAGTGCCAACACCAGCACCAACAGTTCCAACACCAGCACCAACGGTTCCGACAGCTCCTACGCCAGCACCTACTGTTCCGACGCCGTCAGTTCCTACCTGCATACCGGACACACGCTGTAACCCGTTGGAGGATCCAAACAATCCCACCATTTTACCGCACGAATTCGACTGTGGGCTATTTTACAAGTGCAACCTCGGCAGCAGGTGTCTGCTCTCTTGTCCACCTGGCCAACACTTCTGGGCCGAAAAGCAGGTATGCGAAAGACCAGAGGAGGCTTGTTGTGATGCGTCTCGCTGCAGTCCCAGTCAATGTGTGGACGATGTTCGATGTCCCATTTTCGAAGATCCCAACTTCCCGACCGTCTTCCCGGACCCGGCCAACTGCGCTCGCTTCTACATGTGTGATCTGGGTAGAAGATGCCCGCGGGATTGTCCTGCGGGAACTCACTTCAGTGCAACCACGCGGCAATGCGAAGCACCCGAGGAAGCATGCTGTGACCTCAGCATAACGTGCCGGGGACCGACCATTCGTACCTGCATAGATGATCCACGATGCCCACTGCTGGACAATCCGTTCGATCCGACTGTTCTGCGGCACGGTTCCAACTGTTCCCTGTTCTACAAATGTGATAACGGTCGAGCTTGCCAGCTAGAGTGTCCACGCGGTCAGCACTTCCTGCAGCTAACGCCAACAACGGGACGGTGCGACTGGCCGGATTTGGCGTGCTGCGACAGCACGATTCCGTGTACAGGCCCGAACCCGGGCGTAACTTGTCAGCCCGATAGCCGCTGCCCGCTGTTTGACGACCCCAACAATCCCACATTGCTAAGGCACAGTAGCTCATGCGCTAGGTTCTACAAGTGTACCTTTGGACTAGCCTGTGATTTAGCATGTGAAGCCGGGCACTTTAGCGAGGCGTTGCAGCGTTGCGAACGGCCCGAAATTGCCTGCTGCGATCCTTCCATCCCGTGTGAGAATAATCCTACGGTACCGACGCCAGCTCCTACTCCAGCTCCTACTCCTGTTCCGACACCAGCTCCCACTCCTGCTCCGACACCAGTTCCTACTCCGGCTCCCACTCCTGCCCCAACTCCTGTCCCGACGCCTGCCCCCACTCCTGCCCCAACTCCTGTCCCGACGCCTGCACCCACTCCTGTCCCAACACCTGCACCAACTCCCGCCGATCCATGCATTCCTGGAGTCACTTGTCCACCAAGCGATGCTGGCAACTGCTTTGTGGATGCTAGATGCCCGGCATGGAATGGACCAACACCAACGCTTCTACCCAATCTTGCAAACTGTGGCATGTTCTACAAGTGTGACAACGGTAGAGCGTGCGAACATTATTGTCCCGCTGGGTTACACTTCAATCCAACGCTGAGTGTATGCGACTGGCCAAATAGTGCATGCTGTGACCCAAATGTTCCGTGCAATCCTCCCTGCATTCCTGGAGTGACTTGTCCACCAACTGGTCCAACTCCTGCACCTACTCCAGCTCCGACTCCTGCTCCGACCCCTGCTCCGACACCAGCTCCAACTCCAGCTCCAACCCCAGCTCCTACTCCTGCTCCAACCCCAGCTCCGACTCCTGCACCCACTCCTGC